>OX243814.1:31371501-31624001 GCA_945859605.1 Lumbricus rubellus
GGCGGATACGGAAATTTTCATTGCCATGGAGCCAGAAGGTTCGAGGTTCGAATCCACCTCGCCGCGTAAGGACCTTGGGCAAGTCCTTCACTCACAATTGCTCAGCGCTTTGGCTTGAAACTCTATGCAGTGTCCGCTCTGCATTCGGGAGCGCCTCTGAGTAGAGAGAGCTTGAAGGGGCGCTATAACAAATGCACATACAAACAAAGGTCCTCATCCAGCTTTCATATGCCTGGTACTTGTCCTGGTTCTGATCCATGAATTGCAAGGATAAAAAACCACAGACACGAGACAAATAGATGAACAAAACTATGACAAAATATTGCTGCTGAGCAGAATAGCAGACTACTGTGCTGATCTTTCATTGTCATTAGGTCCCCAGTTACCTGTAGATCCAGCACCTGCTGCCTGACAGCATCGCATCATGTATTCTGACTACGTGCTGATTTCCTAAAGACTTGCGTGACGTTTTGTCATAAATAAGCAAGATGAGTGTGCGCTATTGCCATGTTTTTTTCACGATATTAGAGAAACATGATGACCTTTTAGTTAATTAACTGAACTGTTCTTCTGTCCTTCCATTAATAACAATAAAAAACCTTGATAACAACAGCAATTTCTATGGCGCCATGATGCCGCCATGCTGATACAGTGATGACTCACAGGGCAAATGAGCCTTGTAGGACTTTGGAGCCTTATTGGTTGGGTTTTTTAAATCCCCCAACCCAGATATTCATTTAAAGATTTCTGTTCCATTCATTCATTCATTCATTCATTCATTGAATGCATTTGCATAGCTCTGCTTCAAGGTGGCTACTCAGAGGTGCTCCCATCCTCAGCACGGCCATATAAAACTCTTAAGATTAGAGATTAAAGCCCGGAAAAGACTTTAAGAAGATGATACAAGAAATGCACTTAATGACCTACAGCATGAAATGAGTACAACTGTACAATGTTGTTGAGAGGATCAGGCAAAAAGGGAGAGGACTTGTCACTGGTCATCGCATCTGCCGAGCTTAACAGACTGAAGCAGCTGACATGCAGACTTCATTCCGGTTGTCAGTTAGGATTAGCTTTCAAGGAGCTTCACCTTCTTCTTCTTCTTCTTCTTCTTCTTCTTCTTCTTCTTCTTCTTCTTCTTCTTCTTCTTCTTCTTCTTCTTCCTCCTCCTCCTCCTCCTCCTCCTCCTCCTCCTCCTCCTCCTCCTCTTCTTCTTCTTCTTCTTCTTCTTCTTCTTCTTCTTCTTCTTCTTTTTCTTCTTCCTCCTCCACTGGCCGCAGTAACAGAGTTGGGTCATCTGCTGATCGCATCTTGTTGCCATCTTTGCATCATGGTCCATCTGATGCTGTTGTGCTTCGGTTTCTCGTTTCCTATCTTTTTTAGACTTCTGGAGCATTCTATTGTTTCTTGATATACAACTATGTTCATGCATCGCTAGACCTTTGTTGTAGTAGTATTCATAGTCGTGGTGGTGGTGGTGGTGGTGGTGGTGGTGATAGTGGTGGGGGTGATAGTGGTGGTGGTGATAGTGGTGGTGGTGATAGTGATGAAAGTGGTGGTGGTGATGATGTTGCCCTCCTCCTTTATCCGGGTTGGGACTGGCACTGTCTGAGTGTGCAAACAGTGGTGGAGTTATAGACTTTTGTGCTTCTGTTGTTTCCTTTTATACCTACTCTATGGCCTTCACTTTCGCTTGGGGGAAGGGGAGGGCTGTGATCCTTGCCTCTGTTTTGTCTGTCAGATAGATTCTTTAAATGGTTCTTTCTGTGCCAATTCATGCGATGATGAATTGCATCATGGGAGATTGCTAAAGACTGGAGGATACATACAATGTTATACATGCACACTCGCATATGTACAGACATACCTACGTGAGATTACATTTATTCTTAAACACTTGTGTATAGGATTTATCTTGTTTAAATGTCATGCAAACCAAAGTGCAATGTAAATAGTTGGTCATTAGTAGAACATTGCTAGGCCTATAATTGGATAATTTATGATTATGTGTGTCATTTCAAAACATTTGAGTTTTGATTGGCTCTGGACAGTAGATAATGTACGGTTATTGTCTACAGTACACCAAATTGCAGATAGCAATTGGTTAATTAAAGAATATTCTTGTCTTATCCTATGCATATAAACACACACATACATCCACGTTGCACACACACATAAAAGCACACATACATAAATACATGCACATGCAAATACATATAGTATATGCACACTCATGTATATGTATATATGCCGATAATATAATATATTGTATATAATACTATATACATACGTGTATATGTATATATAATATCATTATATGTGTATGACACTGTATATAATATGCGTATAAGTATGTATAGCAATGAAGTGTGTTGTGTAGCATTGGGCTGTTTGCTATGCTTTCATATGATAGTTGCAATATTGCTGAGTGTGCCTACTTAGAAGACGGTCAGCCGCCCTCCCTCGTCCAGCCGGCGGCGGCGACCGGATGGCCTGCCGACCGCCTGATAGGATGGTCCACCGATGGCCCTTGGTCCGATGGTCCTAGTATCGATTGAAGTTCATGGGCAGCTAAAGAAGGAAGACTCTACTACGTCTGCTGTAGAACGATGTTTATTTCACTACACATGATATCCCTAGTCCTCCTTCTCCTCGTCTGTCCCTTTCATGTCACTTACTTCTGAAAATCTTTTTGACATTGCTTTAAGGGGCAGCCATACGTTGACTGACTAGGACAAGCAGTGTGATGCCATGACCTTGTCTGGATTGGACCAACGCATAGGGTTACAGAAGCCAGGATAGCTTGGGCAAAACCTACTCACATGTAACTTAGTCTTAGGTAATTATCTCCGACTTGTTGCATTCCTGTCTCTGTCTGTCTGTCTGTCTGTCTGTCTGTCTGTCTGCCTGTCTGTCTGTCTGTCTGTCTGTCTGTCTCTCTTTCTGTGTCTCTGTCTGTCTGTCAATCAGGCGGTCAGTTACCGCAGCCGGCCTCTATGAATATATAATATGGATATATATGTATATTGTATGTACCGTATGTATATATCTACATATATATGTGTGTATATATATATATGCATATGTACATTTCAAACATCTAAGACCTAAGTCTGGATCCATTATTTCAAGCATATGGCCTACACAGTAAAGTACAAACAAGCGCTTACATGAATGGATATATTAGCTTACATACATAGACTACATAATTTTTATCAGAGTAGATTCATACATGCAAAGATGCATTCATATCAGACTAAGTACATGTAAGTGTAATTCTGATATTTTTGTACGCACATTATGTACAAACATGTTTCTCATAACCTGGGCATATGCCAGGAAACAGTTTCGGAGTTTCCATTTTGTCGTTTTCCATCGGCCATGGTTTTAGGATATGGTTGGGGGCAACTGTTTTGATATTTTTCAGCAAATTGTTTAGGCCTATTTCCATTGATCTCAAGCCTATTAAACCCGTAAATGCACCAATGTACATGCGTGTTTACATTAAAAATGTGTGAATACATCCTTACATACATACTTGCAGTAATTTATCCATGAATACTTTAAAGGCTACGATGAGAGTTGCATCTACTGGATTATTGGGAACCAAGGATATCTTGTATTTAGTTCCTCATTGGGGAACCCATATATGCCAGTGGTAACTCTCCAGAATTTGATAGTGCTCATGAGCAGCACTCAAAACAGAAAAATTCAACCGCAGTGCACACACACACACACACACACACACATACACGCACATACACGCACATACACACACATACACGCACATACACACACATACACACACACACACACATACACGCACATACACGCACATACACGCACATACACACACATACACACACACACACACACACACACGGGAGCAGAGAGTGAGACAGACAAAGATCGAGAAGGACAGGATAATTAACAGAAAGGTTTTAATGTCCTTGTCCAATGTTGAGACATTGATCACCTCTGTAAATGGATATCTCCGGTTGGAACTACTTTTTGCTAATTTGTCATTGTCTACATGTCTACACTGCTATTGGTAGATCTATTCACCTAGAAATTACCTGCCAGACCTGGATTGACAGACAGACAGACCGGTGCATTAATTTATTGTGTAGCATCTGAAAAGCGCTTCTCACAGCAAGAGCCTTGTCAGAAGTGCTCTCAGTGCATGCGACCCCGAAAAAAGCGGGAGGTGAGGCGAGAGAAAAATGAGGAAAGACAGAGTATTTGCCATGTGTTCAGGATTTGTGCTAATGATAATCATTATTATATTTATTTATTCAAATTAACAAGTATGCAGTGAGATTACATATGGTAGTAACAGATGATGACCAACATTGACAACATTCTTATTGCCTCATTCTCTTTATAAATACAGCAATTGAGTACCCGGTAACTTTTGTGTCCTTCAAATGTTTTAGGGCTTCGATAAACTTCAATTTCTTTGAATGCATAAGGATCCCACTTCAAACCTGTGGAAGTCGAATTGCTTGGAATATCTTGTGTTTTGCATTCTTTATAAACAACTGAAATATCAACACAAGAGTATGAAAATGATGATGGCACTTACACATAAATGGAGGCTCTGTTAGATGTCCCAAATACATGTGCACAAATTGGGTCAGTCAGTTTGATTTGATGACAAACTTCTAGGCTCATAGTACTGTGGTACTGTGCTATGGTAAATAATAATGATGATGCTTGTCATAAATGACAATGATTAACAATGCAGATATCGTTGTATAACTGTTATTAAAAGCTGTCCTGTCACTGGACCATTGCAGTTAAATATGTTTAGTTTGTTTACATGGGCACACAATATCTGTATACATACATTGTGTCTAGATATTTACATAGCTCCTTTACAAATCCCACAGAAGAATCGCAACAATGTCCCAGACTTCACAGATTGTGTTACCGTAAAACTTGATTGCAGTCATAATAAATTATTGTTTGCATGGAAATCCTTGGTGGTTGGGTTACTGGGTAATATAATATAATATAGTATAATAATATAATATAATAATATAATAATATAATATAATATAGTATAATAATATAATATAATAATATAATAATATAATATAATATAGTATAATAATATAATATAATAATATAATAATATAATATAATATAGTATAATAATATAATATAATAATGTAAGGCTCTGGTTTCATTTGTTTTCTTTCTCTCAGCTACCAGTTTCCCACAATGCAGCAGATCGGAGAGGATCTCGTTCACGTTCTTGACCAGTTGAAGTGAGTGTCTGATGAAGTTCTTCTTACATTTTAATCTCTCAATCAGTCAAGTTTCACGTGCAAGATATTCCTATCTCCTAGCGTAGATCAACGCTATGCATGCTCTATGAATTTTATTTCTTTTGAGACAGTTGAGTGATTAAATTATTTATATTCAGAATTTATGTAGCACCTATTAAAGATACCTACTCAGAGTCATCAGATCTGTGTTGGTATTAAGCCAGGTATTTTTCATCGATTAAATATTTCCATGATGCTACAGTAACTATAGATGAAAATGTTTACATATGTATATTTAGACGTATGATTGTGTCTCGACTCTCGACTCTGGATATTAATTTTACGTAATATGCAGTTAGAATCATGTATATCATTTTAGGACCCACATAGGCCTCTATGCAATTGCACACATGGCAATTAAGCTGTCTCCAATTTTGGGAAATAAGTGTGACTGTGTGAGGTCTTAGATTTAGCAGACATTATTGTATTAAATGCAAAAAAGGTGTCTGCTTCTGCCTGCTACTCTGTGGACATGGATTAGTTAGTTTGAGTAGCTTAGCACTTTAGCAGTGAACTGCATTGGCTCCCAGCCGCTTGGACGGTGTACTCTTGTTGCTAAACTGTTTTGTAGTAACATTTGTAATAAAATTTGACTGGCAGGTTACGTTGCCACTTGCCAGTACCAAACTTTTGCGAATATTGCAGAGCTCTTGGATGTAATTGAACAATTGATTAATTGAACAATTGATTAATTGAACAATTGATTCTCATGAGTGTTGAGTGTGTTGTGACCTCTTATAAATATTATGTTACAGTACTTAATTATATTAACTTTAGTCAAGTAAAATAATCTATGTGCCTTTCGTATTCAGTCAAGAAATATATGGTAACTTTTGCTGTTCCATATTATATTGTGTGATGTGGTGAATTTTGTCATTTAGAGTGAAGGAGGTCATTTGCTTTGGTGAGGGGGCTGGGGCAAATATACTGGCAAGATTTGCTGTAAGTTTGCTATCTTATCCATTGTGTCGTAATAAGTAGCCTAACGTTGATCATACCCACTTTCTCTCCCTGTCTGCTTGTCCTCTAATTCTAATGCTTAATACATTCGTACAACAAACACCTTATCTTTGCTCTTAACACAATTCATCATTTTTTTGCGAAATACTCCTACAATTCTTAAATCTGACAAATGTATTCTCTCAATTCCCAAACCCGTAAACTTGTATTTTTTCAATTCACAAATCATTATATTTGCAGATGTATGCATATTACATACCCATTCTTATTATTATTATTATTATTATTATTATTATTATTATTATTATTATTATTATTATTATTATTACTCCTACAATTCTTAAATCTGACAAATGTATTCTCTCAATTCCCAAACCCTTAAACTTGTATTTTTTCAATTCATAAATATATTTGCAGATGTATACATATTACTTACCCAACCCATTCTTATCTCTATTCTTCCCATTCCAAATCTTTACAATGTTTTATGTATTGTTTCACTTCCTCATTTGCATTCGTACAATTCTTAACCCTTACACTTATATTCTAACCCTATCGCATATATTTTGTTCCTGTGCTTCCGCAATCCTTACATTCGTCTTCCTACTTTTCATTCGTCTCTTTTTCATTCGTTCACTCAACAATTCATATAGCTTCTCAACCAGGTAACTACCCAAAGGAGCTTCCAGCTCCAGCCCGTACAAAGAAGCAGGTTTTCAAAATAATGGCCATAGAAATTGTCAGTGCATCATGATCTATTAAGGACCAGGGATAGCTCCCAAGGGAAGAAGCCATTCCAAACCCTAGGACTAGCCACATGCTTTTGTTCTGTTGTCGTCTTGTCCACCTCCTCCTTTACCTATTTCTCCCACTCTGTCTGTTGTTGTCCTCCTGTTCCTCTTCCTCCTCCTTCTCTACCTGCTCATAACCTCCTCCGCCTCTTCCTCCTCCTCCTCGTCCTCCACGTTCTCCTCTCCTCCTCGTCCTTCTCATCCTTGTCCTCCTCCTCCTACTTCTCCTCTCCCTCTCCTGCTCGTCCTCCTCCTTCTTCTCGTCCTCCTCATTCTCGTCGTCCTCCTCCTCCTACTTCTCCTCTCCCTCTCCTGCTCGTCCTCCTCCTTCTCCTCATCCTCCTCATCCTCGTCGTCCTCCTCCTCCTACTTCTCCTCTCCCTCTCCTGCTCGTCTTCCTCCTCGTCCTCCACGTCCTCGTCGTTCTCCTACTTCTTGTCCTCGTCCTCGTCCTCCTCCTCTTTCTTATCCTCCTCCTGTTTGCTCTTCTATCTGTTTCCATTGCGTTCTTCTGTCTCGTGTCGTCTAAGAGGCATTGAAAGCAAATGTCTGTCGCGTCTTATAATTATTGACAGATGACTCACATCCAGCGTGTGCATGGCGTCTGTCTGCTCCACACAACTGGAACAGCTGCTGGACTTCTTGACTCTCTCAAAGACAAGGTATTGTCTTTCATTTCAAATCACAATATTAGACACCGAATTTTCTGTGGAAGGTGCAATATGGATATGTGGCGGCAGGCGTTAAGATTGGAAAAAGTTCTACGTAGTTGAAAAACCAAAGAAATGCGTCTGATTAAAGATAGCTGCATTTTGAGGAGTTACTATTTTTTATTTAATTAAATGGTGGAGACAATTATTTGAAATTTTGACTGTAGCTGAAATTTTTTTAAATGCCTTGCACAATCTTTGCACATATTATTATATGCACTTAGCACTTTTTAAGAATATATTTTGTCATTATATCATTTGCCTCAATTGGTCCTTTTCTTTTGAATGTACTTTCATCTTCTGTTCACTCTACAACTGTCTGGCAGTTTCTCTTCTTCCTTTTCTCTTCTCAAAGTTTGCTTCTTCGAGTGGGGTCTTGCGCACCAAGATCGCTTAGAACGAATATCTCACTCTACTAGAGGTGCTTTATAAATGCTTAATTTTTTTCAATACAATATTTTGGACCAATAGAGTAGGATTACCGGTTCAAACCTACCTCATTGCGACCTTGGACAAGTTGCTCACACAGAATTGTCTGTGAGGAAGGTTCAAGAAACCACCTCACTCATCTCACCCCAGGGACATTCAAGCCAATGGACCTGCCTTTGGTCAGAGAAGTTATCATCATCATTACCATCATCATCATCATCATCATTTTATTTTAATTTTTGATTCTCACTTTTCAAATCTGTCGTAGGTGATGAGTTGGAAGTTGGACACGATCGGAATGAATCCGTCGACTGAGAGCTATCTCGTTCTACATCGATTCGGTGCTGTACGTATTTAACGAAATTGTTGTTGACTAACGGTAAAATAACGATTGATGATCACGAGCTGAGTTACAGTGACTGAGAAAAGGATCTTTTGATAATGACTCACTGCAACATTGTTAGGCCTATACATGTGGGGGTAAACGGACATTATCCCCCCTGGACATTATCCCCCCCGAACACTATCCCCCCCGGACATTATCCCCCCCGGACACTATCCCCCCCGGACATTATCCCCCCCGGACATTATCCCCCCCGGTTTTTTGTAGGACATTATCCCCCCCGGACATTATCCCCCCTTCATGTACAAATCAGGGTAAGCGTCGTGAGGGTCGGTTAGGGTCAGTGTGAGGGTCGGTTAGGGTCAGTGTAAGTGTCGTGAGGGTCGGTTAGGGTCAGGGTAAGCGTCGTGAGGGTCGGTTAGGGTCAGTATGAGGGTCGGTTAGGGTCAGTGTAAGTGTCGTGAGGGTCGGTTAAGGTTAGTGTTAGGGTTAGTGTCGTCATTAGATGAATGAACGAATTGGAATCGTATACAGTCAGTAGGCCAACAAAAGTTTGTTAACGTGATTTGAACTTCGTAGACTTATTAGCGTCAATCATTTTTGGGTAATAGACTGGGGGGATAATGTCCTACTTCGGGGGGGATAATGTCCGGGGGGGATAATGTCCGGGGGGGATAGTGTCCGGGGGGGATAATGTCCAGGGGGGATAATGTCCTACAACCACATGTGGGATATGTTAAATGTTCAAGTGTTCACATGAATGTTACTTTACCATGAATACCCGTCTTCTGTAGTGCTCAGTGACTTTTAGTTATAAGATTGTTTATTGTATATTTACACCAGAATTGTACTAACACATTCCAACTTTGCTGTTGTTGTTGGTGCTGTCATTAATAATTTCATAACATGTTATTGTTTTCTGTTGTTCTGTTTGTTTTAACTACTGCTTCTGATTTATCAACAACAACATCAACAACAACAATGTTGGGCGTAAAGACTAAGGTGAGATTAAACGAAAATTCCTTTTAAATAGAGTTTGTTAACACTTTAGTGCTGTGGGTCTATGCCTACTGAAGTCACTGGAGAACCAATGCAGTGCGTCATTACAGCATTAACCCTTTACCCGTTTGCCCAGAGAATATCCGCTGAAAACACGGGCATAACGGGAAAAGTGAACGGGTAAAGAGTTAAGCATTGTTTCTCAACAGAAAAATGGTATTGTATTGATTAACACAGTCTCTGTTTTTTTGTTCTTTTCCTTTTGTCACTAATGGCTAAAACTCTAAAGGAGACGCTTAGAAATAAGTGTCGTACAATGTACATTGTACAATGTTGTACATTGCAGTCGACAACAGTAAGCCAGCGAAGCGGCATTCAACGCTCAGTTATTGTAGGATTATTACGCAGTAATTATGACAGGGATTATAGATTAGATTACAGTTATTACGCAGTAGCAATGACAGGGATTGTAGATTAGATTACAGTTATTACGCAGTAGCAATGACAGAGATTCTAGATTAGATTACAGTTATTACGCAGTAATTATGACAGGGATTGTACATTAGATTACAGTTATTACGCAGTAGCAATGACAGGGATTATAGATTAGATTACAGTTATTACGCAGTAGCAATGACAGAGATTCTAGATTAGTCTAGATTACAGTTATTATGCAGTAATTATGACGGGGATAATGAATTAGATTACAGTTATTACGCAGTAGCAATGACAGGGATTATAGATATTACAGTGGCAGCCAGTTCATAATATTGCAGCTCTTTGTCTGAACATTGGATCAATGTTTTCATCTGCAATGATGCAATGATGGATGGACGACAGAAGCCATGGATGCAGCGGCAGACAGTATGTGCGCATAAAACAAACAGGTTCATGATTGGCATGCTGTTGAGTCTGATGGTGTGTCCTCCCGTGAGACATTAGTGCTCTGCGTTGTGGCGCCAACGCTTCATTATTTGTCGTGCGACAACCAACGTGCGGCGGCGGCTATGTTCTTTATGGTCGAAATTACGTGCGGTTGGGGAAAACGATGACTCGTGGTAATTGTTGCAATATGCACGTGTGTGTACTGAGAGTACTCGCATCTTTTGCTCTGTCTGTCCTCTATGGGATTGTGTGGACTACTATTAGGAATTCAGTATCCTCTGCGTCTGATATAATTGCAGGAATTTTCCTGTGTGGTTTTTGGTACTGCTATGAATGCTGTGCGTCATGTGTGATTGTTGTATTATGGTACTCGTACTATGAGCACTGGTACTGATCTATAATTGTGCTCAATTGGTACTGCTATGAATGCTATGCGTCATGTGTGACTGTCTATGGTACTCGTACTATGAGCACTGATCTATTGTGCGTCATGTGTGACTATCTAGGGTACTTCTCGTATTATGAGCATCGCTGGTACTGATGCATTGTGCTCGGGAGCGCCTCTGAGTAGTTTTTTTACTTGAAGGAGCGCTATATAAATGTCCAAATGAATGAATGAATGTGAAATTGTGAATGCATAGATTTAAATGTGCTGTTGTTGTACATAATTATAATTATAGCCTACAGATGAGTTATTGAGTATCTATGGACCCGTATCTATGGTGCGAATGTAATTTTAATATCAATGACGCTGGTTCCCTGTCCTCTGTGTCACTGTAAGTGCCATCGATACTGCTGGCGCTGACACACGTGTTTGTTGACTCTAGAGAAATCGCATGCAACATGTTGCAACATGCCTTCAAAAAATGATTTTAATATATAGGCCAGACTTGCCGTGAAAGAATTGTTATGTTTGATCGATTATTTCAATCCATTTGCATTGTGTTTTTAATCCGAGCGCAGCCTGGAAAACGCAGATTTGTCACCTTCCAGTCTCCACGAGTCGGTGGTTGGCGACGTAGATTTGCATTTCCAGTTGCCATAGTATGGTCGTCATCTCACCTCTGCCCTCCCTCTGTCTCATCCCATCCTACTAACAATTGCTAAGATGCCGAATAGCTACTTTGCAATTGGCTCTGCTTGGTCTAAAGCCTGTGTGCGGTCTGGTCCCAAGAATCGTCTGTGAGGTCATGGGTGACTTTGTTGCTGAATTATTGTTCAATTGGTCATCAATCAATCAATCAATCAATTCGTATATTAATTGATTGGTTGATTGATTGATTGATTAGTTGATTGATTGGTTGGTTGGTTGGCTGATTGATTGATTGATTGATTGATTGACTGACTGACTGGCTGGCCGGCCGACCGACCGACCGACCAACTGATTGATTGATGACCAACTGACCAGTGACCAATCATCAACAATGTCACACATGACCTTGAGCATAGGTGTTTCTTGATTGTGGCCTGCTTCTAATTTTGGCACAGTGTGTTCAAATTCATGTGACAGAATTAGAATTTTTTTTGATTGATGCAAGACTGGCTGCTACTGCTGCTACTGCTGCTGCTGCTGCTGCTGCTGCTGCTGCTGCTGCTTCTATGATGTCTGGCTTTATCACTTTAATGAGATGCTCCATTGGTTCCCAGTCACTTTTAGTGCACGTTTGTTGCTAAAGGGTTAAGGAAGTCCTGCGTTGATGAGCATGATGAGTGATGGTGTTATGCATGCTTTTCATTAACCCATTAGCTGCATTGGTTGGTCATTGTTTGTTTGGTCAGCTCTTAGCTTTTATTGTTCTTGGTCAGCTGAATGATCGGACTTCGAAACTGTGCAGAACACTTCCGTTCAGTATTTGCAGTTCTCAGTTTATGTTCTAACTGTTGAAAAAGAGTTAATAAGATTTTTTATGCATGAGGTCCAGCATTCTTTTTACGAATTTGTTGAAAGGGTTTTTATGATCTGTGAGCAAAAGCCTTCCTCGCATGCTCCTTTTTAGGCCTACTCCAGGTTTTGGTTGATCGTCATGTGCTGTATCACTAACAGCTGCTCTTCACTCTCTTCACTGGCTTTCTATCTGTGGGCATTGCAGCATGACCTATGCCTTAGAAGATAGGAGATTACAATTACCATTTTGAATGTATTGTATTGCAATAATTATATTGTCCCGTTTGTTGTTGTTCTACTGACATGGCTCATGGAGAGGGATGGTTGCCATGCCTCATTATTATCTGCACCAAATGTATTGACCTGCTTGTTATTGCTCTCCTAACCTGGATCGTGGAGTGAGGGAGGGAGGGCTGGAGGGAGGGAGTTGCCATTCGGGAATATTTGGCATCAAGTGTATTGTCGGGCTTTATGTTGTTATTCTGATCTAGATCATGGAGGGAGGGTTGCCATCCCAGACCATTAATTTTGCCTAAAATGTATTGTTCTGCTTGTTATTGTTCTCCTGGCACTGGGTTTTATGACTGACTGTGCTGTTTTTCTTTCTGTCTGGCCCATAGTTCACTAAGGCAAGCGACAAAGAGGAGCTGAAGACGATTGTGGAGAGCTACCAGGAGGCTCTGAGGAACAAGGCCAATGCAAAAAACCTGAAGAAGTTTGTGGAGGCATTCCTAAAGTAAGTGTGTTATGATGGTCTAGTCTGATGAAGTTCAATGACTGTTGTATCCCTTCAGAAAGTAGTCTTTGGCTAGTTCTTATGAGTAATTAGAGAAAGTATTGTTTGGCAAGCTATCAGAATTATAAAGTATTCTCTGACAAGCTCTCTGGAGTAACTTAGTATGTGGTAATTGTTTTAGAACCTCATTAAAATGCTGCTTTCACGTGCAGTGTCATGGACCCACATCCAGAACTGCATGATAATGAGTGTAGTCAGTGTACTTTAAAATGAAGTAAGGTTATAGCTGATTTAAATTTGTGCCATCGCTGTGTTGTTGGAATTATTACTAAGATAAGTCATGCCATAAGCACGTTTGGTTTGCCTGACAAAAGTCTGAATTGTTTAGTTTTGATTTTGACCATGGCTTAATTTAACATGTGAAGAATTTTCGACATATTGCTAAATTTTGTTGCTGTGTCTAATTCTGAAATTCGTGAGATGAAAATATCAAAGTCTGCCAGCTTCAGGGTGCTTGCTTAAGTCAGATTTCCATTCAGATAGGCCTATGCAAAAATGTAATGTAATGTAAATCTCTGAGAATTTCTCAGCGCCCACAAAAGCCATGTCAGGGAGACCAGCTCAGTCACCAGCGCTAAAATGAATCCCAAAGAGAGTAAATGTGAGCAAACAAAAGGTTATGGTTGTAATTCAATCTTGGTATGACATACGTCATGTGGCTAATGCCATTACTCTATTTTGCTGCTGTTGGCCTTCTACGGCTTGATGTTTTAGAAGCAACTTCTGGCTTTTACATTTTTATTAGCCTGAATGTATTAATTTTGTTTCTGTTTCAGTTTTTTATTTAAATTTCTCTTTTAATTTTAGACGCACGAATATTGCAGAGAACATTGCAAAGCTGAAGTGAGTGGTTTAGATATGTTTCAATTTATATGAACTCCTGAAAAAAACTGCCATCGTAATTTAGTTATTTATGAAGATGTAGGCTTATTGTTTATACTCGGGGCTTTATTAATGCTAGTGTGGCCTGAAAGCGATAATTAACCTCTAATAACATTCTATTACAACCCACTGGTCCACTACACACATATTTGCATAGGCGTAGGAGACGGGGGTTCAGAGGGGCAAATGCCCCCCCCCAAGTTTCGGGCAAGTCTAATTTTTTGGGCAAGCAGACCCGGAAAACTTTTTTTTTTAAAGAAAAAGTTAGAAAAAGTAACGGGAAATTTCAGAAGATTTCGGCCGCATGACTAAAAAAGGTCGTCAGAATTTTCGGGCAAACGTAAGTTACGTAACGGGAATTTTTCTTAAGATTTTGGCCGGATGACAAAAACATTTTGGGCAAAAGTCTCATTTTTACCCCCCAAACCCTGAAATGTCCCCTACGCCTATGCATATTTGTAACTGCAAAGCCTTCAAAACTGCAGCTCCAGGTGCACCAACCTTGAAATTGGACCTGATTATAGAGTTAAAGATCTGTAACACTCTAATCAGTCTAATGTGTAAGGTAATCGCATTTATTATAGTGTTTCGTAACTTAGCATAGAGATATGTATAAATGTTTTTCAACACTGCCCCAGTTGATGGATATACGCCCAAAACGGCAGACAATGTAAGTATAAGAACAATAAGCTCGAAGCCGAAACAATGCATTCCATGCAAAGCATATATAATTGCTAGATTGGTGAAAGAGTGAAAGGCTTGCAGTTCTTAGCAATAGTCATAATCAAAAAATCAAAATCGATGACTGTGATACTTGTAATAATCAACATTTAAAACAAATGTCCATTTGGTATAGTTGGTTAGAAATGTTAATATTGTTGATCTATGAACAATCGATATTCCTTTGAAAAATAGCTTCTCATACCGGATCTCACTTAGAACTGAAATAGTCTCCCACTTGATTTTCATAAATGCTCTTCCAACACCATATTTGTCAGCCACATGGTATGAATCCCACGAAGATCCCTATGATCCATATCCGTGGCTCCTCGGCATTCTTTGAAATCTAACCTCCACTGCTGTCAGATATCTAGCGTCGATTCATCCAGTTTACCTTCTTTCCATTTTTTCAACTTACATGTACATGCACTTGACTTAAATAGCTTCTGAACCTGATATTATGATTATGACACAGTTCAATATCAGACAAAGTCTAACTTTAAGAGTTAGACAAGCAGAGGATACTCATTAAGTTATGTGTATATGTTTTTTAATTAAACTTTGTGATTAAGCTGTGTGCGGGTGTGTGTGTGTGTGTGTGTGTGTGTGTGTGTGTGTGTGTGTGTGTGTGTGTGTGTGTGTGTGTGTGTGTGTAGAGTGCTGGTTTCGGTGTATATTCCACTACATTTAGTTTGTAGGAATTAATATTTTCTATGTTCTTTCTATATTTTCCGGAAGGAAAAGAAGAATATTTTCTATGTTCTGGTGTTGAGAAGTCCAGTGTTAATTTTTTAAGGTTCTGGTGTTCTGTGTTAATGTGTTTTGATGTTCTGGTGTTAAGGTGTCCAGTGTTAATATTTTTTAATGTTCTGGTGTTAAGGTGTCTGGTGTTAATATTTTTCTATGTTCTGGGGTTAAGGTGTTCGGTGTTAATGTGTTTTGATGTTCTAGTTTTAAGGTGTCCAGTGTTAATGTGTTTTGATGTTCTGGTGTTAAGGTGTCCGGTGTTAATGTTTTTAATGTTCTGGTTTTAAGGTGTCCGGTGTTAATATTTTTAGTGTTCTGGTGTTAGGGTGTCCGGTGTTAATGTTTTTTTATGTTCTGGTGTTAAGATGTCCAATATTGTTGGTGACGGGACAGCACTCGCTGTTCAATGACACCACCCGTGCGTTGCACCAGGCCATCCTCAAGACGTGCACTGACAAGACCAAAGTGGAGTTCATCGAAGTTGGTGGCGTGGCGAATGTCCTCGAAGAAAAGGTCGGACATTTGGGCATTTTGGACATTTTTTTCTGTGTTTAATTAATGGCTTGGAGTAATGTTCTTCGCTTGGCTTGTCCTTTCATACTTTGATCTGGCATTTAACCTAATCTATCGTTCAGATGTCTAATTTCTGAGTCTTATTTTTAAGTCTAGTTTATTCTGTTACTTTTCACAGAGTTAATATTATCGCATCCGTGGCTCTCTCGATAAACACTGAGAAATTAGAAATTAAATTGTGTGATGTTAAATGCCTCTTGACTTGATGTTTCCCTATGGACTTCGTTCTGAATTCACAGACCTTTATTGCATGACTTTGTTTGTGATCGAGTCTGTGATCATAATTTCTACGCTGTGGAGCAACCATGCATTGGTATTGGAAATTTCTATGATGTAATACTGACGAGTCATTGTGCTGTTTACATGTTTGCGATTGACTGGTTTCTGCTGAATCCCAGGGTTTGTTGCAGAATTTCTGATGCGATGGTTATCTATTTCGCGGAACCTTGATTTTGTTGTGATTGGTTGGTTTTGCTGGAGTGCGTTCACATGCAAATATTGAGTCTACATTGATTTTATATATATATATATATATATATATATATATATATATATGATGTGATGTGGTCATTGTGTTTACAGCCTGACAAGTTGGTCGAATGTTTCCAGTACTTCCTGCAAGGTCTTGGTCTAGGTGAGTTACTGGCATACAGCATCTTTACCCCTTCGTCTAGATTTCTGTTCCACTATAATAGCCAGTGTTTGATCATGTAGGTAATACAGGAATTTATGAGCTTCAGACATCTAAGACCGATTTGATCAAATCTCAGGTGCAATTAGATGCAGGATAACCTTGTGCAAATGTCCTGTTATATGTATTCGTTTGATTACAATTTATGAAACGCATGGATGACATAGCACACCCAAACTCACAATGCTATATGACAGCAAAAAGAAAGTTTAAAACATTAATAATTATGGTAAAACTTTTAGGCTTATGATAGTAGAGAAATTCGTTTTTATAGGATCCTTGAAATGAAATTCTTAATATCTTTCAGTGGAAGTTCGAATTCGTGAACACGACGGGCCGACGGCGAAGGTTAAAAATAATAATGTCACTGGATTGTAGGTGGGAAAAGGCAACGTAATACATGCGCAGTGCGCACCATTTCACACAACAACTGCCTCTATCTGAAAGTTACATAGCGCCAGAGATCATTATAAGACTGATTCTGATATGACATTGCCAGAGGCATGGATCTGAAAAGTATATCCGCTGCAGAAAATGAACTCATTATAGCACACCTTCATTTACGAGGCAGTTCTTTCTAACGGTGTGTTAACGAGCTTTTGGTGTTATTTGGATCGCAACAAATGAAGCCAATCAGTTAACTATAATTTCATTCAAAGACGTCAATAACTTTCATCAAACTCTGTAGAGACGACGTAGGTAGAAATTATATGAATAGCATGTTTTGTATGCTCACACATGCACGTGCACATACACCATACACACACAACGCAAGCACGCACTCACACGCAGAATTGCTCAACCGCCCCTACGCATATTCTGAAGATTGAGCTAGAATGGCCAAGGCTCAGTCCTGATCCTTTACATCAATTGGTCCCTCTCTTTGGAATATGTTGTCTCCATTTACTCGATCTCAAATTCTAACTGGTTTTTAATGAGAATGCTTTATGATGCCTAATTTTATGTAAACCAAAGTGTGGTTATGCAGTTGTATTAATAAAGAATATACTTACTTACTTTTACTTAATTATTCTTCATCCTCATTTTCTATTCTCAAAACCTATTTCTTTCATGACCTTGCGCACTGCAGAATTCACCCTGGTAGAGGCGCTTTATAAATGTTTCGATACAATACTATTATTATTATTATTATTATTATTATTATTGACCTTTTATATAGCACACCTTCAAGGTACCTACTCAGAAGCGCTCCCAGTTCAACAATACAATACAATGATTGTTTTGCTTTGTTTGGGTTTAGTGTCGTCCGTTCCTATGCAGAACGTCGTTCGACCGCAGCGTGGCCGTTCGATGTCAATGCAGGAGTACGACATTCCTCTGCGCCAGCGCATGAACAGTGCCCAGCTCTCCTACAGCCCCCCTGTGTCCTGCAGTCCCCCCAGCGCCGACGGGCACCACTCTGGATCAGGCGGGGGTTCAAGCCCCGGGTCCAGCTCCCCGACAATTCCAGACAAGGGATTTGCTCAGCAGCCACTGATGCAGTCCAACTGAGTCGTCGTCATGGCAACTGAGTAGTCGTCACGGCATCCGAGTCGTCATGGTAACTGGGTCGTTATGGCAACCGAGTCGTCTTGGCAACTGGGTCGTTATGGCAACCGAGTCGTCATGGCAACTGGGTCGTCATGGCAACTGACTTTGGATCTATTATGGTAGCACTGTCGGAAGATGCGAACAGTTGTGAACTGCTGACAGAAATGTTGCAAAGGATTAAAGGCGGTTCGTCTGTGTTTTCTACGAACCTCGCATCGTCGTAGAGCGTCATTTCGAGACGATGAGAGTTTCTGGACATATTATTTGGTCATTGGATACTTGGACATTTGAGCAGTTTAGTCATGTCTGGTGTTTATGATGTGTCCACTGAATAATGCGTTTGAATGTACAAGATGTTATCTTTAAAACAGATCCATGTTAATTTTTTAGTATGTTTACTCTTTCGTTACCAACGACGGCGCTGTGCTTTTCTCGTGTGTCATTTTGGTCTCATGTATTTTTTCTCTACGTCCCATTCCGCTGTTTTCTATTTTCTTACCAGTGTCCACTGTCCTTGTTTCTTTGCACGGGCTTTCTCGTCTTCCATTAAAGCAAACTATTTCTGTGTATGTCTTTGCTGAGTCACGGGTCACCTTCTCATCTTGTTTCTTTGGTTTACACTGTCTTTCTTCATTTGCTGTATTGTTGTACTTAGCTGCAGATGTCTGTTTAAAAATTTCCTTCATTCACTCCCTTTTTACCTACGATTGCGCACTTGTGAATGGTTATCATGAAATAGATTTGTGTGAATAACTAATACATTGCATTTACCAGGGAGCATTGTGGGATTCAGGCATTCAGGTTGCTTATTAAAACAGCCAGTGTTGGTTAGTTACTTTACAAAAGTCTTTATTTTCGGTAACTAGTTGCTTGAAAGAAAGAAGTACCTGCAAATAGTTATTTTAGAAAAAAGTAATTAGTAGCTGACTGCAGTTACTTTGAAAAAGTGACAAAGCAGTTTTAGTTACTGAAAGTGGAAACCTAACTTGAATTTTCAGCTTTCTCCTTGATGAGATTAGACTTTGAAATTGATGAATAAAAGGAAAGAATTTAGAAAAATTAGCACAATCCGAAATGTCTGGGTCATTTTAAACAGCATGAAGCATGGAATTTGTCAGTTGATGATAAAATACTTTTAGTAATTTTTTTAGCAACATAATCAAACTAGATTAAGCAGGTATACGTTGATTTAAAGGTAACTATATTGTTTGTGTTACTGTTACTTCATAAGATTAATCAGTTATCACTGTGCATTATTAGTTACCCCAAAAGTTTCCACAAGGTTGTAACTTGTTACAGTATACAATAATGTGCTACATGTTACGCAGTAACACATAGCACTGAAAACATTGTTATGTGTAACGAATATAAAACAAGGTATTTTTAAAAGCACTTAATAGAACTCAAAATGCAGAAAAAAATGAATTACTCTTGCCGTGCTATTATTAAAAACCTAAAAATGTGTGAAAATGTGTAAATCGCAAAAGTAATTTTGTGCGGTATTTCTTCTTAATATGACTGAAAACTTGTTAAAGATACTTCATGAGATATCTTTGCAGTACTCTTTATTACAGCTTAAAATTTCTTAGCAAAGACCTACTTGCGTAAAAAATATGCATTCCTGCAACACTTTGTATCAAAGCTGAAAT
The DNA here is from genome assembly GCA_945859605.1 of Lumbricus rubellus. Classification (NCBI taxonomy): domain Eukaryota; kingdom Metazoa; phylum Annelida; class Clitellata; order Crassiclitellata; family Lumbricidae; genus Lumbricus; species Lumbricus rubellus. The sequence continues at coordinate 31,391,446 of OX243814.1, forward strand.
TTTTTAACTAAAAGACTTCATGAGATATTCTTGTTTTATTCTTATTAAAGCTGAATTTTTAGCGAAGATTTTGAAATATTCTTGCAAAACTTGTTAAAAACAGAAGATGCAGCAACAAATATTATATGAGATATTCTTGCTGTTTTTGGTACATGTTCTTTATTGTTGAGAGAAGAATGTTTTCGTACTTTTGGTGACTATTTATTTTATGATTTATCTACAACGTTGTTCCTATTTTCTAACAATTGTTGATAATTTTGTTACAATACGATTATTTATTTTTAGACGAAACTTTGATGATTTATATGTGAAGTAAATAAAATGGTTGGCTACCCAATCAATCACTGATTGAAAAACTGATTGTTCAATCAATCATGTAGATCTAGTCGCAATGGTTTTTTGATTTCAAATTTGAGTTTAACAGTTTGAAAGATTTATTTGCTACTTGCTGTGAGAAACTTGATAGCCGAACTGTTTCAATGTTGAATGCTTTAATAGTATCTATTTAACGTAGTAGTGGTTGTACAGTTGTTTGGGGACGATTCTTGAATTTAGTCATTATTATTGTACAGTATATAAATAGTGTTGGAAAATATTCCTTTCTACAGTTAGACTGACATGTGTAGACTTTGCTGGACGGCCTATTTGTTGCTGAATATATTTGCTGATTTTGTAAAATGTTTGTAATGATGATAGCTGTACTTGTTATACTTTGATAGCAACTGTAACTACTTTATCAGAATGAAATATTACGTAGAAAACTAGAACAGAGTATACACTGTTCTACAGTGTTCTTCTTTCATAGTTAAAATATTGTGTTAACAGTTCTTTTGCCGTTCGTTTTGCTCGTTCCAACTCTTACATGCTCGATTAAGGGAACAGCATTTTGGTGAGTCAGAGCCTAAAGGGCCATGCCATATTTGAAAATCGTTCAGGTATGAGGTATTTTTCAGTCCACTCATGACATGATGATGATGATGTTTCTCTGCCCGAAGGCAGGTTCATTGGCTTTACGCCCCTGGGGATGAGATGAGCGAGGTGGTTTCCGGTTGCCTTCCCACAGACAATGATGGGTAAGCAACTTGCCCAAGGTCGCTCCACAGGAGCTTGCGCCCCTGCGTCCCACACGTGCTAGCCCGAGATATCTAAATCTCTAAATGTCAACTTTCAGCCTGGGGCTTGAACCGCAGTTCGTTGCAACCAACAGATGTATGCCGCTCTCGCTTACCGGTGTAAATAACGAGGCCAGTCTCATGACATACCATTGGAAAGTAAAGGTGTTTGTTGTCACCCCTTGCTCGCACACAAAGCTAGAAGTCTGCACCCCATTAAATGCCTTCACCCCAACACTTTCTCTCATGTAGGCATAATATTATCCGTATTGGAGGAGTAGGAACGGGTGGTGCAGACATAGTGGAGTGTATGATGGGAAACACAGGCAGCATATCAACACAGTGTGAGAATTGTCTATTCAGTAGGCCGACTGATGTGTTCATCTGAGTTTTCGTGTCTGAGTAAGGTGTACAAAAGAAGGATTCTAGTGGTATTGTATTGTATATGACCATTTATGAAGTGCTTCGCTCAGCAAAAGCCTTTCAGAAGTGCTCCCAGTGCGATTGACTTCGAAAGAAAAAGCAGGATTTGATGCAAGAGAAAGATGAAGAAAGACTATCAGATAGATAGGTTTAGCGAACTGCATGATGGTGGAAGTCCATTTCATAGAGAAGGACCTATGCAGGCCAAGCATCTGGATTGAGCCATATGGCAGTCCTTATGCATGAAACAAAGAGGTCAAGCCAACCAGAGGATCGAAGAGGACAAACTGGTAGAGGGGATGAAGCATGAAATCACAAAGATACTTTGGAGCAAGACCCAATTGAGGCTTAAGAACCAAAACAAGAACTTTTAATTAATTATGTGCAAAGAGAGGGAGCCATTAAAGTTATTCAGTCCTGTGTTTGTTTGTAGTTTGTTTGTTTGTATGTGCACTTGTTATAGCGCCCCTTCAAGCTCTCTCTCTCTCGCTACTCAGAGGCGCTCCCGATGCAGAGCGGACACTGCATCGGAGTTTCACGCCAAAGCGCTGAGCAATTGTGAGTGAAGGACTTGCCCAAGGTCCTTACGCGGCGAGGTGGATTCGAACCTCGGACCCTCCGGCTCCAAGGCAACGACGCCACCACTGTGTGTAGAGACATGGGAGAATAAAGGAAGACGGGTTATCAGTCTAGCAGCAGCATTGAGTACAGACTGTAGAGGAGATGACAAACTTTAATTAGAAAGGCCAACAACAAGGGATTTAGAGAAGTCTACCTGTGAACAGAAGACATCCAAAGATGAAGATCTTAGAGATCATCAATTTGACTTGCAAGATGGAATTGTGTTGAAGGAACCCATGAACATAAGTTTGGACATAGGCCTAAGCAGCAAAACGGCTATATGGAGAAGATGGAATATCGGTCTAGTCTAGCACGAGATGAAAAAGAGTGGGCCTAAGATAGAACCTTGGAAAATACCAGTTATATATGCTAATTAAAAAATACCGGGGAGAACAATCAAGTGGTAAGTAAATAAGTAAGTAGCGATTTTTCGTTCATTCAATAGCAGTTGCCGAAGAGGGACACACTGGTGAATAAAATAGGAAAAAATCTGGCGTGGTTTTTGGCCGTATAAGAATAAGCTTGCTAGCCAAGGCACAAGAGGCTGTTGTTGTCAGACTTACGCTGTGGCGCTGCTGAGCATTTATTTATTGACGTCATGAAGTGTGAAGTACCAAACAATATATACTCGCCCGGCACTGAACGGAGGAGCTTGAGAAAACATCGTGGTTTTCGAGGTTTGTTGTGAATAATGTTCAATGTTTAAATTAAAGTGGTATAGGGGAAGGATATTAAGATAATATTAAAATATTCTATTGCCGTCAAAATGAACTAGATACCAGACAAGGTATGTTTTAGGAAATCGCGATCAGACTGGCCAATGCAGCGTAGTAGGCCAAATTTCAGCTTAAGAACTGCGCTGCATGTAACAGAAATGCCCAGGTGGAGATAATTGAAGGAATTATATTTATTTAAGCATGAATTTTTATAGCACCATTACAAGAGAAACTCCTCGGAGGCGCTCTCAACCACCTGAAAGCACAAGACCACAATCAAAGAGAATAGTTTTCAAGCGCTCGCGGAAAAGGGCAAAGAAAGAGCAAGAAGTTCATTACGGAGATTTGCTAGGTAACACTCCAGACAGCTCATAGCGGAGCTTTTGTGCAGCAGCAGTAGCATTATGGAAGTTCAAGCCACAAGGACAACCAGGTCACCTTGCGTGGAGCAGTTGTGGCGTTCCAGAGGAGAAGCCCAGTTTTTTGGGTGGTAAACTTCTCATCCGACCCACTCGCTTAACATAATAATTATGTTAACATAGACCTATACGACCATTGTCTGTTCGAGTAAGTAATGAGCAGTAAGCAGAATATTAACTAAGATAATGAGGAAGATCCGAAGATGAAAAGTTTAAAGTTAATTTTTTTTTAAATTACTCACATTTCATTTTGATGACCAATTGACCATAAGGACAACCAGGTCACCTTGCGTGGAGCAGTTGTGGCGTTCCAGAGGAGAAGCCCAGTTCTTAATATCTCTTTTCTGCCATCTAAGACTAATTTGGTGTAAGTAGATGAAAGAGTGAGGGCATTAGATGAGGAATTATCGAAGGAAATGTGGAGTTGAATGTCATGATTTTGTCATCAGCATGCAGAAGGTGTTACAGACCATTGCCTTGGCAACACAACACACTCAAGTGCAATGTTTGTTTGTTTGTATGCGCACTTGTTATAGCGCCCCTTCAAGCTCCCTACAGGCGCTCCTGACTACAGAGCGGACACTGCATCAGAGTTTCACACCGAAGCACTGAGCAATTGTGAGTGAAGGACTTGCTCAATGTCCCAACACAGCGACTTGAGGTGGATTCGAACCTGCAAATCTTCGGCTACAAGGCACCAAACATACCCACTACACCACCGCACCCCACGAATGGCGTTCAAAGAGAAGAGTAATGTGGTAGATGGGTTATGTGTCAATTAACGTAACTTTGAAACTGAACAGTTGAACGTCACAAAGTTAGTTTGGACCATACACAAAGCCAAAAATATAGAAAATCAATAAAAGTATTTATTATTTACAGCATTAGCATATATTTATGACTTATTTTGTGTGAAATTAATTGTTTAGGTGCAACAAAGAGCACAACTTGCGATCAAATCCTCCGTACCAGCAAAGCTACAAGTCAATCTGCTCTTTTTTTGTACACAACAGACTCGGCATGTTTTGCCTAATCGCCGCCAGAAAGTCTTCTTCACTCACCGTATCTTTGCAAGCGTTCAAGGTAATCTAGAAAACACCTGAATAAATTACATTTTACAAGTTTCATATACTTTACTTTGGGATAATTTTGTGATACAATTGTTTAAGCTATCACTATGGTTTGGGTGTGGTTCGTTATAAAAGACACTTGGTTAACCGCAGGGCTGTACTGGTAAATTTTGAGGTGAGTACACGCTGACAAGGAGAAAAATCAACTTTTTGGGGCCCGAAAATTCTGACGACCTTTATTTTAGTCATCTGGTTTTTGTATTCATTCACTCCGAATTTCACGGGAATACACCTAAATAACCACATGTACCCTGCTTTACCCGTGTATATACCCTGGTTTTCGGGAGGTCAGTATACGATGCCGTTTTTCCTGGAGGCGAGTATACGCTGTATACCCACGTGTACCCTTGATTACAGCCCTGGTTATCCGTTGGTATTCTTTAACACACAAGTTTATCTGTTACATCTAATAGTAACTTCAACTTCGTTAAATGCCAGAATTTGGCGTTTGTTGCATAGTGCATTTTTCAACCTCCTAATCAGCCTTTGAAGAATACTTGTTTTTAAATAATGGAATGTTAATTTTGATGCAATGATTTAACCTATGATCATTGAATCTTCAACCATGAAGCGGTCATGTGATAAACCACACAGATATTAAATTTCAGTTTTTAAGAAAAATGCTTACTGATTTTGTGCCCAGTACTAATTGTATTATATCTGATTTTAATCATTTCAGAATGGTTCTTTATCGTGGAACTACTTTGGCAAAACATTGTCCGGCGAGTCGCTTCCCGCAAGCGCAGTCTGCAAATCGAGTCCACCAAACACAAGAGGGCTGGCTTTTTGGACGTGGAAAAGACGAGAGCCCAATCCAAAGAAGGACGGTGTAGGACCTGATGCACAGCTCATCTTTTCAAATAACAACAAGTGGTACCTGCACGGAGCATATGTTGGCCTCTCCCTGTGCGCTGTGTACATGACCTTGACTGCAGCATACGCCTACCATCAGTTCTACAATGGTCAACTCGACGGCGAAATCAGCCCTGAACACCCTCTGGTCTTATCAACACTGGGCTTAGCGTTTGGGCTTGCTCTTCTCTATCCGACACGACTGCTAGTCAAAAGAACACTCTTCCGCATCTATTACCTTACAACAACGAACAGATTTACAGGCATAGAGTACACGTGGCTCATGACCAAAAATAGGGTGCAGTTCGGCCCAGAAAATGTCGAACTTGTGGAGCAGAATGCTTCGATCTTCAGGGAAGTGAAAGGGAACTTCAGAATAAACCGGAACATGTACTACCTGCCACTTAAAGATTTCAAAAGTCCACTTTATTACAACATTATGGTTGGAAGTGTTATGCCGGAGACAACGCATGACGACGACGAAAAATAATGCACGGTTCGGAAGTTTGCAATTTATTTCAGCAAGAATAAAGTCTGACGTCAACTTCCGGCAAGTGCGACTGTAATAAGCCCAAGATGTGAAGTATCGGACAGTGGGTATGCGGATTATTTGGACAGTTTCACACAGTTCTTTGAGGATCAACACGCTGATTTCTGAAACGAATACAGAACACAAATTACATCTAATATATTGGATCTGAATCCTGGCAGAACATCTAATATGTTAGATCTGTATCATGGCAGATGTCCTTCCTTTTCTGAAGAAAAAAGCTATTGCTGCTCGACTGTGCTCGTGCTGTTAATGCTAAATTATGAATTCACATATAGCATCTAAGTCGTCCAAAAACGTATATAGCTCAGTACTGATTATAAATTGACACGAGACACAAAATTGACCGGTTGTCCCTAACACCATTGTGAGCGATCTAAAAAAGGTATTGCTACATGGTAATAATTATGTAGTTCCAACATATTGAGCCTGTACGTAACGGTTACCAATCTCCATCTGGTAAAGCAGTTATCATTCGCTATCTACAGAAAATGAATATTTTTCCTAAAGTTGCTAAATAAATTGTTTATCAAGGTTGCCAAAGACTTCAACGCTAAAAAACAAATGGAAAACCAATGCAGCTTGTCACTCAGGGGAACAATTCACTTTCCTTGTCTGTATTAGGCATGACAATCTGCATTCAAGCTGGGGTCTTTGATGCTGCCATCTTGAGCAAAGGGCTTGCATGTTATAAATATGCAGCGTCGAAAATCGACATTCAACATTGTTTAGGCTAATGTATTGATGTACAATAGTCGTACAATAATAGTCTGGTGGTTAGCATGCTTCAAGATTGGGTTTCAAATCCCACCACAGCAGGAAGTTGCTTCAACGGCACTGTTGGTTCCACTTGTTTCCTCTAGTGAATATGGCTGTAATGCGCAGATGTTTCTGTAGTCTTGGCATATGCGGTCACGTGGACAGCCCACTCCCTTGTGGCCAGTTCTTCCAACCAAGTCATCATTCTTAATTAACAACTAATAACTATGCAATTGGTTGAGTAATACAAACCTGTACTTTGCAGTTAGGAAACATAGATAGACTTTTGATGTTATGTCCTACAAAGAAAAGCATATATCAGTATACAATGCTGCTTCATGTACTACATGTATTATTACATTCAATCGTCAGTACTTTGGCGACAGGTATGATTTCGACTACAGCTCTAAGTATATGCAACATAAACACAGGCATACACACAATTTTTACGACAAATTTATAAAGTGAAAATAATGTAGTTCATACTTGTTATCGCAAAGTGACCATTTATATACTGCCATTACATTCCACAGAGTGCTCAACGTAGATACAGAAACAACAATGGGAGCCAGAACGTGAACAGACACAGGATGCTAACACTGATCTAAATAGACTCGTGCAACTTAAGGTATAAAATGTCCTGTTCTTTCAAGCCTGCATCAGGAGAATTTTTCCATTAGAGTAACATTGAAACACTGATCCTCACTTTTTTACGATCTGAATGACATCCTCGTCGTTAAGTTGGTGGTCCTTGCCAACTTTCTGCGGCTGATGTTTCACAGACGAACCCCAGACGATAGCACTGAAATTTAACAACCAACCAACTTAGGACAAGCTGAACTTTCCTGCAAAGTACACAAGCTATAATAGTAGACTAAAGTTTAGTCATTAAAATATCCTTAGATCTCAGTAAAATCTTCTCACAAAAACAACAGTACAAACTGGCATAAAGTTTTAACCTGGTTTCAGGATTTTGATATCCTAATAAAAAATATTTGCTGTTTACATCCCATGTTATGAACCCTTTAACGGCCAGCGTGTACTAAAATATATGGGAACAAATGCCATTCATATTTAAAGAGGGAGTTAAGACGTGAAGCAGGCTGTTTACTAACTATTTGAACTCCTTCATGATGTTCGTGGTTAAAGAGTTACAATTAAAAAACAAGGTCAAAGCTGTTTACTAACTATTTGAACTCCTTCATGATGCTCCTGTGGATCTTGTTACAGAAATCCTCCACCAGTCGATGATCCTCCTTGAGGACGACAGGCGACGTGTAGTCGGGAAGTTGACCTTTGGGTTTAGTGTAGCTGCAAGTTAATGACTACCAGTTAAAACCATCTTCTGATGACATCCAACAATACCGACAGACGAATTCGGTCCACGAACATAGATTGACTGTGGCTGTCTACATGCTACAGGACCTGACAAGTACTATTAGTTCACATAGGATTAAAATCGAAGTGGTTGCTGTCAACACAGTTGCTCAACCACGTATGACAATCTATCCAGCAGATTTATAACATACAGAATCATTTTAATAATAATAATATCTTTTTTTAAATTAAATGCCTGCAAGACGCACTGCGCTTTACATTTACAAGTTATGCAGTAATCTTAATTAAACTTAACTACCAACTGAGCAGACAGCTTTGCAATTACATGGCGCTAACAGCAGCCTACAAACAAATCCGCCCAACGGGGGCTCGAACCTGCTACCTCTCGCACTCTTGGCCAGCGTGTTAACCATTACTCTACCGGGCCACCTACTACGAGTTAACTCAATGTGTTAAGCTCCTTCATCACACATTTAAAAATTTGTGATGCCACATTTTGCCAAAAAAATTTATTGCAAAACTAGTGCATGCAAGTAGATGTGAAATTAATGATGGAGCAACATAAGTAGATGCTGACACACTCCTGCCTTGATAAAATATTAACTCACAGGCGGACGAGATGAAGGTAAAACCACATCTTCTCGAGAAGGTCATCAAAGTTCCATCTGTGGTGGGCAGAGATTGGAACGCAGTGCGGAATCTTGTAGATGATGTCCAGCTCCTGAAAATTCCGCATCAAGAAGCAGCGAATGAAATACTTAACCAACCCAACTGAAAGCTTTCTTAGCAGAACTAGCAGATTAATTATCAGAATTTTACAGTACAATGAAAGTCCAATAAATTACAATCAGTAGTAACTGCAATTGATCCTGCATCATCATGGCAGCTTAGTGCTAACCTGAAACCATTGCCACGCAAAACAGGCAAATGCAATTATATTAATTATCAATTGCAAAGCACTCGTACAGGTTTGCGGCAATCTATCTCTTACCACCTTTCTCGACTATAATTATGTGAGCCTGTATTTAATCAGCAGTTGATAGTTATTTAATCAGATATGGCTCCATGTTATAAAATTTGCAACATCTACATTTGCTGCTACTAGACTGCAGAAATAGCAGCTTATGATAAGAATTTAAGTGGCAAATTGAACTGCTTTCCATAAATAGTTCTCTACATCTAAATATCAAAGAACAGTTTCTACTCCATTCCAAAGCTGTTCAAAACCTAAATTGCAAGTGCACATTCGTGCAGCACACGTTTAACCTGAAGACAATTCTTACAGAAGACAAAAGAAGGCGCAGACCTCGATGGAGATCTGGTCGATTTTGTTGAGGACGTAGATGCACGGCACGTAGACTCTGTTGCCCTCGATGACGTCAATCAGATCTTCAGTTGTAGCGTCGTGTCGTAATGTAACGTCCGCATTGTTGATTCGATACTCGCCCAGAATGACCTTTACTGTGTCGATGTCCAGTTCAGATTGCGCTACCTAGACAAAGGTCATCATCATTACATCATCAATTTTTCAGCATATCCAACACACCACATGGTTCCCACAATGTTCAGCACCAATCTGCAAATATTTGTGATGCATTTGGTAAATTTTATATGAATGCTTTTGTCCCGCAAACATATCACTATCCTTCGATGATATTCACTTAATGATTTGAACAAATCGCATAAAAAAATTAAAGCTCATTTTGTACTTCAATTCTTTAAGCTCAACAAGAATGTTATCCTGCAGTTAATAATATTATTAAGATCGGTAATAGTCGTCGAGTCAGCAAGTTGGAAAAGGTTTATATTGATTATGGAAATGGTAATCCTAGTGAACAAACACAGATTGTAATGAACACAAACTGGGTTGTTTAAAAAAATGCATCAACACAATTTGCCTGCCGCTCCGATGAAAACTGCAATGACGGAAAATCAGAAGACTATTATTGTTCATCAGAGACTGAATGTTACCGTGGCTGTAAGGTTGATGCCACCTTTGTCCTTTCTCTTGAAGGTGATGTTTGGTGGAGCCTTGTTCAGTCGAAGTCCAAATCCTTCGAGCTCCTGCTCGAGAATCTTCTTGTGTTGCAATGGTTTTAACACGTCCAGAACGATGAAGATAAGGCTGCATGTACGTGCCACTGAAGTTCAAAAACAAAAGGAAATAATTATTATTATTATTTATATTCTTATTTTAGCTACTGAAACTTTATAACATAAATTTCAATTGTTAAAAAAGGAAACAGAGAAAAGAAATTTTGGCTCAGTTTGATTAAATGCAAAATGTGAAGTGAGATAGTTACTTCTGATGCAAACATCACATTTGTTATGCACTTAAAATGCATTATATAAAGCGTCCTGAAAAATTTTAAAAATTTGAGAAGCAGAAGATTGTAGTTTCCTGTGGGTCAGTCAGTTTTGCACAGGAAAGAATGACCTTCAAAAGGGAATGATGGAGATGATTCCCAAGCAATTTCTGGCAGAGGGCATTTTGGTCCAGTGATTTCCAACCTTTAACTGATCTATATAAGTGCACTGGAGTGGAGGTATTGAATGTTTTACTTCAGCAGTCATTCCATACCTCCAGGTGTGATCTGGGATTGATCATGTAAGTAAACATATGAAATATGATAACTTGAAAACTCACCTGCAATAACTTGCTTTCCTCTTCCCTTTCCGTCCTTTGCTCCTTCAATGATTCCAGGAAGATCAAGCAACTAAATGGAAAACAATTTCGATCTAATAAATATTAGCAAACTGAAAACAAAAGCATCAAAATAAAATAAGTAATCCATTAGACTCCAGAAATCCCATATATAATTATTGAAGAAAAGCTCAATTATAAGCATACTTCAAACAATATCTCAAACTTAAACCAAGCCTCAACAATGTAAACTAGTACTGCAAACACAGTATTTATAACTTTACATTCACATGAACCACACAGCTTCTTGCACCAATCATGCATTTTGCCTCAAAATATGGTGCAAGCAAATAGTTTTCCAGCATCGCAATTTAACACCTATAGCATGCAGTCTTAATACTAGGAAATGTTACGCACCTGTATCTTTGCTCCCTTATACTTAATGCAGCCAGGAACAGTTGTCAGGGTTGTAAACTCATAAGCAGCCACCTCTGAATAGACTCCCGCCAGGTTCGTCAACAAAGTCGACTTGCCAACAGATGGAAACCCTAAAAATACGATCACATCAATTGCAGCAATTATTAATGTAACAGAACATTGTTGCCTTTAAGAGGTTTTTAAAGTATTAAATTACAGAAAAAAACAAAATAAAGTATATCACGACTAAAATAGCTTCAGTCATGAGTCCATCATTTTATCACATAAGCAGAAGTTTCTTACTATGTCTTGGTTTTTAAGTCACAAAATGAAATTGTGCAAAATTCAGACATTTCAATTCGGTCAGAGAAAAAAACATGAACTGAAATTTGACCACAGATAAATCTTGCAACTAACGATAAGATATTAATATTTTACAAGGTGGCTCTGTCAGTTCTAAAATTTACAATGAAATCCTGATTAAAGACTCTCATGTAACAAAATTGAATCTCCACCTTCTTTCCTGTGTAGCCAGGGATGACTCTTTCGCATTCTATAAACTTCTTTAAGACTTTTAATTGCAGCACAGCAGTTGGACTGGGCAAGCCTCTGAGTAAAGCTTCTCTTAAAGGGACACCATATACATTTATGCCTTGAAATGAATAAATTAATATAAATTTCACTTCATTAAAGTGTCCAGCACAAAAATGTTACTTATATGACGATATTCACTAAGTACTCCAGACAGAATTCTAGTCAAACTGCCAAAACCATAGCAAGAGTATCACTTATTTGTCACCTTTAAAAAAACCATTTAATTAAATACATAGATTGGAACCTACCAACAAATCCAATTCGAGCGTCTCCAGTTTTCGCTACATCGAATCCTTCTCCTGTTGCCCCACCACCTCCTTTCGGCTCGATCAGTTCACGTCGTAGCTTAGCAAGTCGGGCCTTAAGCAAACCCAAGTGACCCATCGTCGCTTTGTTCTTTTGTGTCCGAGCCATCTAAAGTACAGAACAGCAAGTTTCTAATTTAGTTCTATGCTTACGTCTTATATTTCATAGCGTATTAAAGATGACCATCAGCATAATTAAATATCAACCTTTCATTACTGCCATGGAGATGCCAAATCCGATGCTTCCGTTGATATTGGCAATCATTTGCAAGGAATGCAAAAACAGTCCAAAAATATACTGAAACCTCTGTAAAATGCTGTGTTATATATATATATATATATATATGAGAATCACATATAGATAGAGCCGTGCTATAATGAGGTTGTTTTGTAAAGTTCAACCAAATCTTGGTTCCAAGTCTCCACAGGACCATTATGTCATTTATTTTACTTAATTCTAATTGGATAATCCCGAAGGCTGCGTGCCTGTATACAAAACAATATGGTTGCCAACGACTTAGCTAAAATAGAGCGCTGCGACCTATCAGCTGCATCCCATGATTCAACGCTCGATAAATAAGCAATCAACGCCAGGTCTAAGTAAAACTGTTAGACTAATAAAATTATAAACGAGGAAAATATGCTGTAAATAGGAGTAAATAAAAAAATTCGATGCTAAGGCCGCAGCGATCTATTTTAGCGATTTCTTTGGCGGTCATACTGTTTACATTGACGGGCACGCAGTCTTCGGGATTACCTCTAATTGTATGTTTTCCTGAGTTCGGCAGCTTTCGGGAAATCGGGCATTTGTGGATTTTCAGCGTTTTCGGGATTCGGGCTGAAACCACTAGCTAGCCTAAGTGGTCTTAAACTGAAACATGTGGAAGGTAGTTCGCCTTCTTAAATTATACTAAAAATTTTATTGAATCTTGATCAGGTACAAAACAAATATTAACCTCGCTTTCGATCTCCGAAATTCTCTCCAAGATACCCATCTTAATTAATTTTAAACACAAAACTTTACAAAACAAACGTGGAACTATCAACACGATCCTTGCAACACTTCTTGCGCCGGATGCCAGCGTCCGCTTGCTTCAGCAAGTAAGCAGCTTATAATATTATGTAATATATATAAGGTCGTTGGTAAGTACGTATGCAGATAAAGTTAATCGAAATTAGGCCTAATGTAGGCTATTGATTGGGGAGGTGAAATCACAGTATAAATAATTAATTGTTATCCATAGTATTCTATTCTGACATGTGGTAAAATCATCGAGGACCCTGATATCATTGCTGAAATTGTAAACCCTATGCCGAAAGCCGATGAATCTCGCTGCAGGGGGAAAGAGGCAACGGAAGACAAGAAGTTAGCTTCCTTGAACAGTTCTAAAGAGCACGATGTCAGCCTTTTGCGCTAATGATTCTGCTTTGAGAAAATCAGGATGTAAGCCTACACAGCCGGCTCGCGAGTCTAGATAAGTAGCCTATGTTCTAAATAAGGGTTGTGTTCTAATTAAGGGTAACATTTGCCAGTTAGAAATAGGTTATTCTTATTCAATAGAGCTAGATCAGTATTCAAGCAGGGACGAGATAGTGGAACATTACAGAGATAAAGTTGCTGGTGCAGATGAAAGCAGGGCATATGCCTAGATAATAATATATAGCGGCGCTATAACATTATCTATAAATAGGTGGATGATTTTATTGACCGCCATGGATGCATAGATATGAATGTTATTTAAAAGAGACAGTGGCTTTTAATTTTGTCTTCCGTTCGCTGTAGCTTTATACGCTTTATACGCTCAACTACTCATGTTCTCGAAGCCTCATTTGAGACTAATTTGAGTCGATAAGCACGATTCGCTGTTTTAAGTAAGTGGTTAATGAATAAAACAGTTTTACGGCTCAAATACGCATTGATTTATAACGTGGTACGCCATCTAGCTGTAGATCGATTAAAACAGTAATGGCTGCCAATGGTCTTGTTTTTTGTACAAAGAGTTGAACGACGGTCAAAATTAAGAACACCTTGTTTGTATTGTGAGCCTTTGTTTTATTGATTTGATATTTCATGCAGAAGTGTGACATTTAAAGTTTGAGTTAGTACATACTCTGTCATCTGTGCACATTTAAAACAACGGGTTTTGGTGCCTGGATATGTGTTAAAGTACTCGCGTTTTTACATATATAGCGTACTTGAAGCTCTAACTGGAAAATTCAACCAACTCCTTTTTGACAGTAATGAGTTAACTGTGTCCTGCATATTGTACAGCGTGTATGACTAAGTGTGTTTTTAAGAACACCCACGGCAGACCAGAGTCGCAAAGAGAAGATTGTATAATAATTATTATAGTGTTATGTAAATTGAAATCCTGGCCTTTAGTGTTTATTCTATTAATGGACGTAGAGGCTAATTTAGTTGGGCTTGGAATGTTACTCCATAGCAAGTGCTTTAATAATTAAAAATTAAAGTTAATATTGCTTTTGATATTTCGTTAAAATAATTATACTTAAATGTTAAGTTTCGTTCTGGATGATTTGCAGGTGTTTGTGGTAGTTGTTTTTCTTTGACACTATCCATTCAGATCTGACAGTGCTGAATCGGCTAAATAAGATAGGATGTTTAGTCTTAACAAATGCTACAGTCCAGGTTAAAATTTGGACTTTGTTTTCTTTGTGTTTCTAATTACAGGACTTTGTCAATAGCTGACCTTAACTGTCAAGTTGCATCCTACAAGGGTTTTAATTTTAATATTTAAAACTTAATGTTGGCGCAAGGAGAATGTGAAGAACCTGATAAACCAAAAGCAGCCATGGATGGAAAAACCCAAATTACTGATTGCTAGTGCAAAACATGATTCTTCACCACCAATGTTGTACAATGTTGTATTTGTTTGATTATTTCTTAAATCAGATGCTGTGATGGCTGAAGCTTCCATTTTGCAAAAGAAGGGAATCACTCTGACAACGACGGATGACTTGTCCTTCCAGCGCAAACGTCACTGCTCCGTTCCTCAGGATTCGGCATCAACCTTTGCGCTTCTCACAACACACGAATATGCAAGCAAGATCTTGTCTGGACTCGATCATCTACGAGAGTCCGGACTCCTCTGCGACTACACGCTCATTGCCGGCGGTCTCGAACTGCACGTACATCGCGTCGTCATGGTGGCATGCAGCGACTATTTCCGTGCGATGCTGATGGGCGACATGCGGGAGAGCAAGGAGAGCAGCGTACAGCTGCAGGGGATTACCGGCACCGGACTGCAGGCTGTTATCGATTTCGCGTATAAGGGTTGGCTCAAGGTGAACTTGGAAACAGTGGAGGAGGTACTTGCGGCCGCATCGCATCTTCAGGTGAGTGAAGCGGTCGAGCTGTGCGCCCGGTTTCTCGACTACGCCGTCACCGTTGAGAACTGCGTCGATATTCTCAACATCGCCGAGTTGTACTCGCTGACGAAGAGCCAGGCGAAGGTGCGTGCGTTCATCCTGAAGAACTTCGAATTGATCGCCGACTGCGACGAATTCTTCAAGCTGAGCTGCGCACAGCTCGCGAGTCTTCTGTCGGAGAATTCCCTCTGCGTGCAGTCGGAGTACATCCTCTTCGAACTCGTCCTCAAGTGGATCGAGTTCGACGAGGCGGAACGGCGCCTGAACATCGCTGCGCTGATGCGTAACATCCGTCTGCCGCTTCTCAGCGGCGAGGAACTCGTAGAGAAGGTCAGTCAGGTGGAAATGATGACGTCGAACGACGAGTGCTTCAAGCTGCTCGTTGAAGCGAAGGACTACCACATCATCGTCAACAAGCAGCCGTTGCTGCAGTCGAGCCGAACGCACGTGCGCTCCGAAAAGCACCGTCTGGTCATCTGTCACGACGAGAACCTCGAATGTCTCGACTTCGAGACGGGGCACCACACGTACCTGAAGGACAACCCGATCCCGCTGTACAACCCGTGCGTCTGCGTCGTCGACAACTTCATGTACGCGTGCGGCGGGAAGTACGACAGCAACGAGAACAACGACATCGCGACGGCGAGGTGCTTCCGCTACGACCCACGCTTCGACACGTGGTTCGAGTTGAGCGCGATGAACGAGGCGCGGCAGGACTTTGTCATCGTCCCGTTCAACAGCTCTCTGTACGCGATCGCCGGGCAGGACGAGAACATGGTGATGTACACGGTTGAGCAGTTCAACATAAGCAACAACGAGTGGGTCATGTGTTCGAACATCGCTAGCGCCATCTACGGACATGCGGGATCGCTCTGCTATAAGCGCATCTACGTGTCGGGCGGGCAGAAGTTCGACGGACATAGCAAGGGGTTCATGTCGTACGACCCCGTCACTGACGTGTGGCGGGACGAACCGCCGATGCTGACACCGCGCAGCAACCACAACATGGCGGAGGTCGGCGGTAGACTGTACGTCGTCGGCGGAAATGTCGAGGACTCGTACGGATTTCCCGTTCCGGTGACGAGTATCGAGATGTTTGTTCCGGTTACCGGAATGTGGGTTTGCTGCGAGGCGACACTTAACATTCGCGAGGCGGGCGCGGCCGTTCTGGAAAGCCGGATCTACATTGTTGGCGGGATAAACGGGCAGCACTACTATTCGGACAAAGTTCTCCAGTACAAGACGGACACGGACGAGATAATTACGATGGAAAAGCTGAGCACTAGAATTCACGGACGGGCTTGCTGTATCCTTCAACTACCTCGCTACATTTGATCTGCACTGTTTGTTTGTTTGCCTTACGAGTTTGTGTTTGAATTTGGCTGTCAAGACTTGCGAAATTTGCGAAAACTATAATTTAAGGTGCAAAAGAGTTAGATGTTTTGAAATTTGGCTTTATATTGGTTTTATGTTATTTATTGAAGTTTTTACTATCAGATGTGAAGTCTTTAGTTGTTGCACCACTTGTATTGAGGACATTATTAAGAGCAATATAGGCATGTGGAAATTGACAATTGCATAATTATGTATACGAAGTTTGAGGAACAGTTTATGAAAGTTTGAGAAACAGTTTACGATTTAATACGATAATTATCATAACTTCAAGGCCACAGTAAATTGTTCATGTCAGCTAATAGCAATATAGTTAAGTAAAATATTTATGATGAACTTTAGTCAAAATGAGTTTACTGTTGATTCCCAAACTGGTCTTAACAATAATTGTTTCAGTTAATTTAAGAGGAAATGGGATTTCCAAATGCATAATTGGCAATTTTTGGATGCAGAGTTCACGTGTGCTGCTTTGTCTGACTGGTCACGAAAATTATTTTGAAACCATGAGCCTGGCCGTGTAATGCATTTAGCCATGGGCGGAGTTTATCATGGGAGGGGCTATGCCCCAAGGAGGCATCCCCCAAAATTTGTTCACGAGATTTTCAGCAACCGAAACAAAAGTTGTCTATTTTCATGAGATTTCCCCGAAGGACTAAAAAAGGTCACCAAATTTTTTGTCGGAAAAGTCCTAAGAAATTTGGTCGATGAATATATTGTCGGTGCCGCTCGTAAGCCCAAGTTATTTTTAGCTCCCCCCCGAAGAACTGAAACCAAACTCCGCCCATGCATTAAGAAAGGAAATGTGAAACTGAAATATTATTTTTTTTTTTAAATTCTTCACAGACCAGCTGAAATCTTGTCATTTGATGTTCTGTCGTTGAAATAATAAATGATCTAACCTGACATCTGCTAACTGATCAATCACAATCTGTTAGACTTGACCCAAGCACCGCAAAAGAAAGTCTTGAGTGCATAAAAAGAGACAAGTGCAGCGGATGGGAACGCAGGCCACAGGAGAGGCTCTTGACCCTAGCACAGTTATCTTAAAGGGGTGCTATATAAATTCCATAGATTTGTAGATAGATGTCAAATTGTAGAAGCTGAAATCAAATCTTTTCAGCCACCTTAACTCCCCTACATATGCAGCACTTGGTAATCCAAGATGCAACCAACCACTTTACCATACATGTGGAAGTAATTGAAGATATCAACTTCGTGTAACTTAGCTTACTTATGGAATAAAAGATGCAACACATAACCATATAATATATTGCATAGGGAATGTAAAATCAAGATGCAACCAGGTTTCGTTGCCTGTAGCATAAACTACTTAAAAAGTGTGCCAACTTTCATTTACTGGAATGCAACCATCCCCCCTGATCTGTCTAAAAACCAAGATTTGACCACTTTGCCATGTTGGTGGAATGAGAAAAAAATCCAATGTGCAATCCACCTTTCCTTACCGTTTTTTGGTGTACCAAAAAATTTTGTCTCAAGAGAAATGGTGAACAAGAACACCAGTTGAACAACAGAATCTGGAAGTTTATTATCCTCAAGCTAGAAAAAAATGCAATCTACTCATAATAATCTATAAAGACAAAAAAGTTTGAACAATCGATCTACACAAAAAACAAACTATACACAAGCTGTCACATTTATACACTAACTGTAGTAAGTATCAATAAATATTCAGTGATAATTAATAAACAGCTTTAGGTACTTCAGACAAGCAATGTTTCCTAGGAAGTTCAGTCGAGAGAAGTAACAAGTAGTTGCCATTCACAAAATCAACAAAATGAATAGCATAATATTAACTGTCACGGGATATTAGTGAGAAGTGCCTGTCTCTAGTCCAGTGGTTCCCAACCTTTTTTTACTTTCAGGCCACTTTTCTAATTTGGAGGACCATTTTTTCTTAGTTGAAGGCCATTATGGGGCCACAAGGCTAAACTTTAATTACCTAAAAGCATATAAAATTGCTCTAATTTAAAAAATAGGGTGTTTGATGTTCTTCATAGACATCAAAATAAAATAAATTGTAATAGAAAATAAATAGGGGCAAGTGTTCTATCCTGTCCAAATTGTCAATTTTTTCATATAGGTTTTTTATTCTTTGAGAGATGAGGGCCATTTTTAGAGGTATGTGGGCCACTTTTGGCCCGTGGGCCACGAGTTGGGAACCACTGCTCTAGTCTCTTAATAAAATTACACTGTTTTGTCCAACTGTGGGATGATTCATTCTCATCAAAATCAGTTAATTAAGTCCCACTTGTGATAATTTATACACAAAAACAGAAAAATAGCACAGCTACAAAAATGGAATACAGGAAGACAAAATTACCCTACCACTCTACGTATGCTGCGCTAACTGTTCAGTACATACACGATATTAGATTAGCTTTCATGGTGTCACATTTATCTGGGGTTATTGTACATCTACTGGCAGTATGAGAATTACAGAAAAAATAACTGGGGTCAGACATTGATTTATGTCGGGGTTGGGGAGTGTAATGGAGACTTTACTATAGAGTCATAAGAAAGAATAGGGGAGGGGCTGAACAACCCCTTGGCAATTCTCAAGCTGTTTTCTGGTTGTTGCAGACAGCTGGAGTATACTAGCCATTAATAATATTATGATTGGTTCCAATCAAGTTGATCCTTGGAAATGTAACCTTAGGATGCTGGGCACATAATGCAATCATTGGCTCCACGAATGTGTTGTTTGAAGGGCTGGCTCATAAACATCTAGTTTAGCACTTCAACAATGTGCTGCATTGATTTTTCAGTCATTTAGTACATGATCGTCATTTAAGTATTAACTTCATTACGGTAGTTTAATATGTCTTCAAAGAATGTTTAGTTATTTTCATAGTAGGTATGTCAGTATTATAAAACTACTTAAAAACCTAAATGACGGCAGATTATAAATTATATTCATGGGTAAATTAATAATTAAAACCAAATCTGATTCATTAGGACATACAGAATGCCTATTAATAACATGAAAAATTATATCGTAAATTATGTTCTAACAACAAAGTCAAAGTGAAGCTGAAGCTTGAGAAGTCGATGTAAATCTAGACTCGTAAAAGCAACAGCAAGCAAAAATGCTTATTAAAAATGGTGAAGACTGGAGAAGACTAGACTTGCGAACTACTCATAGTTTACATCAAGCCAAATCTACCACTTATCTACCACTTGCATTTTTTACCAGTTGAGCACAAAATGCAGAACCAGTACGCAAGCCATTTCAGGGAATTATACACCACCAGAAGATTTTGTGTAGATTTCTCAGTAAAATCTGCATGAAAAAATAGAATTGTGCACAGGGGCGGATCCAGGGGGTCAATCAGGCCATGCCCCCCCCCCATTCAGAGATTTGCACAGGCTACAAAGCCACCCCCATTAGGTTTCACGTTTTCACAATCAATGCGGAAGGAAAAGGTGAGAGAGGAAAGTAGCATACTACGATTTTTGAGAATTTTTGGGGAGAATGACTAAAAAAAGTCATGTTTTTTGGCGAAAGACCCCCCAAATTCTTTTGACCCAAGACTAAAATTTTTGGCCCGCCCTTCACAAATTTCTGTATCCGCCCCTGAATGCGCAACAAAATGCCAATGTGGATACGGTCCACTGCTACATGTATGTCCAACGACAGACTAAGGTGTCTAGTATTTTATTTCTCACCCTAACCCTTAACCATGAGTAGACCATTAAATATTAAAGCTTTTATACCATGATGCATCTCACTGCAAAATGTGCACAACATGTACGAAGACATAAAATGGTTAGAGTCATCTTTAAAAAACATTTGTTGGCAAATGACACAACGACATGCCATCGAATAAAATATAATGCTAACAAGACAACAGCCAGAAGAAAACCAAGAGGATGACGACGAAGCTCAATATGTTTCTACAAAGCTGAGAAGAATCCAAAAAACTTTACAGCAAGAAAACTACGGTATGCTACGTTCATAAGCCTTGAATGATTTCATGAAACCAGAATTTGAAAGCAAAGGGAACACAGTGTAGGCCTATTATGTACGTTAGTGTGTACAAGAGCTTGTCAGTTATCCATTCAAGTAACAGCGTCTAAAGTTCTAGTGGCAAACTTGTATTATACAAGTATAATCCTACTATTAAATATAGTTGGAAATCAAAAGTAGCATACTAATCAATAAATAGAATCAATCAAAACACATAGCATCGCTTTCTCTACATGGCCAAATTGTCAGCTGTGCAGATGACTGTGGAGAAATTCTGTCAAAGGTTCAAGGTCATCCATAAAATATTTCCACAGAGGGTCAAAAGAACGCTACCTATAATATCTAATGTAGATTGTCACGATTTCACAGTGTCACATACAAGCCGTGTTTGGGAGACCAGCTTAATCACCACCAAACTGTGAACATAGAGCGGGCATCATGCTGAATGCTGCATAAAATTTTTCTACAGATAGTTATTTTAGTGCAGCGTGTACAGAGTAAAGTTGCAACGAATTACATAGTCCATTGAAGGAACTAGATAAAAACCGATAGCCCAGAAACAGAAGTGAGGCTAAGGTGGCTATGCAAGCTATAGGAGATGAGTCTTAAGCTTATTGACCAGTATGTAAGCTGTGAGCAATTAGCTCCTCCTACCATCTTATCAAAATGCATAATTTAATTCTGCAATTAGATTTGAACTCCATCCTTTTTAACAGATTCATGAATGGTCCAGATAAAAATTACTAGACAAATGGAACACAATGAAAGCTATAAAAATTTAACAGCCACTTTGAACAACGAAACACAAAGAAATTGCACAGCTATTACTAAATAGGTCACACCGTTATGTTTCTTTCTCACTTAAAAACTGTTTTATTTAGCCGTTGTTGGACTGGGAGCGCTTCTGAGTAGATTACCTTGAAGATGCGCTACATAAAAGATCCATAATAATATATGAATTAACATTATTGTCATTATTATTATTTAACCAGGAAATATGAAACAAGGCATCAACTGCAACTCAATAGCATCATTTATGGTGTCTCTGGCAATGCTGTTAACTTCTGTCATCCAATGCTCTAACAAACAAAGTCTTCACGATAAATATGCGTAACTTTTGAAATACTCAAATCGTAAAGTTGGAAAAAAAGCTAAAACAAAATGGTCAACGCACCCTCTACCGTTTAACAACATTTGGCCATTCTGAAACTGCATCAGCCACACTACCTCCATTCTCAGAGACTAAAACTGTTGGAAAATTAAAGCAATCAGCGTTCAGACTTCAGACATGTGCCCAGCATTGGAAAAATGAATTCACCCAGTGCTCTTTACACCTAAAAGGCAAGCTGATGGGAAATTACCAACATAATTATATAATTAAATAATTACCTGAATAATAATTACAAATGTATTAAGAATGCTCAACATATTCTCTTGAAGAAGATTGTAGAAAGCAACAAGCAGCTCCAAAGCAAAAGTGAGCTAGGCAGTCATATACTTGGCAGTCAGAAGTAACGTGGGCGACTAGATGATTTATAATACACATCGATTCGATCGGAAAGGAGCAAAACTAGTCAGAAAGCTATTTAAACAGAAGAGTCAAATGGCTATTAGACTTCAGCAGTAAATGGCATCAGACAGCGTAATGTAAACTGTAAAATGGCTTCTGTACATAAAGCAATCTCTTGGCAAAAAATCAGGAATTTTGAAATGGCATCCAGTCATACCTTCAACAGCAAGAAATCAAACATTTTTTACCCACAATATGCCTCACCGTAAAAGAAAGAGCAAAAGCTGGAGTCAACCTGACCAAAAAAAAAACATCAATAAGTCAACTCATCAGTCCATCCATCTCATAGCGACGGTCACTCACTCACTTGACCTACCAACGCAAAACAATCTGACTGATTTTTATACACGAACAGCAGCAGCATGCAGAATTTCCAGAGGATTGAAAAACGATGTAAGCAAATAATAATCAAAGGAATGATTTAAGAAATCAACGAAGCAAGACTCAACGATGCGCCTCAGAGAGCATCCGAACCGCTATTGGTCGTGCTGTCATCGTCCAGCGCCGCCGCCACAGCAGCAGCAGCACGGTGAATGTCATCCTGCCACTTCACCCGAGGGCGCCGGCGTGCATTCATGAAGAAATTTGACACAGTCCCAACAGGCAAGCCAAGCTGGTGCGCAATGGATAACTGAAGCTCTCGACTCGGCCGTGGCGTTTTCCGGAAGATGTTTCGAAGCGATGCCCGCTGTGCGTCTGTGAAGACCATCCGACGTTTCTTCAGGTCGCTTTCGAACTGGATCGACCTTGCTGACGTGCTCCCGGCGGGGCATGACTTCGGCTTTGCATCGGGGGTAGTTTTAGGAGTCGCTGATAACAAAACCGTTCGCGTAACACTTCGGTTAGTCACTTCTAAGTTAATCTTTATCAATGTTACGCTCAAGTATTTATTTATCGTGACCCTAACATCACTCACCATAAGTCACTCATTTGCGAATTAGTCATCCACTCATCATTCATTTTGAGTCATTCCTTTATAATTCGGAAGATTAAAACACTGCAAGCATGAACAAGTCGTGTATTTACTTTAAAATATCTACAATTGCATTATCGCAGTCCTTTGCTTCAGACAATTCCAGCTTACATTCATATGTTTCATATTTCATATGACACCAAATCCAACCATGACTCCAAGTTTTGATTAGAGTTCCCCTTCTTCATTGTGATTTATATCATTTGCAAGCATCTGAAGTCTGTATTTGACAACAATTTCACTGGACCACGTTGGAATCATCGCTGTATACACTGTTGAGGTTGTGCTTCATAAATTTTATTATAAATTTTATATCAGAGATTACAATAAGAATAAGTAGAAGGAAACCAGTCAGACAAACCGAGATACCTTCTGGCTTGGGTTTGACTGAGAGAACGATGGGTTCGGCTTTCGGAGATTCTGATTTGAACCCTAGAAAAGAACAAATTATGAAAACATGTTAGTCACTTAGTCTGAACACGACGTCACTTGTGGTTATCAGTGCCTTCAAAATTGTAACTCTGACCATCCGCTTTCCATCTTTTTGACGCACAGAGAAGAGAGGCATTGCTTTAACGCCAAGAGAAGCCAGCCACATGTATATTTCCAGAGCCTAAACACACACACACACACACACACTCACATACACAGGCAGGTGGCCACTGCACAACTCACAGCATGATCTTCGAACTGACTGTGTATGGAGGATGTACTCATATCCATTCAAGTTCACTAGAGTGCCAGCGATCAAAAATCTCTCTGCGCTGACAGAAGTCTGACCCTTTGACAGATGAGCTAAACTGAAAATTTACTGGTCAGCGTACATGAAACAACTTGCTGAATTAATGGTCTTTAGGACGATGGAATTGTACTAAATATTTTAGTATTTGGCATTTATAATTTTGCACTGAGCTCTGATAAAGTTAAAGCATCCCAGAAGCAGACCATCACTTAGATAATTAATAGATACTCTATGAAAATGTCTCATTCATGTTACATCCATAGAAATACACACATAGAGCTGCACTCCAAGACCAAATACGCAGGGACATGAATTTTTCACACATTCGTCAGTTTTGCTGCCAAATTTCCAAGACAAAATTTGAAAGCAGTCACACACGCAATATTTATTATTTATTTATTTTAAGCAATTATCACACAGGCGATGTAAGCAAATCTGAATCTGGGGAAGAGGCACATTTGATAGTCATGCACCGGTCGCATAACAGTTCGAGTCTTCACCAGTGATTCAAATTCATTCATTCATTCATTCTGATAATTTATATAGCGCCTCTTCAAGATATCTACTCAGAGGCGCTCTCTGCACTAAATGATGGCAGTGAATTGGTCAACGCAGAAATCGCTGTCGTCAACATGAGGTAAACATGATTGCCTCAGACTCATCTCTGTTTATATATCAAGAATACTGTTCAAAGCAGAATCGTGCATGCACTGAACAGAGTGTGTCGCTTTTCCCGACTGCTCCGTGAACAACAAAGTAATGAAAGAATCAGCAAGGATCACAATAAAAAAGGTATGATTAGCCGCATCAAATCCAAAATAAAAGCACCCAAACCAAGAGCTCTGCTTCTTATTGCTTCATCTATTCAAGCTGAATGGAAATGAAGAACTTAAGCACACTCAATCAATCAATCAATCAATTGATCAATCAACCAATCAATCAAGTGATCAATCAAGCGATCCATTCATCATTCCCGCTAGCATAATGCACTCATGTCAGGTCATGCTTGTAAGCCACCATTCATTCTTTCAATTCACCTGATAACTATAGCTTCACAATAAAAGACATTATTTTCATTCAAAATAGTCTACAAAACCACCACCCACAAGCCAAGTAAACAAAAAACAAAACAAGAAAGCATCAAACGAAACAACACGATAATATCAGAAAAACCGAAAACCACCACCACCACACGAATTCTGTGGCCGTACAATGGAACATCGTCGCGTCATAAGACGACACGACGTGTTTCCATTAGACTCTTAGATACCTGCCCCTTTGAAAGGCGCCATCCTCTCGACTTCCGGCACCTGCAGCCACTTCCACATCCTACAGAACGTCTCCCGACCGGACTTCAGTTTCGCCCACGGCTTCGGATTGCGCAGCAGGTCACTGAGCGTGCCCTGGCTGCGTCCGAGAATCGTCTGCGCGAACAGCACCTGCGAGATGTTGTACTTCTTCAGCTCGTTGCTGACCTTCTCCGCGATGTCACGCGTGTCGACGTCCTCCATGTCCACGTTCAGCTCGAACGCATCGGACGCTGAGGCTGGAACGACTGGTGCAGCGGACAGTCTCTTAGCGGATGAGTCGTGCGGAGCGACGATGTCAGGGGTTGCAGACCTGGAAGATTGGATGCTGTCCGTCCCACCGGAGTGGTTTCCGTTCGCGAACGGACTGACACCTGGGAGCGTGGCGCTCGAGAAGAGGCTGTCGCTGCTGATGGAAGAGTCGAGGTCCTTGGCGAGCGGGAGGAGCAGAGACGCCTGGCGGTAGAGAGAAAACGACGGCTGGACCTCGCAGCATTCCATGTTTCCGCTCCCGTCGAGCATCGCGATCGGAAGCAGCGGCTCGAGGAACTCGTAGCCCTTCAGACCGGTGTCGAGGTCCCTGCTGTACTTGAACGAGAACGAGGTGTCCGACAGACTGTAGAGGCCGTTCTGCCCGTACCCTCCTCCTACTCCTCCTCTGTTGGGGCATTTCTCGGAATCGGAGAGAGGGGAGAGGGGTCTTAGTGGGGTCAGGGTTGCGTATGTTGTCTTGTACTCCTCGTCGCCTTCAAACTCCCCGGACGACAGATCCTGCAAGCAGTCTCCGCTCTCACTCATCGCGCTTACTTTCATTGAAACAAGTCTTTACTTTTTCCACGGAGAAATGAATTCCTACATTTCAAATTTATCAGCTGTCACAGAAGATGCCTAATGTTGTCAAATCTTCAATATTAATCAATGAAGATAAAATCAAATCTGATTTCTAATACTGCCAAACATCCAGAAAGTAGCCTAATCTCTGCTGTAATTCCTGTTTGTGGTGATCATTTCAGACAGAGCTGTTGAGAAAATGTTTTTAAATTTCTTACACACACGCATCCACATATCTGCACAAAACGGCATGATGAAAATAAATAGGTTTCCAGTAAACGCCGATTCACTCAACCGCTGGGGGCCGGGAAGACGGGTACAGTCCTACTCCCTCACCGACTACACTGCGCATGCGCCCTGCCAGCCACAGCACAATGTCACAATGGAAGCAGCTTTGCCGGAGACAATGTACACACAACAATGGCGCCTCGTCCCCGCCTGCCGGCTGGCCCGCTCCCTATCCCTCTCCTCCCCCGTGCCCTGCTCTTCTCCCTTATTTGCACTTCAATCGGCAGTGCGAAACTGTCGGCTTTATCCGATTTACGAAGCGACCACAGACGTTGAAGAACAGATGCAATCTGCAGCACAGACTCGCACCCAAAACGACGCTCGGAATATTCCGACCATGAAAATCCTGAATTATATCCTTTTAAATCCGTAATTCGTCTTCACAGCGTAGTTCTGCAACCGGGCAAACAGGCGCGAACACCGCCGACGACCCTGCCGCGATAGATGACCCAAACGCGGACAAAAACGTTCGTGGCCGCCGCCCGACTCCCTGGCCTTTCCAGAGCCGTGCATCAGTTCGGCGGCGACCCAGCATCAGCAGCACTAGAACCTATAGCTCACCGATCGATCTCTGGCTATAATTATTCGATATCGATTGTTCGGCAGTTTAACGGGCGCCGGTGGCCACCTGCAGCAGAGGCCCTCTCTCTCGCTCTCGATTCGCAGCGCTATGCGACCATGATCAGACCCTGATTGACAGCTGACCTCTGACCGATACCATCTAACGCACGAAAATAACCGTCTCGCACCGTCACATTTTGCATAGCCTCGAAATCCACTATAGTAGGCCTAGATCTATGATTGTGATTACCTTGTTATAATAACATGGTAACTATCTTATGTTCTGTTATTCTGACAGCTTCAGAGCATTTGCGATCAATGCAGAGGGCATACACAATTAAGTGACAGCAAAGCAATCTCAGTTTAGCCTAAAGGTGCATCAATGATCCTTTATTTAAACTAATTATAGACTAATTTATAGGCCTGATTGCATAGGCTATGGTACAGTTATTTAACGGAATAGGCTGAAGAGCAAAACCCATAAGGGCCTAAGCTTCAGTGAGGTGGGTCGATTTTACCGCAACTGTAGGAGTTGTAGGGCCACGTAGCCTACGTGTGTTTTACAGCGAACCGATCGGCAGAATGAAGGCAGTCACTTGCGATAGTAGGCCTAGGCCCTACATCAGACATATAGCTATGTAGACTAGGCCTATATCTGTATTGACGGATTGCACAATCTTTCTGTCTTATTTAAGTAGGTCCTGTGTAAAATTTTCAGGGTTTTAGATTTATAGGCCTATGCTTTTTGACGTGTATGTACTACTAGGCAATTAGCCTCCAAAATTTGTTGTTGTGTTTATTGGGAGGAATGAACTGTCAACCGGGAGAGGTTCAAATTCAGTCAGAGTACAGTAAGTCCGATTTAAATTATGGTCTGATCCATCCAGACACTAGTTCAGTGCTTCAACCAATCAATCAATCAATCAATCAATCAATCAACCAATCAGTCATTTATTTTGTGACCAACAAATCATTTTTTACAGATATGAACTGCAAGTTGCATATTCAAAGGGGAATGGCCACAAGGATAAGCCCTGAAGGAATCACTGACCCCACTGAAGGACAAAGTAGCAGTAAATTCAGATGCAGACAGGAGAAACCGATTTGGGAATATTTTCATCAGGGCTTCACGTTATAATCCTACATATACGTGACACATCTGCTGGGGATATGTACACCCTATCTCTAATTTTTTTAAACACAGATCAACGCATTCAAAATTATTTTGTGATGACCTTTATTGTTTGAGAAAAACTTCATTAAAAGATTTAGCCCGAACATAAAACAGTAAACTCACCAACAGCATTGTCATCACAAAGTTTATAATGCTTTCTAGCTTTCTTATACTCTCATTATACATTCGTGTGAAGTAGGCCTATCACATGAATGTCCTGATTTGACTTTATGGTCACATTTCTTTAGGCAACAAAGTCTCTTCAAGTTATACTTTACAGTAAAATTTCACTTATGAAAAAAATTACAGGCCTAGTAGAGCAACATGTTCAACATTTTTTCTGTGCGCATTGGACTACTGCTTGGAGCATGATTGGTCTTGACATGGCATGTCCTTTGCATTGAAGTGCTGCTGATATATTGTATGAAATTGCATGGCCAGCGTTTCGAATTGATGATTTCAAAGAAGTAGAAAAATGAAGACCCTACCAGGGTACTCAAATGAAGCCCATCGAGTCCCTTGTAACAAATTTGATGGAAAATTGGAAAATGGCAGTAGAAGAGTGTGATCCACCCCAAACAGTAGAATGGCAGATGATATACATGTGCTCTGTAAAATTGTACATTAGGAGTGCCAGCTTGAAGTGCATACGCTGACAGACGGGAATGGGATAATTATAGTGAATATAGTCTCAGTAAGAGAGTTCAAGACACAGTCTTTTATCTTGATGCAATATCTCAGTTAGAGGAAGTAGTTTGCAGTCAGGAGACCATACAGCAGTGTTGCAGTAGTCAAGTTACACCATAATAATGCATTGTACCAGTATAAAGAGCGAACCATGCTCCAAGCATAGCAAAACATGCCCTCTGAAACTACATGTAATTCACACAATTCCCACTTTTAAAACTTAACCCACATAGGTCACTTATAAATGGTTGATTAAACACTCAAACAACCCAGTTCAAATAATGAGAACATGACTCAAGAATTCTCAGGGCTTTTTTAATGTGCAGTTGTACACAAAAATGTGCAGTTGTAGAAGCACTTCTGTACAGTTAAAACTAGTAAAAAGGTCATTGTCCTCCGATTGGAAGTAATTTACCATGAACGAAGGGAAAGGAAAGGAGTTGAGCAGTTCTAAAAATTCCTTAAAAACAGCCCTGAGAATTCTGGATAAGACAATTCTATCACTTGTTCTATGAAGCGCTCCTCTTTTTCTTACTTCAATTGAAGACTCATCTTTGTCTAGCTAATCATACTTTTAAGGTGAATTCAGACATTAGTTTGATATAAATATCTCATTAATAACAATAACATAATTTTATGTACCAAGACAAATTATCTACTTCCTGAAATATGGAAAGAAATTCAGTCATTAATAATAATTCATGATCGGAGTTTAAATTCCACAATCCAAAATCCAACGCCTCTAATCAAGAAAAGATACGTAACCAAGACAAGTATTTAAATTCGCAGTCAAAACAAAAGGCAATAAGCTAAAATCAAATACCTTTGTTAAAGCAAACATGATAAACGATTCAAGTAAGTAACTGGCTCTTAACTGCTTAACTTTGATGTATCTACCAAACGTAATGTGAACTCCAATCAAAGTTGCAACTTTATGAAGCCTTGTGCTGTATTTGCATTCAGCACAAGAGAGGCCTACTGTGCAGGAGCACAACAAACTAAGTAACACTTATATTAACCAAAGCTGGCAAAGTGTACAAGAACTACATGTACCAAAGCACTGAAATCAACAAGAAACAAAAAGATTATATAAAGCATGTTGGCTTCATGCTATGAGAATGAGATCCTTGCAATCTTTCCTGATCACATCACAATGTTATGTGAGCGAAGATGTACGATCTCATAGAATCCAAATACATCACATTATCTCATTGCATCCAATTACATCACATTATCTTATTGCATCCAATTACATCGCATTACAATGCAGTTGTTAAATTGCAGTTTGATAACATCATTGTGGTGTCACCCTCAAACGCAGGGCCAGGAAACAATTTATGACCTCACCACACAGCTTACATTTATTCGAAATTGTAACACAGATTACATTACGTTTCTCATAAATGTAAGCTGTGCAGAGTAAAGGTAAGGAAATAATAACACTAATTTATCACGTAGAATACCTCACAAAATGTCTTCAAAGACAGAGGCTATGGGGTGCTTGCCATGGTCTTTAGCCAACCCTCATACCTCGTCATACAGGGTATTGGGATCAGCAACTTCAAACCTTTATCACCTATTAACCCTTTACCCGTTTGCCTCAAGAATATCCGCTGAAAACACGGGCTTAACGGGAAAAATGAACAAGTAAAGGGTTAAATCCAGTGGGGAAAACCTACAAAGTGGGTTAAAGGCCTACGCATTGAAAGTCAGACAAGATGAATTTAGAAAACATTATTAAATAAAATGCAATAAAAAATCTATTTCCCAGGACCACCTAAAAATAACACAATACAACATTCCTCCAATTGTTCAGTAGGATAATTTTTGCTTTCATCTTCGCATCATACGTGCATACTAAATGCATTGTTCTGGTAAGGGTAACCAAACGATTCATCAAACAAACAGAATCTTTTCTCTAGACACTAGACCTACATGGGCGCCTGCAGATATTTCTGCAAGAGGGACACAACACAATGGTCAGGGCTAAATTCTTTAGCAAGAGCGTGAAAATGCAATGCAGGAAATGAAGAAGTTTCCATATGTAAATTTATCAGTTTCACTTTGTGAATCAGTAGTGTTTTAGTGTGAAAAAATATGTTCAAAACAATACCCGGGGTATTAATTAAAAATGTGCCAATTTTTTTTTGGGGGGGGGGAAATGCCCCTCTTGCCTTTATGTGCAGGCGCCCATATAGACCTATATCCCTGCTATCACTTAACTTCACCGGATATGTGGCATTCACTTCATTCAATTAAACAACAATTATTATCAACTGCTCATGACTTCCAAATAAAATACTTTGGGGATTATTTGTTGGACAGGCTGTGGGAGGTGACACCATTCACCAGCTGTTCTTCCTCTTCGGTTGGGAGTTTGATGCACGGGTCAACGAGGGTTAGAATAACACCGGAGACCAGAAGGAAAATGCAGACAATGTTCCCACTGCCTTGACCCAGCATCGACCTGATGTCCTCAAGGGCGCCGTAAAACAGGTTACGTTCCTCTTCCGCGTCCGACAGCTTTTCCACTTCCTACAACAACGCAACCACCAGCACTATACAGCATAATGGCACACTGGAAATCAAATCCAAGACATTGCATACATCGCTGCTAGCATTTCTTCTACACTACGGTAATATTTTTGACACCTTCCATCTGTCATTAGTAAATTTGACTACACTGTATGCATTTATTATTCTATAACCACTGTATGTCACAACTTATTATGTCTGATAATATTGTGTGGCATGAAAAGTAAATAAAACATCAAATCAGTCAACTGAAATAGAAGTCGATAGCATTGGAACTGAACAGACTACGTACCGCATATATTCCTGCATCCATTAGATAATTGACGAAGCTTGGTTCGTCAAGCGTTAGAGGCGGCATGTATTCACGAATTGATTCCCTCACCCACCAATCAGAAGCAGAGAACCTACAACGTATCGAAAAATCAATCCAGCGAAAATATAGAAGAGATATTTTTCTGCATTTAATATGCATCTCAGATTCCCTTTATCATTAATACAAGAAAAGATACAACAACAAACAAATTATTTACCAGAGACGTAAAGCGATGCACCGCATTTATGCCCGCATCCAGGCAATTGACATTTTGACAAAGTTCATCAAGTGTCTGTGGTGGCCAAGCTTTCTCGGCTGCTGGCCCCACTATCTGGAATGACCTTCTGTCAGAGCTCATATTTCGCCTCTGCCTAATCAAACTTTGTTTTAAAAATGACTCAAGTCTGCTTTCTTTATTCATGGCTGGGGGGCACAGTCTCTGCAGTTCTTTCGTAACCAAAGACATTTGGTATATAATCACCATCACACCCTTTAATGTGAATGAATATACACACAGTGACACACGCATATATAGGCCTATTTATTGTACATGTATATATATATATATATATATATATGCATGTATGCATGCATGCATGCATGCATGCATGTATGCATGTATGTATGTATGTGTGTGTGTGTGTGTGTGTGTGCGTGCGTGCGTGCGTGCGTGCGTGCGTGCGTGCGTGCGTGCATGCATGCATGCATGCATGCATGTATGTATGTATGTATGTATGTATGTATGTATGTAAGCAGAGAGTCTCACTTGTCAGTCTTTGCTGTTTTGGAAGCAAAGCGATATCTGTACAAGATGGCTCTGACATACTTTGGCGGCTTATTCGGGAATGGATTGTCATCCATCAGTTCAAGAACTGTATAAAAAAGAACATAACATAATATTATAGCATCTACCATGGGTGTCCATATTTAGTATCCCACGCTCATTAACAATACTTGTAATAGCACTGTCTAATATATAAACAACAATATAAACATCTGTCATCTTTCATAGTTTTTTCTTTAAATGTATGTAATCATTGTATACAATCAATGCAATGCATTGTGCTTGTCAGATGCCAATAAAGGCTACGTGCCTACTTACTTACTTATTAAACAACAGTTATTTTCTAAATTTTAATTTCAAACTGCTGCAGATGTTAAGTCAACTGAATTTCCTATTTAAAAGTGTATCAAAGAATTGAATACGTGACTTTGTCAAATGCAGTTCTCGTATTGTGGTCATTGTATATTGAAGTACAGCCGAACTGACTAGAAATCAATCTAATGAAGTGGTTTTTCCCCACATAAATATCGCATTTTCTGACACAATGTGCAGAATAAAGGTGCAACTAATAGTCTGGGAAACATGGTCTCAAAAATCTACCTTCTTTTTGGTTCCGCAGCAGACGGAAGGCTAAATTCAGAAGCCAAGGATTCTGGTCGTAGTGAGCTCTAGCAGCAAACCACATCTGTGAGTCAAGTCGTGGATAATGTGGAGCTGTCAACAACAACAAAATTCAGCAATAATAATATTTCTATTTTCTAACAACAGCAAAAAACAAAGCAAAATTATAAATTCAATAACGGTGCAGATAGCCAAAACAATACTTCACAAGTTATTAAAAAATGCAGGACAATAAAACAATTAACAAATGCTTATAAAAGCAATTCTAAGACAACAGCTATGGTACCGTACTTAGAAAAAGTAAATTTTTTAGTATCCTCACCAAAGTCACTTCAGAACTCAGAAGAGTTCAAATTTTGTGTAGCCAATACAAATTTTTCAAACTGTTGATCGATTGATAATTTAGTTAAAACCGAAAACTACGGTACTCACCAACAATCGAAAGTTTGCTCTTCACATCATCTGGTTTGTATCGGAAATGATATTCTTTCCAGTTGCCCTGAAGTTTGTTGCTTCCCTCAAATACAATCTCCAGTCGTCCATTATCTTCTTCCTCATTAGACCTACACACCAACAGTCGTGAACAGTTAGAAAATCAGACTTAAGGGTTCACTGACCAAGCAAAAAGCTACACCTGGTAATTTGTCAGAAGCACAAATGACAGATCATCTGAGAAATACCAGAACTGGGGAAATTTTCCACATCAAATCAAATGGTAAAAGTAGTTCTTTGGCTTTGTTGCTACTACTGTATTTACAATATGACTTCCCACAATTTGCAGCTGAGATTTTGACAGATGTTTATTCACTTTGGCTCAGTGCTTGAAAGCTTTTCTGTTCTCCCAGATTGTTCACGCAGGAAGCACCTCTGAACAGTCACTGCGGCCAGATGTTTCATACAATACAATAAAATGTGCAGACTTTAATCCTATGGTTCACTTTCACTCGACTCTTACATGAACTGGTGTTGAATTAAGAGACAAACAATTTAATACAACAATTGATTTCTGCTTTAGAAACACAGTCCCACATTTGAACAACAAATCCAATGGTTGCGTACTTGAGAAATAAGTTGTATGGATTCGTCAAGCGATAGTTCTGTGACGTCCACGAGTAAGCGTCCTCCAATACCTCAGGCAGATAAGATTCATCGCCTTTCCGAATGGCATCATGAGGAACCTGAGCAGTGTTAAAAAGTCACAATGGGAAGTCACTTGGAGAAACTGTGGTCGAAAATAAGTTACCAGGTATTCAGTATGAAAGCATTGTGGAAAATAACTGATGATGTCAGGCATTGATTTAAATGTAGAGTTTGGGTGTGCATGAAGACTTTACTATGGGGTTCTAAGAAAGACTAGAGCTGAGCCCCTCAACAACCTCCACCCTTGGCAATTCTCACCCTGAACTTATTTTAAAAGAAATAAATTTTTATTTTTAAATTTCTCAGACTTGTAGCAGTACGCGTGTTCACTGGCAAGAATTTGCAAATCAAGCAATCTCAGTTTATCATAACACACAGACA
The DNA here is from genome assembly GCA_945859605.1 of Lumbricus rubellus. Classification (NCBI taxonomy): domain Eukaryota; kingdom Metazoa; phylum Annelida; class Clitellata; order Crassiclitellata; family Lumbricidae; genus Lumbricus; species Lumbricus rubellus. The sequence goes on from OX243814.1 coordinate 31,426,003, forward strand.
CATATACATCCAGCAGACACACCCCTTCAGGCAAGTTGTTTTCTAAAATGATACATTAATTAATTTAAATTCAAAACCCGTGTTTACACTAATAATAATCACACCAACTGCAACCATGCAGAATAGAACCTTTTCTTTGGTGGGTCCAGTTGTCTGGAATGGGCTTCCACAGGAGCTACATCTGCTTCCTGGGGCAATTGCTCAAGTATTTTTGTTTTACTAAACTCAAAACAGTTATTTTTTGCTGTGCTGTAGCCGGGAGCTCTTATAAGTTTCCTCCTTGAAGAAGTGCTGTATAAATTCTGGAATGAATATTGAATTATGTCAAAAGAAACTATGAATATTGAATAATGTCAAAAGAAACTAACTACTTACGAGACTGACGGAGAACAAAGCGAGAGCGATTAGGCCGAAGAATGCGCAACCGGTTAAATCTTTAACCTTCGACTTTGAGCGCTTATTCGTTAACACTCTAGACAAAATAAAATTGCAACACTTGATAATATACGATATGTTTCTTCAGACAAAAAACTTCATCAACCAATGTCTCTCACAGACTTTTTCAACTCTTTATAGTCTATGTATGCCTGTTAACATCAAACAGCAGCAGCAACAACAACAATAATATTTGTTTATTAATTCAAACAGACCAAGTTATAGGATAATTATAGTAACATCAGATGATAATAAGTATTAATCTTCCTAATTATCTTTCTGATTCCCTACATCTGTGCTTAAGATTTATCTCTTTTGCAAGATTGCAATAATAAAAAACAGTAATAAAATGACATCTCTTAGTACTGGAAGTACACATCAGACACAAACATACAAGCGTACATCCACAGATACAATGAGTACATGCTGCAAGTATGTAATACATCATATTATATATACACATACACATATACACAATCATACTTGCAAGAATACATACACACACATTCACACAATTGCAACAAATTATATGAAATATTGTTCGTACTTGAGAATGGTGCTTCCAATCTCCCATGCGAGTGAAACCGCTCCAATTATCATTGACGTAGGCAAAGCATACGACAAAAACCAATCGAGATCTTCAGGTGTTACAGCTGAATTTAAAAATAATAACAGGAAATCTCATAAGGATCACCGGGTAATCCACAGTTAAGCAACAGAAAATTGAGAATTTGTTACCAAAAATTTACAGACCATCAGAAAATGAAGTAGCTAACACATCATGCCATGGCTGCCTAAGGCCTAGCTTAAGGGAATGCTCTTCTGCTTCTAATTACATGTACACCGTAGAACAAAGTATAAGCTTTGTTTGATTTGAAACTAACGCAGTATGATCACAATCAGTAATGAATGGATGACCACAAGTTTTACAGAAGTCAAATTTAACTGCTTGCAAGGCACACATCATTTCCTACTGCTCAATTTACCAACACCATCTGCCGAATGGAAGGTTGAGTGGACCTATTGGGAGGGTAGTGGGAAGCAAACCCGCATCAGTGCGCTCTTCGTGCCAGAGTGTTTACCAATACCCTAAACCCCATCCCAGGATATAGCAAGAAGACGTAGAATGAAGGCGGAACTGCTCACCAATTTCCGGTTCCAGACTGACTGGCTCCGTCCGGATGTTGAAGGCCAACGAGTAGAGAACCAGGAACAATAATCCTCCGTATGTTACGATAGTAAAGACCTTTTCAAATATCCTCGTCCTATCTGAACTTGTACGACTTTCTTTTGGATGGTCCTTCTCAGCTGCACACAAAATTACCATGAGGATTAATTACATCCATATTAAATATTATTAGTCCATATTTAAAAACCCATTATAAGACTGGATTAGCAATGAACAGCTCATCAGATAAGGTATTCAAAATGTAGCTAAATAAAGAGTAAGAATTTTATATTCGTATTAATAATTCTGTTATAGGCACACTTTTATAAGTAATATGCATTCAGACAACATAGAATCACATCCTTTAAGAACAAACCTGTGCATTGTGCTAATGTGCAAAATCAAATGACGTTTAAAACCACAGAGTTAGGCTACTATCATCATGTCATTAAAAAACTCACGTTAAACATCTTCAAAACATATCGTTTTGCAACATATTCATGGAAAGCATTCAGCAGCATAGGCCTATATAAATAATCAACAACATTCAAATATTCAGCAACATTTAAATATTCATGAATATTTTAATATTCAGCAACATTTGAATATTCAGCAACATTTAAAAATTTATTAGATTTACATATTCAGCAGCATGTAAATAACTAAATATTCAACAGGGACAACAGCATATTCCGTAGAATGTAAATAATCACAGACCTTTCGGTGACTGATGAACCCAATCCTCAATGAAATCGTCGTCCACAAGTGACAGGCTAAGCGTCAGGACCAACAGAGGAAAGAAACCAAAGTTTCCGGTCAACACCAGAAGTACCATGTTCGCAAACTGAAAGTTTCCAAATGAATCACAATGAGTAAAAACTAAGGTGAAATGGTTCAAGAATAGCTAAATTATGCATTTGAGTTGGCAGGTCACCATTAATCCATTTCACTTCCGGTAATAATGCTCTACATGACAGCATTCTTTTTCATATCTCAGTAACTTCAGTGCAATGAATTCACTATTTCAGCACAATACAATAGATCTATAGAATAACAGAATTTGTGTTTGTAGTATGGACTCACAAAGTGGAATTCAAATTAACTGTAACTAGGTCAGTAGTAGACAACTGACAATACAAATTCAACATCCTCACAATGCAAATCAAATCCCACAAACCGACCAGTGTTAGCAAACTTCAGTGAACCGAATAACAGTGATGAACTATCATGGGCTCTCGTGCATTCGACCATGGAATGGAACAAACCATCATTGTTTTTCCACAGCTTAAACTCTTTTTCTTCCTTCATGAAACACCTCGAAATTCATTCAATTACACCATTTGGTCTTGTGAAAAGTTAACGTCGATACTTCCTCTAGCGACTTACTAGTTGCACCCCATATCTGCAATCATGGGCAATTTTGCATCAATTGCATGCATTCAGAACAAGAATAGCAACAATAAGTCACAAAAACAACGTGGCAACCTGACAATAGAAGGCAAAGCGCCGCTGTTTCTTTGATGGCGAGAAGAACAACAGAGCAACCGGTATCTGTACGATGAGAATTGCGGCTGTGCTCAAACGATGCCAACAGTCAGGAAACTGATGAAAGAGCCAAGCGATCGGCGTCGGCAACAACTAAACGAAACATTAACAGAAGCATTACGAGCAACTTTTTATGAACTGAATCAATTACTTCACTTGTGAAAAACGAGAATGTTAATATTTACATATTTACACGAAAACAAGACATTGGAAAATGAATCTGATACAAATATTCAGCTCTTATTGAAGTTTAATGTACAGCGAAGACATGTTTGTAGTGCATGGGCAGATCTGCATGCCAACATAATTCACAAAGAAACAATATTTCATGTGCTTCCAGACAACGCCATCTGGTATTTTTCACTTCTTTCCCACAGATATGCAGCATCTTGTCTCAGTCACCTTCCTCCATCAACATCTTCATCCCTACCTCTGCTTACCACATCTCTCTCTCCACTCTTTGTTTAGCATACTCTGTTCTACTAATCTCCATCTCCACCCTTCTTCAGTCTTCACCCTACCTCCTCATTGTTCCAAACAGAAATCTCTCCCTTTTCATCTTCCACCTTTCTTCTCTCCCTTCCCACGGGCCTTCAACTCGCCTACAGTTCCATCGTCCTTCCTGATTTCCCTCTGGCTATATCCACTCCTGTGTCTCTCACTCTCCCACTTTCTCCTTTCTTTTCTCTTCCTTCCTTTCTCACTTCTTATCTCCTCCCCTTCCTCTTCCTTCCATTCTCACTCCTTTTCTCCTCCATTTTCTCCTCCCCCTTTCTCTTCCTTCCTCTTTCACTCCTGCTTTCACTTCACTCCACTTTCTTCCCATCTCAATTTATCACTCTGCCGAACAGCCTGCCTCTTTCCATATCTCTTTCCTCCCTCTACGTCTTCCTCTGTACGGCTCATTCTCCTCCTCACCTTTCCTACCTTTCCTACGTCAGCCGCCTTTCTCCAGCCAATATCTTTAGATTCCAATGCCATTGTGTAACGCTAAGTGCCAGGCTAAGACTTTTTGCCTTTTATCAGTCAGACACTAAAAAAAGTCCTACTACTTCGATTGTCAGAAAATGTTTTCTTAGGTAAACATACCTGTGTTTCGTAATGATGTTTCATTGCTAAAAACATCAAAACATCTTTGTCATCAGCATTTTATGTCATCACCATCATCATCCAAAGTCATCTTCATCAGCAATATCATCCTTGTTGCTCTTGTTGTCGTCGTCATCGTCGTCATCATCATCATCAACAACACTGCCATTAAAATCTAGGCAAAGTAATACCTTACAACCTGGTCTGACAATCTACCCAAAAAATTCATTTGTCATTAGATAGTGGCGCTCCATAAATGCACAATGCAACTAATACCATTCCATTCCAGCTATAACTTGTGCTCAGATCTTATCCCTGCAGCGCAATTCTGTTCCTGTCCGTTATCTTAAATTAAGACTTCCCCTTTTCAAGTGGTCCTTCGCACTGGGAGCAGCTCTGATTAGGTTGAATTGTGAGAGGTGCTTTACAAATCCGTAAGCAGACTAAAACTGAATACGAGCAGAAGTTTACGAGTCGGTTTTTACCCGTAAGTGACCACCAGGTGGCACTGTTACTGAGCAGCTTAACGACTCCGCTGGCAAACGTGAGACGAAAGAGAAGCCACTTGACGAGCCAGAGCGTGATCCGATCGTGAGCGTGGTGATCGACGATGTCGTGCAGACCGAAGAAGTTGAGCGGAGACACAAGGATGGCGAGAAATCCAGCCTCCAACAGCAAAAGATCCCTGAGACACAATGTTCAGACAGTCAGTGAAGGATGATAGGGGTCTTTATTTGGTTGTTTGGTTGTGCACAAGTTTGTTATAGCGCCCCTTCAGGCCTTCAAGCTATCTCTACTCAGAGGCGCTCCCGAATGCAGAGCAGACACTGCATCGGAGTTTCACGCCGAAGCGCTGAGCAATTGTGAGTGAAGGACTTGCCCAAGGTCCTTACGTGGCAAGGTGGATTCGAACCTCGAACCTTCCAGCTCCAAGGCAACGTTGTCACCACTACATGTACATGAACAAATAGGAATGACAATCAAATGAACATAGAATTTTGAACAATCAGGATCATTTGAATGAACAAATGCAAAGGACAAACAAAGTCATTTGATGATTTGACTGAATGCAGAGATCAGAAGCAAAAAACAACAAAAATACGAGGCATGCTCAAAAACCATTTAACTTAACAATAGCTTACCATACAAGCCCATTCATCATCATCATCATCATAGTCATCATAGTCGTCGTCGTTCAAATAACAATAGACATTTATCGGTCAGTAGTAACCTTGAAGGAGGGCTATATTAAATTCTCAGTAAATAAAATAAATAAATAAATTTGCAACGTCACCTCTCATATTCAATCAATATCTTATCATGTCTACAGCTCTTGCTTTTCCATTTCTCTGTCCAGTGAACCTTGCACATAGTACATTGTGAGTGATTCAATTTAAAAAACGGGTTCTATCAGCACCTCTTATATTATATATTCTTGCCTTGCCTTCTCTGCTATTTCCATTATTCTCCATACAATGCTTACGTTTCCAAGTTTTCTAAACCTATTCAGCGTGAAAATGATTGCATGAACTTCAATTCCAAAAGTATCAGAAAGAAGCATCGATCAATCCATTAGCACAGATATAAATAAACACTTACCACTGACAACAGATGAATGTTTGTCCAACCTAAAAAGAATACAAAAACAAAACACAGAATTTTAAAAAAAACATAGAGCAGATCATTTGACTGAAGCAACACATCAACAAAAGCAATGTTACAAGCTCTAAGCACATAACCGAATGTCCGAATGAATGAATGAATGAATGGATGAATGAATGAATGAATGAATAACCAAGTATAATGCAATGCTAATTAATGTGTTACAATACATTACATTATTACATTACATTACATTATAATCAAGTATATACAGAATACCGATTTTTTTATTTCATCAATTAAATTTAGACCAAACTTCCTCAAGTATGAATCACAGACAAATTTAAACAGGACTAGAAACAGAGCTGATACATTGTACTATTCTTGTAGTACAACCTATATGCAAGTCATACAAATTACTGCTACATGTGCTGCAAAGAGATAAGTCGTGTTATAAAACTGAGTTAAATTGGGATCCACACTCGGTAATATCGAAATTTTATATTTCAGGTTAATGCCATAACAAGGTGATCCTGTATTTTTCTGTTATGGTAGACTTTACATAATATCCATGGCTTCATCATGTCCTGAATACAAGACAGGGAGCCCTTCTTTTTTGTCATGCCATATACCTATAGGCATCTCCTAACCTCTGCTTCAGCTGATCAGGATCAGAAAGCATTTGGCTTAGACAAGGCAGATGAAATGGTGCAGTAGAATCTGGAACTACTTATGAGAGTTCAGATGCACCTGGAAACTGCAAATACTTTTCTGTTTACAAGAATTTCATCGTCGAGCAGCAGAGAAGGAGGAGGCAATGAGACACAGACAGTGCTAAAAGTGTAAAAAAATTAAGTGCCTGGAATCCTCTTGCCTTTCCAAAAGAAGTGCCAGAACGCCCCTTACATTTTCAGGTGTGCTGGAAAAATAGGTGGCAGGACGGCATAGAGATTTGAAAATAAGTGCCAGGACGCCGTCCATGACCGTCCTGCCACACTTTAAGCCCTAGACACAGACAGAAAATAAGAGACAATTCATAGAAAACCCAGACTGACAGGCAGACTGACATACAGGCTGAAAGACAGACAGGATCCTGACAGTTTTCCGGAAAAATTAAAGTTACAAAAAGTATTCAACAAATATTAGATGGAAAACCGAAAAATTGCCATTTAATAAGTATCAAAAAGACTAAACAGGGCAAACTAACAAACTACAAGAACAAAGTTAGAAGATAAAAAGGTAAAAGAAAAGGTCAACAAGTATACTTTTTTGTTTCACCGTGTTTGGACTGGGAGCTCTTCTGAGTGGAATTCTTGAAGGCAGGGGTTATTTTAACGTGCAGCTGGACACAAAGTGTGTAGTTGGAAAACGAATTTGTGCAGTTGAAAATCAGGTTTTGTGCAGTTACTTTTTACACACAATCGCATAAACGATGTTAGTAGGCTAGTAGCTAATATATTTTAATTAAACTAATTGTAACAAACAAGATTATAATACAATTTTGCCGTGAATTTTACTTTAAATATCTACTGACAACTCCAATGGCATAAAATACAAGAAAACAAGTCTAGAGATAAATGGCATATTCAAACAAGCTGTCTGATGCAAGCCATATAGGCTACACATGTAACGGTTAGCGAAACGAAATCGAATGCAAGATTCACAGTTTGTAACAAAATAATGAGTTAAAAACGAAAGCCAGGCGGAGCACAAGGCTTCTCTGCTTTTTGTGTTTACAACTTCAATAATTTTAAACAATAGACGTGAAAGCATATAAACATGAAGGATCGCAAATAATCTTAGGCCTACACCGTATCAAAATTTCCCCAATTGAACTATTCCACGCAAAACAAGCCATGGCGGCAGGGCTTTTTTAAAGAAATTTTAGAACTGCACAACTTTCCCAGCCTCCAAGGCCGTAGCCAGGATTTGATTGGGGGAGGGGGAGGGGGCGGGAGGTCTTCGGCGGAGAATTTCTGACGACGTTTTTTAGTCGTCAAAATTTCAGAAAACACCTTTTTAGTCGTCAAAAATTCTGAAGACACTATTTTTTGATCTGAAAAATTCTGAAGAGACCTTTTTAAGGTGTAAAAATTTCCAACAACACCTTTGTTTAGTCGTCAAAATTTCTGAAAACACATTTTTTAGTTGTCAAAATTTCTAACAACACCTTTGTTTAGTCGTCAAAATTTCTTATAACACATTTCTTAGTTGTCAAAAATTCTGTAGACACCTTTGCTTAGTCGTCAAAATTCCTGAAGACACCTTAATTTAGTCGTCAAAATATCGGAATGCACTTTTTTCGGAGTAAAAATTTCTGAAGACACCTGTTTTTAGTTGTCAAAATTTTTGAAGACCCTTTTGTTTAGTCGTCAAAATTTCTGAAGACACTTTTTTTAGGGGTCCAAATTTCTGAAGAGATCTTTTTTAAGGTGTCAAAATTTCTAAAGACAACTTTTTAGTCGTCAAAATTTCTGAAAACACCATTTTTAGCTGTCAAAATTTCTGAAAACCCTTTTGTTTAGTCGTCAAAACTTCTGAAAACACCTTTTTTAGTTGTCAAAATTTCTGTTAACAACTTTGTTTACTCGTCAAAATGTGTGAAAACACCTTTTTTAGTCGTCAAAATATTGGAATGCACTTTTTTTGGTGTCAAAATTTCTGAAGACATATTTTTTAGTTGTCAAAATTTCTGAAGACGCCTTTTTTAGTAGTCAAAATTTCTGAAGACACTTTTGTTTAATCGTCAAATTTTCTGAAGACACCTTTTTCAGGTGTGAAAATTTCTGAAGAGACCTTTTTTAAGGTGTCAAAATTTCTGAAGACACCTTTTCTAGTCGTCAAAATTTCTGAAAACACCTTCCTTAGTTGTCAAAATTTCTGAAGACACCTTTGTTTAGTCGTCAAAATTTCTGAAGACACTTTTGTTTAATCGTCAAAATTTCTGAAGACACCTTTTTCAGGTGTGAAAATTTCTGAAGACACCTTTGTTTAGTCGTCAAAATTTCTGAAGACACAGTTTTTTGGTCTGAAAAATTTTGAAGAGACCTTTTTAAGGTGTAAAAATTTCCAACAACACCTTTGTTTAGTCGTCAAAACTTCTGAAAACACCTTTTTAGTTGTCAAAATTTCTCTTAGCAGCTTTGTTTACTCGTCAAAATGTGTGAAAACACGTTTTTTAGTCGTCAAAATATTGGAATGCACTTTTTTAGGTGTCAAAATTTCTGAAGACACCTTTTTTAGTAGTCAAAATTTCTGAAGACACTTTTGTTTAATCGTCAAAATTTCTGAAGACACCTTTTTCAGGTGTGAAAATTTCTGAAGAGACCTTTTTTAAGGTGTCAAAATTTCTGAAGACACCTTTTCTAGTCGTCAAAATTTCTGAAAACACCTTCCTTAGTTGTCAAAATTTCTGAAAACACCTTTGTTTAGTCGTCAAAATTTCTGAAGACACTTTTGTTTAATCGTCAAAATTTCTGAAGACACCTTTTTCAGGTGTGAAAATTTCTGAAGAGACCTTTTTTAAGGTGTCAAAATTTCTGAAGACATCTTTTCTAGTCGTCAAAATTTCTGAAGACACAGTTTTTTGGTCTGAAAAATTCTGAAGAGACCTTTTTAAGGTGTACAAATTTCCAACAACACCTTTGTTTAGTCGTCAAAATTTCTGAAAACACATTTTTTAGTTGTCAAAATTTCTAACAACACCTTTGTTTAGTCGTCAAAATTTCTGAAAACACATTTTTTAGTTGTCAAAATTCCTGACAACACCTTCGTTTAGTCGTCAAAATTTCTTATAACACATTTTTTAGTTGTCAAAATTTCTGTAGACACCTTTGCTTAGTCGTCAAAATTCCTGAAGAGACCTTATTTTAGTCGTCAAAATATCGGAATGCACTTTTTTTGGAGTCAAAATTTCTGAAGACACCTGTTTTTAGTTGTCAAAATTTTTGAAGACCCTTTTGTTTAGTCGTCAAAATTTCTGAAGACACTTTTTTTAGGGGTCCAAATTTATGAAGAGATCTTTTTTAAGGTGTCAAAATTTCTAAAGACAACTTTTTAGTCGTCAAAATTTCTGAAAACACCATTTTTAGCTGTCAAAATTTCTGAAAACCCTTTTGTTTAGTCGTCAAAACTTCTGAAAACACTTTTTTTAGTTGTCAAAATTTCTGTTAACAGCTTTGTTTACTCGTCAAAATGTGTGAAAACACCTGTTTTAGTCATCAAAATATTGGAATGCACTTTTTTAGGTGTCAAAATTTCTGAAGACATATTTTTTAGTTGTCAAAATTTCTGAAGACACCTTTTTTAGTAGTCAAAATTTCTGAAGACACTTTTGTTTAATCGTCAAAATTTCTGAAGACACCTTTTTCAGGTGTGAACATTTCTGAAGAGACCTTTTTTAAGGTGTCAAAATTTCTGAAGACACCTTTTCTAGTCGTCAAAATTTCTGAAAACACCTTTCTTAGTTGTCAAAATTTCTGAAGGCACCTTTTTTTAGTTGTCAAAATTTCTGAAGACACCTTTTTTAGTAGTCAAAATTTCTGAAGACACTTTTGTTTAATCGTCAAAATTTCTGAAGACACCTTTTTCAGGTGTGAACATTTCTGAAGAGACCTTTTTTAAGGTGTCAAAATTTCTGAAGACACCTTTTCTAGTCGTCAAAATTTCTGAAAACACCTTTCTTAGTTGTCAAAATTTCTGAAGGCACCTTTTTTTAGTTGTCAAAATTTCTGAGACACCTTTTGTTTAGTCATCAAAATTTCCGAATACACCTTTTTTAGGTGTGAAAATTTCAGAAGACACCTTTTTTAGTCGTCAAAATTTCAGAAGACCATCGGAAACGGCTTTCTTAGTATCTTTCGCCTAATTTCAGGGTTTTTTTCATTACGTGCAAGTGAATAATATTGTATTTTTTTACATTTTAAATTTCGGATGGTTTTTCATGGTTTTATTTCATGGTTTTTACATCATGTGCTAGTAAATGCATTATATTATTTTTTACATTTTCCATTTCTGGGGGTGTTCAAACAACCAAAACACCTCCATAGTACGGCCTTGGCACCAATTTGCGAACGAAACTAAGATAGACCCATCGAACTCCTCCACTCAGTTTTTCTACTGTAGGCATTGTTGCAAAATAAGGTATTGATTTGGTTAGGCTGGTTTCAAAGTTTATAGCTGAACACTTCAATCACAAAACTTGCAATAGGCCGACTATAGGCTTCTTTAAATGTCTGTTTAAAATAGCGAATTATTCCAAATCGGAAGACAACAAACTTTCAAAAAGTTTTTTAACTCCACAAAAATGCTTTTACAATTACTGCACTAATCCATTTAGAAGTTTATTAGGACTGCACATTTTGTGTAGAACTGCACGTTAAAAAAGCCCTGTTAGTCTCAATAATGACCAATTTACCTGATTTAGGATGATATTCTGAAAATATGTGCAGTTGAGAAATTTCCTTAAAATAACCCCTGCTTGAAGGGGCGCTATATAAATTCTTGAAATGAATGAATGAAATGAATCTTAGAGGTTTACCTGAAATAGTGAAAGATAGAAAGCCCAAAGGACAGCGAACACAACACAGTTCCTGTAGTCGTGTGAAACCATGGCAACGAAAGACACTATGACTCCTCCGAGACTCAAGAAGTCCATCCCGGTCTGAATGTCAAGGCCGACCTTTGGCAAGAGTCGCAGCAGCGAAGGCTGGTTGGTGACCAAGTCATGCAGTGACTCCGCTTCTAAAACAATCGCTTTAACCCTTTACCACCCGAGTGTATAGGATTTCCAATGCCATTTACTATGATAGTTTTAAAATGCTGTGTTAAAGGATGAAATTTAATATTTGAAAGTTTCCTTTGATCAATAGATCTAAATAAATAATCCCTGTCACTTGGTAATGCTGAGAGCTAAATCCTTTGTCTTAAAGCCTGTTCAATGGTCAAGCATATTCCCTGGCTAGAGTAGATTTATAAAACCTGATGATCCTTTTTCAGTATTGATATGAACACGACTAATTTTTCATTAAGTGAAAAACTGGACAGGTCAAATAAAGTATGTCTGCCATTTGAATGCATGAGAAGTTAGAAGAATAATTCTGGACAACAAATGTTAATTATAATAGAAGTAATAACGCTCAAAGTAGTCTTACCATCATAATGGTCTTTTTAAATACCCAGTCTCTTGCCATTTATGCAAGTCACCATCGAAATAGCGAACATACTATGCTAATGCCAAATTTAATCTGTCAAAGAGCCTACTCAGTCTGACAGTACACTTACCATTCTCTACAACTAGGCGTGCAGGTAAAATCCCGTTATCTCCATACAGTCCTAAACAAATTATTCAAATCATTATAAATCTCAAAAATATCTAAAACAGATTAAATCTTGCAGATTCAAATAATTAAAGAACATCCAGGATATAATTCTACCACTCCCTGTCCAACTTAACTAAAATACTACATTAATATTTTAAAAGGGCTTACACTAGAAACAATGTGCAGGGCTTAATTTATTCATTAGAGTATAAATAAATGTGTATAAACTAATTAATACACTTGGAATATATAAACTGAACACTGGCAACTGACATTTAGAATATCTTGGTTTAAGAAACAAACGAAATTAACGTCTAAGCCTATGCGTTAGTCCCAAGTATACTCAAGTATGTTATGCATGTAAGTATGTATGTATCTGACTATGCACATTGTATATGGTGCCTGTTAAAACCCAAATTGTCATTTTGCTGATTTTTTTATTTTACTGCTGATCTCTTTGAATAGCCTAAGGCCTAAAAAAAATGCTGTGTTTCCGGTAACAGAGCTAAAATAAATTGGGTAGGTAGGTCGGAAAATATTTTTATTTTGTAAAATATTTTTATGCAGTGACTATCCGAAAAAGTATACCCCACTAGTCATTTTTGCACGCTGAAACAAAGTACGTGTTCTAAGCAAGTATAAACTGCCTATTTCCCGACTGTCTGCACCTAAAACAGCTCTAGAAACAGTCCTATTAATTTCATTTTGTTGACGTCTCTTATGTTATGTCAATACAAATGTTAAAAAAAGATTTTTTGAAAAAAAATTAAAAAATTTTTTGAAAAAAAAAAATTTTGGAAAAAAAAATTTTTTTTAATAAAATTTTTTTACAAAAATATTTGGGTCGCGGCCGTAAAAATGGGTCGGTCGCGTTACCGGAAACACAACACTTTTTTTACGCCTAAACAAGTTTGAATTGAATCGAAAACACGAGTGCAAACATATCTGGATTGGTGCGAGTTAAAAGTTATCTTGGAGAGGAAGAATGCAAATGTCTGAATGGATGAATGGATGAATTGATGAATGGATGGATGAATGAATGAATGGATGGAGGAATGAATGGATTGATGGATGGATGAATAGTTTGATAGAAAAAGCTCGGTTCTGTGACAGAAACGGTATTAATGCTGCATGCACATCACACCATAGATTCTGCAGGCCACAGTGACTGATTCAGTATTTTTGTACTGTTACGCAATTTTTTTTAAATTTTAATGCTGTTTGTAAGTAAGTAAAGTAAAAATATTCCTTATTATGCCAACAGCAAACACACAGTAGTTAATAGCAATTAAGACCCGTCAATGTGACAAATTTAAATTTTCATTCATTCAATTCATTCATTTTATTAAGTTTTCATTCATTCAAACCCAAAAATGTCTATAAATCCAAAATTTGAATGCTGATTATTGTAGGTAAGTAAAGTAAGATTATTCCTAATTATACCACCAGCAAACACACAGTAGTTAATAGCAATTAAGACCCGTCAATGTGACAAATTTAAGTTTTCATTCATTCAATTCATTCATTTCATTAAGTTTTCATTCATTCAAACCCAAAAATGTCTATAAATCCAAATGTGGGCAATGCACAGTGTGCATTGCCCACATTTGCATTGCACACATTATATTATGATTATTGATTAAGCAGCCTACATAGTACACACAAACTACATAGGCCTGCTGCAGACCATAGCATTCGCACAGTGTGTCAGATGCATAATATTTATAACTCGAACCCTTCCATCACAGCTTGTCAGGCTCTGCAGTCTGCACCATAGGCATGACTAAAACCTAGAAGGTCAGCTGATATTTCGGTTCACATAGGGCCCAACTGTTTGTAAACCAAGAGGCAGACTACACTATATATATAGGCCTATATGTGCGTGTGTGTGTGTGTGTGTGAGTAGTATAGGGTTAACAAGCTGGATGTCTTTTATTATTTCCTGAGGGGGGTGCTCGGTAGTACAGTGGATAGCTCGGTAGTACCGTGGTTAGTTAATTATTTTATTTTCTGGATGTCTTTTATTATTTCCTGAGGGGGGTGCTCGGTAGTACAGTGGATAGCGCGCTGGACTGTCGACTCAGCTATGATGAGTACACGGTCAGTGGATGATGAGACGGCGAGAGAGAGGATTAGCCACCGCCTTCATATGCCAAGGCCTTGAAAATGAAGTCTTTTTTCCAGTATAGGGTTAACAAGCTGGATGTCTTTTATTATTTCCTGAGGGGGGTGCTCGGTAGTACAGTGGATAGCGCGCTGGACTGCCGACTCAGCTATGATGAGTACACGGTCAGTGGATGATGAGACGGCGAGGGAGAGGATTGGTCACCGCCCTTTGGAAGTCTTTTATTATTTCGATCAGCAAGGAAATTAAGGTCGTAAGAATACTGTCGAAAAGTCTCTAGCGAATATATTTAGTGCGATGTGTGAATAAACGAATATCTCGAGAAAATCGGTGTTGGTTACAAAAACTATGCTACAACCGGTTGAATTGTTATGCGCAGCTCCCGTACCCGCTCCGCCCGCAATTTGCATGTAATTCGCTCCATTTTTATACAGGTAGACGTTACCATGAGCGGTATTAGTGTCACAAAATTCTATATACGTCGAAACCAAATAGTATCCGGCTTTTCCGGGAGTGACACGAGTCAGTCTCGTACTTATACCAGCATCGGTTTGGAATCTTACACTATCGAAAGAAACTCTTGTGTGAGTTTTAGCGTCTATGGCTTGACGAGTTAAAGAATGAATGCTAAGCGCGGGACCGATTGTGATAGAATCTACATACTGCTTCGTAGCTGCATCGCTGGCGCTGTTGGGATTGTGTAGACCTGTAATGTAACCATCATGCATAAAGATGGTTGTATGCACATTTATTTGAGATGAAATATTGTATTGCGTCGACTTAACCATCTCTAACATGATTTCATTGTTTATTCTAAAACGAAATCCATCCATCGATTGTAATGTAATAGGATTGTTTAACGAACATTGTAGTTTATTTCGTATACTACCTAAGAAAATAGTGAATTCTTTATTTTCTCCTCTCAAGTCCTTACAACCCATTGAACGCAGACGATCGGAGCCAACGTTTAAGATTAGATCACCAGTCATGGTATCACCAGTTTTAGACACCTTCAATGCAACTTGTTCATTAACGTATTTCTTATTCGTCAAATGATTATCGTTGGACGGAGAATCGTCGTGATTCGTTATCAAATCAATGGCTTGACCCCAACTTAAAGCCTCATCCATCCCTGCTGTCAAAGTGTTCGTTGTAGGCAAACCTTTAATTTTGTGTCCACCCATTTTTAGATTTCCAGTCGCCGAATTTGCTCCATCCAATCGAAGAAAACTCTCATTTATTTGACTAAGAGTAACTCCTCCAGCGATTACTCTTTGTGATGAACCAACATCGGTGTGACCAAATTTATCGACAGGCATTTTATATATAATAATTTTTAATGCAGATTAGTCATCGTATACATATAATTGCATTACCTGAATCCCTCCTGTAGGATCATTATCCTTTGTCAGTACTGGAACTCTGTAATATTGATACGCATCCGTAGGTATATAAATATCAAAAAATTTCGGAACAGCCTCTGAAGTAGTTGAAGAAGGACGTAATGATAGGGGTACAAACACTGCTCCATCATTGCTAGCGGTTAAACCTAATTCATCTATATTTGCGCTTTTAAACGCAATTCTCCAAATTTTAACTGGCTCAGGACATTTAATTTGTAACCAATTAAACACACCTTTACCTGGAGACCAAGCTGCGTCGGTGAGATTAGTGAACGCATGGTAGGCTTTGCTTCCGGAAAAACAAAAACCGGCACTAGCAACGAATCCTGTCACACTTACATCAGCTTCCAAGGGAGGAATATACCCAACACGACACTTTTTCAGAGATTTATCGACGTAATTCTTTGTAGCGGCATCTTGAGCTGAAAGAGGATCGCTTAAATCGTTGATATTATTACTATTCATTAGGATATTTTGATACACGTCGATTTTTCGATCGTTAGGCGCTCTACCGATTCTCATTATATTTTCTACGCCTATTTTGCATAGAAATCCATCCGTCGATTGTAATGTAATAGGATTGTTTAACGAACATTGTAGTTTATTTCGTATACTACCTAAGAAAATAGTAAATTCTTTATTTTCTCCTCTCAAGTCCTTACAACCCATTGAACGCAGACGATCGGAGCCAACGTTTAAGAACAAGTCGCCAGCCATTGTATCACCTGCCTTAGACACCTTCGAAGCATCAACGTATTTCTTATTCGTCAAATGATTATCGTTAGACGGAGAATCGTTGTGATTCGTTATCAAATCAATGGCTTGTCCCCTACTTAAAGCTTCATCCATTCCGGCAGTCGAAGTATTCGTTACTGAGAGACCTTTTATCACATGTCCATTCATTTTTAAATTTCCAGTCGGCAGATTTGCTCCATCCAATCGAAGAAAATTAGCATTTATTTGACTAAGAGTTACACCTCCAGCGATTACTCTTCGTGATGTTCCTCCAAAATCGGTGTGACCAAATTTATCGACAGGCATTTTATATATAAAATAATTTTTAATGCAAGCCGTTTATAACTTCTTGGAAATTCATTCCATCACCAACCATCTTCAATACATACAGACACAAATGGCCGCAAAACACTTCGTTATCGGGTTGTATTCGCTCGCTGTTATATAACACTGGACGGCGTAAATACTTTATCAGTTCCAGAGGGGGAGGAAGGCCGTAACTATCGAAATATATTTTCTCATTACCGCTCTTTAAGAAAGAGCACCAATGCTGACCGGTTCCTTTAGAATCGTCTAGATTCAATATCCCACATTCAATCCGTCTAAGTTTATTCGGCAGCTCGTCTCGCACGAAAACGCCTCTAAAATTCGGAATATTCAGCTTCTTCGCGGCATCCAATAATTCAAAATTCGTTAACGGATGATTCGGTAGCACTACTCCACAAACATCGATTTGTTTGACGCTCATTTATTTAATATAAACATTAATTAAAAATTTTCAACGAGTAGTGACCATATGCCAAAGTATGAATTCCATCTTGCATTATTACCCGTTTATCGTCGTCTGCAGATAATGCAACTTTATTAATTTCTTCCGTATAAATATCGTGATGATAAGATCTAATAACATTCATCGTTCGTTGTTGTTCTTTTTTAGTAAATAAGCAGTTTCTATAATCTTCGTGAGTAATAGTTTTCTGGACAACATTCTTCTTAATACCTTTACATTTCTTGTGCTCATCTCCAGCAGCCATCTTATAAGAATACAACTTTGCTCGCAACCCGATAAATTCTTTTATCTGTTTCCCACTAGTTTCATCCTTGAACATTCCAATAACTTTTTTATTTACTCCAATCTCAATACCAGATGGATGATCTCTCAGGTATTCACTCGTATCGAATCGAGCCTTAATATCGCCTGCGATATCTGAGTAAAAGTCTTCAGTTTTAATTTCGTATGTCAAAGAATCTGTATCAGTAAATAATAATTTAGCTCTATTTCCGTATTTAGTCTTGATGTAATTGTAATGAAAATCATACATCAACGTTTTACTCAAATCTAATATACACATGCCAAGATAGATAGGTTTATTATAGTACAATTTAGTTTTTTTCATGTGAACGGCTATTAGATTTTCATCGAAAATAGTACATCTCTCGTAATTAGGTTTAGCGGCTAGTTCAATAGCCTTCTCCTCCTGACACACTAACTTTATATCAACACGATTTTCAATGTTCTCACAAGTTTTTCCAAAGACACTGTTATTCATTAATTTGAAAAAGTCTTTCTCAAAGTCATTAGTAGCTTTCGTTCTAAGAGCTGTATTTAAATCGATATACTTTTTCAACCAATCGCTTTCCTCGAATAGTATGCCTCTGTGCACTTTTGTTATTTTCAGACCTAAGCTCTCGTACAGCTTCAGATTATCGTAGTGCAGCACATACTTCTTTTTATCGTTTAAGTTTGGAATTAACTTTTTGACTTTGTCAATCTCAATGCTTTCGGGGGCTAACGGAAAATCGTTATGCAGGTCGTGTAACTCTTTAGGATATTCCAAATCAACTTCCAATATGCATGGAATACTTCTCCAATTTTTTAAATCAGCTTTATTCATCCATTTGAACCCGTGAGTAGGTAAAGGTTTGATCATAGCCCATCCATATAGATTATTCGCATCCAGGTAAGTGATAAATGTAGAATTTTCGTTACTGTTGAAATCGTTCATATATTTATTATTCGCTTTCCCGTATCGATTTGATATTGTGCTTACTCCTCCTCTCATCCCTTGCTTAATCATCAGAATCATATCATAATCATTCAATAACTCCAATTTCACGCCTGTCAATTTTAAAGCGGCATCCCAGGCTAAGCCAGGAGATGTAAAATACCATGCAGGGTCAAGCGTATAGTTCTTCATACACACATCTCTAAAGTTTTCGAAAACATCAGCAAGTAGCAGAACATCCGAAACGTTGTATAAATCGTGATATTCTCTGAATGTTTTGCATCCAAATTCTTTCCATACCGTTTGTGCATGCTCGTAGTCTTCATCGCTAATATTCGAATCATTTAGCTTAGAATAGAAAGCGGATTTTGGTGGTAGTTCGGTTTCATTAAAGGTAGTAAATGAATCGA
This sequence comes from Lumbricus rubellus, assembly GCA_945859605.1. Classification (NCBI taxonomy): domain Eukaryota; kingdom Metazoa; phylum Annelida; class Clitellata; order Crassiclitellata; family Lumbricidae; genus Lumbricus; species Lumbricus rubellus. The sequence goes on from OX243814.1 coordinate 31,444,841, forward strand.
CGTAGTCATAAGGATATATGCCTTTTCTTAGCAAAAGATCGAGCTTCTTTCCTGTATATCGTTTCCTAATATTTTTACACTGGTCTTTGCTTAGGTTCCTCGATAAAGCATCAAGACTCGAAGCCATAAATTTAAAACTGTCGATAAAACGCAGTTCTCGTCGGACTAGTATTTCTTTTCCATCTTTTACAAACTTACCGACAACGACCTCTCTGCTAAACGATATATACTTTTCCTCGTTGTTAGGTATGCAGTTAATTTTCTCTCCATTATCACCTCTCAGTTTCTTAATGAACAGATGGCAATCGTACCCGGAAAGATTATGAAACACTACAGGGAAAAACTTGGGGACTTTATAGTTTAAATTACAACTGTTATGAGCAGCACCTCTAAATTTACCACTAAGATGACAGTGATCTCTCACTCGGTCTTCGCCCAACGTTTTTTCACAGATATGACATGTTGTAGCTGTATCAAAACACTTCTTGTCCTCTTCTGTAAATATCATATTCTTCTTAAATTTAAACTGATTATATATTCGTTTTATATTCTCTTCTAATTTATCTACAAATATTTGACCAACATCATCATCTTCGCTTTCAGCCGTAAACGTCACAGGATCTTGTGAATATACGCTATCATCGAAACATTTTATGTGGTAACAAAAGGAGCTAGGAGTATGCTTTTGATATTTATTAGTGTACGACAACTCTGGATTTGGTTGGCATGTATCGATCGGTTTCACAAAAGACTCGAAATCTGCGTAGACTATAAAAGGAACCCTCATAGAATTGTTATAATTTTTAAAACTTAACATAGTTCCTGGTTCTGGCATTTCTATTTTTTGTGCGTTATGTTGAGAGCAGTACTCATTATGGTTGTTAAGCGCTTTGGTCGTTGAGAAACCAGTCGTGCATCTTTTACAATAGTACCTCGAATTAGTCCCAGATGTCATCAATCTGTTAAAATTCTTTATCCAGCAATAATGTTTTTTTTCTCCATCAGATATAAGCAAAAGATCAATACTACTTTCACACTTAGACAGATAAAGCGGGTATACTTCTTTTTCATAACCGAATACATTAACATTAACATTATTATTTCTCTCGAACCTACCTATCACATTAGCATCAGCAGCAACTGGAAACTCAATACCACTCCAATTAAGTTTTTTCGATTGTTCTTTCAAAGCTTTCGTTATTTTTTCCGGATTTTTCACAACCGGATTCAAAGCTCTAGTGATACACCATTTGAAACATTCTTCGTCGTCGTTTTTCATATTTATAATAGCCTTTTTATTAGCTAAGAAGCTGGGAAGTGGAATGTAAGAACTACCTCTTAAGGGTGTATATTTTACCGTATTTATATCTAATTTTACAACGGCTTTAAATCTCCAATTACTTCCTTGCATCTGAAAACTAGCAATAGACTCCATGATTTTATCCTTTTTTCTGCTGTATATTTCATTCAAGTCGGTTGCTTCTAAAATAACTTCTGCCCTGGAAACGAATGGTATATCCTCAGAAGTCACTATTCCAGATTTCATATCTACTCGTTCCATAGTACAAGTAAGAACTAGATTAACCTTTGTTTGGCGATTAGTCGACAACAGATTTACTACCTGCGGTCCGACGAAATCAAGAAACGAAGAGGCATCCATTCCATTAATTCCATCTATTCTATACTGCTTGGTGAATCCTTTAATAGCCGACGCTGTTTCTCGAATTTTAATTTTATCAAATATCCTGGAAACAGTTGACTTCAATGATTCGAGTTTTTCATTTACGACTTTATTGTCTCGTTCAGGCACATAACTAAGTAGCCAATCCGCAAATTCATTTATTTTTGTCCTAACCCTATTTTTGTATTTTCTCTTAGGCGCTACTGGTTTGTATTTACCAGGTGTAGGCGTAAGCGTAGGAACCTTAATATCAGGAACTGGCGAGTCGAGCAAGTGTTCAACATGGTTCATGTTTCTTAAACTACTTTTCTTTAAATCCATTTTATCTTACCACGCAAAAATATTAAAATCCATAATCCACTTATCTGTGAGATCGAAGATCCACTTCAATTTCATACATGTATCTATCTCTCATACACTTTAATTTCGTATCTATCTCTCCAGACATTTCCGTTATGATAAGCTATTATGCCAGCACTCTGACCGTACGCCTTAGCAGCTTTATACATCGATGGATATGAGGTAACAACGCCAGTCTCTCGATCTATAATATCTACTCTTCTCGGTTGTTTCCTGATACTACTCAACGTGTCATGTCGATATGACACAGACTTGTAGTCCGTCGGAAGAATATTCTTTTCAATCAATACAGCTATCATTTGAGGTTTGTTGAGATGCGAAGTGCCTGTAACATCGTGATGCTTGGCTAACATTCTAAGCTCTGGTAGCTTCATAATATATAAGTATTCTTTAAATCAATTTTCCATACACTACACTCATTTTCTGTCCATCCGATTGGAACTGCAGCAACCTATCTGAAATTACGACAGCATACGCTTCTGTGTCGGCTGGCACTGCTGCATTGAAAAGAGCTTTAATCTGAATATCAACGACTGACGATTTCAAACGCTCGGATTGTTTGCTTACATCGAACACGAACAACGGGTATAATTCTTTATAATCTACAGGTGTTATATTGCTTTGGGTAATCAACTTATCCATACCATAGAATTTTTGACTAAAGGAGGACGCGTCTCTGTACGCTCTGGAGAATTGTTGATTAGGAAACGACAGGTTATGATCGACAGCTGGATATCTTTCTTGATTCATCATCACATATATGTTCTTGAGATCGCAGTGATTAAATAGCGACGGATTACTTTCCTGATTACCGCTACGGTCCGTCTGAAATCCTACGATGATATATCTAGGTTTCTCAGGTGATGTTTTTACGCTAAGACGCCAACTGAAACTTGTCGACTGAGGAACCGTTATTGTGTCGCATTGACGAGCTCTATACGCAACTGGCAACGTTAATTTTGATTCAATCGTCTTATACAACTGCATTCGTTCCATATCGGAAGGAATAACGTGTGGAATAAACCATGAAATTTTGTTTATCGCAACTTTTCCAGCAGCTGCAGCGTTATCTCGGAATATTGCATCATCGTCCGCTTTACGAACTAAAGTCAGCGTCTGTTTGAAGCCGTAAATAATCTTGTCGTAATCATCGCAAAACCCGAAAATATGTTTCAACGGAACAATAAAGCTGAACATTCCTTTAGTGTTTGGTTTGCGAATGAGAAAGCTTTGTCTAGTGGCAAAGCCGGGGTTGTCCGCAATAACAGCAGTCGCTCCAGTGTCTTTATACCACAGCTGATTTAAGCCTTGAGTCAACTGAAAATCGTTTGGATACGTAAGTAAACCGAGCATCGTTGTAGCTTGACCCGGATGAAATAGCGTTTCGATTTCTTGATTAGATAACTGATAGGATATTTGACTGAATAGATACATAAGCCCATTATTCGTAAGAGCGACTAAATCGGCATTAACGTATGCGGTGTCGTCAGCTTTAATTAGTCTTCCTTCGAATTGTAGATATGACTCTGCTGGGTGACTGTATAAGTCTTGTAATTCAATATTTATTCTTATTTCACCAGAACTGTTAAGGTTAGTTCTCGCTACAGGTTCGTACTCGTGCCATTCGTATCGCTCGATACCTTCATCGATCAATGGTTGCTCTGTGAATCTTAGAATATCGGATTGCATTTTATTATACATATATTTTTAAATAAGAAAATATGTTTAGACCATTTTCAAACCACCTCCGTTTAAGCGTTTTACTAGATCTTGAATTCTAATAGCTCCTCCCGTCATTTGCGGATTCGACCCGAGTAATCTAGCTAGAATGACTTTAGTTTCCTGAGTTATCGGCTGTTGAACGGTGGTTGGTGGGAGTATCTTATTGAGTAATCGTTTTCCAACGTCGATCGCCTTATCCTTAGCAACACCCCCAATCTCTTTGACAGCTGTGCTCGCAATTTGTTTGGCTGCATTCGATGTCAGTAGTCTCTTGAGAAATCCTGCAATGGAATCGAATATTCCTGCTCCACCGACAACGTGTACTTTTTTATAACTTCTTCTCGCAACGACCAGCATTTCTATATCATCAATTTTTAAATTAGATCATCAATTTTTAAATTAGATCATCAATTTTTTATATTAGATCATCAATTTTTTATATTCATCTTTGGATATCACTCCCTGTCTCAGTAACTCATCCGTCATACCTACAATTTCATTTCTTACTCCTGTATTTCCCGCTTTGTAGCTATATATTCGCAACTCTAATTGTTTTACTAATTCGTTAGGATCTGAAGGAATGGTAATTATTCCGCTTCCTGTTTTACCTCTTAACTTTATGTAATCGTCCCATATGGGTTTTATTATCTTTGCATATTTTACACTTCTAGACGATTTAGGTTTGTTTGGTTTATTTGGCTGACTCATGGCATTCGTTTTAGTTAGAATCTCGGCGTATTCTTTGAGATCACGATTATCATAAATTGAACTGTTTGGACTAGCTAACGTTAACAATTCCCATAATCCTGGAGTTCCTTGATAAGTTGTGGTTCCAACTGTAATATCATTTCCTTGGATTGAGGCTTCGCTGTCACCGATGTAGAATTTTCCATCTCTTGATCTTAATCCGAATGTTGTATCCACAAGTCTTCTATCGGAAGCATATTTTTTAAGGTATTCAACTGCAATATTTCCTAATTCTAACCTTCTAATGTCTTCTACTGGGTCATCGTCATCGTACGCCTCTATAGACGGATACTGGGGAAATTGAATAGTTTTCAAAGAATCTGGAAGTGATTTTAGAGCGAGTGATGTTGCTGCAGAGTTATCTTTTATTGTCGACAGCAAAGCGTTTTGTTCTTTTGAAATTGCTGATTGAGAGTCGACTATTGGTTTGTAGATTTTCGTTAATTCTCGTTGAAGTCCAAGATCATCTATTCTCTCTGAGAGAAAGTTTTGTTTAATATTTTTTTTCGTTTTTAAAAACTCTTCGATAATAAAATCTCTTTTAGCAGGATCGCTAATTTTCAGTAGTGACATTTTTTATTATAAGTATAATGTTTAAAACGTAACGTAAAACGTAAACGTAAAACGTAAACATAAAACGTAAACATAAAACGTACAATTTATGCATCGTAGTAATTAACATAACATATGGAGTCTTTTTCGTTTATAGTAACTGGTGAATCGGAGTTGTTTTGTATTGTAATTATTATATCCTCTGCGTCCTCTAGTACTGTACCATCTTGAAGGCTCAGTCTGAGTTGTTTCAACTTCTGTCTAAGAGAGACTAGACACATTCCACTGGTCATTCGGACTCCAAGGCCTACTTCTACTGTAATATTTGTCTTTGGTTCAATCGTTATCGCTTGCTGAGCAAAAATCTCATATCTGTCGCCTGCTCGTTGTCTTGCAGGAGCGTGAGTGACCACTTTAGGCAACCAAATTATCGTACTCACACGAGGCTTTCGTTTTGTGATAAATTTGTGTATTGGGTGACCGTATCCAGACATTTATATAAGTGGTTTTTTAAAGTAACATTCCAAGAATAGGAATATTTTTAAATGGTGAATTGGGACCAAGTATAAGACCTTCACCGCTGATATATCCTGCTCCTCTTTTCATAAACAGACCAGAACCCGATATCGAACTACCCTTTTTCCACGGAGATAGAAAAAGACCTTCGCCAGCAGGCCTTATCTTACAGCATATTCCTCCTTTCTTAACGTAGAGCACGCCAGATCCACTTACCGGGTGTGAGATCGAAGATCCACTTATCGGATGTGAGATCGAAGATCCACTTATTTTATCGACAATTTTGGAACCAGCTGCAGAACCCAATCCTGTTAAGGCTCCTGTGGCTAAACTCGGGAGAACACTAGACAGTAGAAACTTTCCGGCTGTTGCTAAGAACGGTAGAATAGCGCCAATAAATCCGCCTTCGACTCTCGCATTGTCTTCTAATTGCTTTTTACCCATTTTAATTGTCACACCAGTTCCATTCTGATACGCTTTAGTTAACTTGTTAATTTGCCTCTGGTTTAGGGCTAATACATGCTCACCAGTTATATCTTCATGAGAAAGTCTTATACTCACTCCAGTCCCTACTTGAGCAGCTCGCTTAATCTTCTCTTTTTGCCCTTCAGAAATATTAACTTTGACCTTAGCGTAAGCGCTCATCTTATATTAAATATAAACTTTAAATTAAACCTCTCTTATATGAAATCGTATCGATAATTCCTCACCTCTTAAATTAATTAGTTTTCCATTTTGGTCTATTAGTTTTGTTTCCATCGATGAAATAGAGTATAGCGTTATTGGAAGATAAACCAGATTATGAGGAGATTCGATTATCTTATAACCAGGCCCGACCGATGGAAAGAAAGAATAAATTATGTTCTCCGTAGTTCCGTTGGCATACGATGATCCTATTACATCACTCGTAACTCGTAAACTATTCACGCTGTTTATATCGACTATGTGCTCGGATTCGTTATATCCTTCGGAGTATACACGACTCTGAAATCCTAGAACGGTACTAATTGAATTTGGTACTGTAAAATCAACTTTATAGTTCTCATCAATTTCCAAAACAGCCTTCAAAGTATTGTTATTTGGTTGCAACTTTATACATTGTCCATGACCTTCTTCTTTTAGAATTCTCTGTATGTAATCGTTTAAGTCTTCGATTTCATAGCAACCGGTTGGAATGTCTAAATCTTCCCATGTTACACCGTTATCTGACGAATATACGAATTTATTATTTGTTTCATCTATATTAGGAAAACTGTAGTAAGTTTCAAGATTGACAAGAGCCATTTCATACGTTTTACTTTTGTCCAGTTCGATTAGTGGATTAAATTTCGTTCGAATTCGTGTGCTCCTTTCGCTCAACAAAATGCAAAAGGATTCTTTAGCCTCTGTGTTGCGTGCAATCGTTTGAGTAGTAGATAAAATTTCGTCAAGAAGGGTTTCCATTTTAGATAGCTATTTTTAAACCTAGAATATAAAATCTTAAATTTTGTTATCATTTTATTATTGCTTTTATTTAATGTAAAATGTATCTAATCCAGATCTGTACCTGCCCTTATTTGTTTTGCTAGTCAAGTCAATAACCACAAAACCATGCGTTTCATCCCACGCAGTTTTGCATAATTTTCGAAATTCTTCTATAGTCATATCATCTACACCTATATGATCGCTGTATATATGATTAATATTTTTGAGGTCTTGAGGGAATAGACATATAAAATTGGCATTCTCCCTGATAGTTTGTCTGGGCAGCTTGAAATAATTTTGTGCTAGGTAAAAGCAGTCTACATTACTATGCCTACCTCTTATATAATACGATTCGCATTTATTTTGTCGCTCTAACTGTAAATCATCAAAAATCATGAGATTCTTCTTATCTCGACTTAAGTCTCGTGGATCTGGAACATCTTCAGAGGTTTCAAAGAACTTGCATTCTATATCCGATTTTTTGGCCATGTTTTTAGACATCTCCTCGACTACGGCGGTCGGTGATACATTTAATTTCATGATTTCATCGCGATTATCAAAAAGTCTTATAATTGCTTCCTTTGGTAATTTCTCTTCGAATGCTTTCTTAAGTATCTTATATTCTGATTGAAATAAACTTTTGCCAAAGATCTGCAAGTTATCATAGTCTAACCAACCAGGTCTCAGTAATAAATTAAGTAGTAATATTGTTTTGCCGCATTGAGACTTACCGACGATCAAACCTCTGATGCTTCTTGGTAAGAGAGGACTGTTAAAGCGTTTACTTGATTCTTCATTCCACGATAGGTCTTGGACTTCCATTTTAATTATATTATATTAAAATGGAGCACAGCTCGTATTGCGTAAAATGTAAGCGACAAACTGAGTGTAGAGATATTCAACGAGTCGTCAGTAAGAATGGTAGACCTATGCTTAGATGTGTATGCGTTGAATGTGGCGCTAGAAAAACTCAGTTTACTAAAATGTCTACTACAGTACAAGGAGGTGATTTAGTCTCAGCTCTCAATTCTGCTACTTCCAACATTAAACTTCCATGGGCAAAATATCCGGGCGAAATGCATCTTCCGGGACATTCTTTCACAGGTCCAGGAACTCGATTGGATTTGCGATTGAATAGTGATGGGACGCCAAAAGATTGGAGTAAACCAGTAGACAGAGTTGATGCAGCAGCCTATCGTCACGACCTAGCTTACGCTAAACATACTGATACAGCAGGGAGAAACGTCGCTGACAGAGCTATGATAGATGAATTAAATAATATACCTAATCCTTCTTTCCGCGAACGAATTGAAAGATCTATAGTTAAACCAATTTTATCAACGAAAACCCATTTTGGAATGGGGTTGAAAAAAAAACTCTGAGATGGACAGACGAACTTGCTGACGAATTGCATAAACCTATAGTCAGGAAGTTCAGGAAGCGAGTTGTTTATGTTCAGGGAGTGGACAAAGTTTGGGCAGCAGACTTGATTGACATGCAGGCTTATGCTAAATTTAATTCTGGTGTGAAATATTTGTTAAGCGTCATTGATATATTCTCCAAGTATGCATTTATTCAGCCGTTAAAAGATAAGCGCGGAGAATCTGTGGCAGATGCTTTCGTTAAAATATTTAATACGAGCAAAAGAAGGGGTGAAAAACTTTGGGTCGATAAGGGAACAGAATTCTATAATAAACAGGTAAAATCATTAGGTATGGAGTTGTATTCAACTGAGAACGAAGAGAAATCTTGTATCGTAGAAAGATTTAATAGGACAGTAAAAGAAAAGATGTTTAAGTATTTTACAGCAAATTCAACTCAGAGATATATCGATGTTTTAGATAATATGGTTAATTTATACAACAACACAAGACATTCTTCCATTAAAATGACTCCTGTTAAAGCGAGTATCAAAGCAAATGAATGGGTTGTGTGGATGAATCTGTATGGTGATGCTGTACCTGAAACTATTAAACCTAAATTTTCGGTAGGAGATAAAGTAAGAATTTCTAAGAAGAAAAAGACATTCGAGAAAGGCTACACAAATCGTTGGACACAAGAAATTTTTACTATAACACAAATCCAATACACAGACCCTATAACCTATAAAATCTCTGACTATCATGGAGAAGAAATAAAAGGGACATTTTATGAAGCTGAACTACAATCGACAACGCAAGATACATTTAAAATAGAGAAGATTATTAGGAAAAGAGGAAGTCGTTCTTTAGTTAAATGGTTAGGCTATGATAATTCATTCAATTCATGGGTTAAAAATAAAGATTTGATATCATTGTGAATTTACTACTACTATTAGCAAACTGATTTACTACTACAGCCCTTGTGCAATCATTACTTCTCTATGAACACGCTTTATTAACAAGTTAAACTGTACATTCGTAGCCTGTTCTAAGAAGAAAAAGACATTCGAGAAAACAAAATTCTTGACTTTTTAGAACGGATGACTAAAAAAAAAAAAAAAAAAAAAAAAAAAAAAAAAAAAAAACCTAGAAAAAAAAGTTAGAAAAAAAAAAAAAACCTAGAAAAAAAAAAAAACCTAAAAAAAAAAAAACCTAGAAAAAAAAAGTTAGAAAAAAACCTAGAAAAAAAGTTAGAAAAAAAAACCTAGGAAAAAAAATTAGAAAAAAAAACCTAGAAAAAAGTTAGAAAAATAATATTATAATAAATATATATATATATATATATATATATATATATGGTAACACGTGCAACTAGCCTATGTAGTCAGGCGACATCAGCGTCACCATGGAATGTGTGGAATGCATCGACAAACACGGAGTCGCTGCATATCGATTATCTAACAGTATATAATTATGGTAACACGTGCAACTAGCCTATGTAGTCAGGCGACATCAGCGTCACCATGGAATGTGTGGAATGCAGCGACAAACGCGGAGTCACTGCATATCGATGATCTAACAGTATATAATTATTGTAACACGTGCAACTAGCCTATGTAGTCAGGCGACATCAGCGTCACCATGGAATGTGTGGAATGCATCGACAAACGCGGAGTCACTGCATATCGATTATCTAACAGTATATAATTATTGTAACACGTGCAACTAGCCTATGTAGTCAGGCGACATCAGCGTCACCATGGAATGTGTGGAATGCATCGACAAACGCGGAGTCACTGCATATCGATGATCTAACAGTATATAATTATTGTAACACGTGCAACTAGCCTATGTAGTCAGGCGACATCAGCGTCACCATGGAATGTGTGGAATGCATCGACAAACGCGGAGTCACTGCATATCGATTATCTAACAGTATATAATTATTGTAACACGTGCAACTAGCCTATGTAGTCAGGCGACATCAGCGTCACCATGGAATGTGTGGAATGCATCGACAAACGCGGAGTCGCTGCAATCGATTATCTAACAGTATATAATTATTGTAACACGTGCAACTAGCCTATGTAGTCAGGCGACATCAGCGTCACCATGGAATGTGTGGAATGCATCGACAAACACGGAGTCGCTGCATATCGATTATCTAACAGTATATAATTATTGTAACACGTGCAACTAGCCTATGTAGTCAGGCGACATCAGCGTCACCATGGAATGTGTGGAATGCAGCGACTCCGCGTTTGTCGATGCAATCGATTATCTAACAGTATATAATTATTGTAACACGTGCAACTAGCCTATGTAGTCAGGCGACATCAGCGTCACCATGGAATGTGTGGAATGCATCGACAAATACACGGAGGGGGAACGGGAGCTGCGTTTAACAATTCAACCGGTAGTTGCATAATTTTCGTAACCAATACCGATTTTCTCGAGATATTCGCTTATTCGCACATCGCACTAAATATATTAGCTAGAGACTTTTCGGCAGTATTCTTACGACCTTAATTTCCTTGCTGATCGAAATAATAAAAGACTTCCAAAGGGCGGTGACCAATCCTCTCCCTCGCCGTCTCATCATCCACTGACCGTGTACTCATCATAGCTGAGTCGGCAGTCCAGCGCGCTATCCACTGTACTACCGAGCACCCCCCTCAGGAAATAATAAAAGACATCCAGCTTGTTAACCCTATACTGGAAAAAAGACTTCATTTTCAAGGCCTTGGCATATGAAGGCGGTGGCTAATCCTCTCTCTCGCCGTCTCATCATCCACTGACCGTGTACTCATCATAGCTGAGTCGACAGTCCAGCGCGCTATCCACTGTACTACCGAGCACCCCCCTCAGGAAATAATAAAAGACATCCAGAAAATAAAATAATTAACTAACCACGGTACTACCGAGCTATCCACTGTACTACCGAGCACCCCCCTCAGGAAATAATAAAAGACATCCAGCTTGTTAACCCTATACTACTTGTGTGTGTGCATGTGTGTGTATGTATATATAAAGACACATAGCCTACATAAGTATAAGGCTCTGGGCCTACGTATAGGTTACACTGTGTGCACACTTATCAAGTTATCAAAGCGGTAGACGTATGTGTATTTTGTATAATAATTATATACTGCTACGTACCTGGAATTTGAACAAAAAGTGAAGCGAAGGCAAAGAGATATATCACAGACATGCACCACAGAAAGAGATCTTTGGTCAGGCGTACGCGTTGGCCGGCCATGTTATTTCAACAATTAAAATTCGGTCCGTCCGATAAAAAAAACTCTCCCTCAACTTAGGCAATCATTCCTCGAAGAACCAACTAAGTTCTTATAGCTGGACAACAACATCGCCTATCACGGACTACCACCACGGACGCCTTCTTGAAATCCGCCAACTTCGCCTGAGATGCCCGGATGACTGACTGCTGGTCGGCCTGGCTTCTCCAGCTGCTTCCGCTGCGGCGTTTGAGGCTTGAGCTGATGGAAGGATCGACGGAAGAGGGAAGAACATTACTGATCCCCTCTGATGGATGAACGGAATAGGCGGCGATCGACCTCCCCTTTCCCCCATCATCCCAACTGGCGCCGCGTATAAGGCTATCGCAGCGCCGCCTGTACAACACTAAAAATACGCTTCGTTGCTTCACTCGGCTACGTGTATAAGCCGCCTAAACATCGACGCTTCCACTCTCACAATCTCACAGCTGCTGCTGCTGCTGCTGCTGCTGCTGCTGCTGCTGCTGCTGCTGCTGCTGCTGCTGCTGCTGCTGCTGCTGCTGCTGCTGCTGCTGCTGCTGCTGCTGCTGCTGTGCTCAGATCATCAGATGTATACGAACCAAAAGACGCCCTCTGTTGTCGACATAATGCCAGAGCTGCACTCACGTGCACCAAGAGAGCCGACTTGCAGCTCCAAGAGCAAGGGCTTCGACGGCAAACCGCTGTAGATGCAATACAAATTAACAAAATTGAAAGTTATATAACAGATCTTGCCGCAGTGGGCAGAGGTCACGGATGGCATGAAGGTCATTGCCCTGAACCTCTCATCCGCACGCATCGGCCTCTTGCGCTAACGCTTCAGCTGTCAGAGCATCAAGACATATCAATCCATCAATCAATCAAAATTTATATAGCGCCCCTTGAAGGTACCTAGGCCTACTCAGAGGCGCTCAATCGAAAAAAGGAGTCTTCAACAGTTTGTGAAATTGAGAACAGCTTATATATTTTAGGAAAGATATGCTACCAAATACCAATAATTGTTACAATCTCGCTTGTAGTGACTTTAACACAGATTGCACGCCTTCTGAATCACTTAAGACCATTGAGCGTATGGTTTATTTTTCATTGACAGACTGTTTCTGGAAATATTACTTACTTACTTAAGAGCGACATTATGTCAGTGTCTGTCGCGTGGTGGCGCCATGGCGCCGCGGACGTTGGATGGCGGAAGCGATCTGCGTGACACTGCGTTCTTATCGCGTCTTGAAAAACGATTCGTAATAATATTATAAAGTCTATTATATTCTTAATTTCGCGTGCACAGAAAGGTTTTAAGTTTTGCTATGGTGGACTCGGTGGCACAGGAGATCTCTCCTACGTACTCAACGTTTTTTGGCCAGATGGGGGTTACAGCGGCAATGATTTTTAGCGGTTGGTGACTTGTGATCGATGCTTATTAGTTCTAGGAATTTCTATGAAGCAATTTCAGTACATTCATTTAGTCATTTATTCATTCCATGGTCATACTACTCAGGAGCGCTCCCAGCTCAGTTATAGCAGAAGACACAAAAATTCTGAAACAAAGTTTGATTGGTCAACTCAATTGTAATAAATGCAGCTTTAAAGGGAGGCCATTCCAGACAGACGTTAGGTGCATCAAAGCCACATAAATGTAAATTTTAGCTAATTAATTAGTATAGGCGGAGACTTGGTCTAGAAGTTTTGGGGGGAGGAACGAACGAGCGGCAGAAGGACGATCGCCGAGGTGCGACAAATTGGGCGGACGGCTGAGGGGCGTGAGGGCTGAGTCGCCCATCACAGTTTCCATTTTCATCGACCAAATTTTTGTTGACTTTTTAGTCATTTGGTCGGCATTTCCTAAAAACATACCATTTTCCCCCTGCCAAAATAGTTGATTACCTTTTAAGTCATTTTATCAAAATCTTTTGCAAACATATAATTTTCCCGCCAAGATATAGCTGTTTTACCTGAATAATAAAAAAAATAACCCCAATGTCCAGCACTGTGAAAAATTTACGATGCTATTTACGGATATTGGAGGGGGACATGAACAATTGAATATGGACGGTCCCCCCACCACAAACATTGGGTGACCGTCCCTCTATCCTCCTAAGTCTCCGCCCTTGTTAATTAGATAGAAAATCTAAATTACCAATCACTGGTGGAAAAAGCTTGCAACATGTGGCAATGGGTGTGGTTATGCAGTGTTTAATCTAGACGTCTCTGAGGGGGAAAGTACCCCCCCACCAGGATTGACATTCCCCCCCCAGAAAAATTTTACGAAATGATAATGGTTTTTAGTTTCTGTTTACATCATTATTTCACAAGAAGTGTTATAATATACCGTGATATTATTTACTGTTATATGATTATATATGAGACTATTATTTACTAATATAGTATATTATACTATCATATTGCAATGAGTATAATTTATTGTATATATTTGTAAAATACCATTGTTGTCCAAGTAGGCTACAAACAGAGATGACATCCACTCCAGAAATATTTGATAAAATTATGATAATTTTTAGTTGCTCTTTACATAATTGTATTACATGAACTGTTATAATTATAATATACTGCGATATCTTTTACTATTTATATGATAACAATAGATTTAATATAATTAATAGTTTATATGATTATAATGTTATTATTGACTAAATTCTCTTATCGGTCAGGCAAGTTTAAGAAAATACCGCTTGGAAGTTCTGAGATAGCATATTGGCATCTGTCCTGAAGAATCTCTACTCGAGACACAGTCAGTATAATAGGCTCATTTTGTCACCACCAACTTGCTGAATACAGCAGTGAAAACCTCATGTCTCTACCTGCATTGGTTCTCGAGATATTTCACGTTCAATATAGCGTCAGAGAAGATTTCTCGAAATCGGATGCAAATTTTCGTAATATTCAAAAATATTCAACTCCTGAATGCTTCCTAGTCCCAAGACAATTTTTATATCACCTGAAAGCTTATGGCATGCACTTTTCATAAATATTAAGTTAAGGTAAATTCCAGTTTTCAGATTTTTAATATCACCTGGTGAAGTTGACCCCCGTTCGTCAGTTCGACCAAGATTAGCATGTCGGTATGAAAATTTTTTCAATCAAAGTACCCAACAAAGTACATCCAGTAGGAGCCAATTACTAGTTAAATCAGAATATTAACAGATTGCACATTTCTTGCACATACATTTTCTGATATCGGTCAGGCAAAATCAAGAAAATGCAGTTTGCGAGTTCTGAGATGGCATATTGGCAGCTGTCCTGTATAGTCCCTACACAAGACACAGTCAGTGTAACAAGCTCATTGTGTCACCACCAACTTGCTGAATACAGCATTGAAAACCTTATGCCTCTACCTGCACTACTTCTCTAGATATTTCATGTTGAATATAGCCGCAGAGAACGTTTCGCGAAATCGAGCGCAAATTTTCGCCTACCCCACCTCACTTTAAAACGACATATCTCGGTCAAATTTCTAAATATCTTAATAAAATTTTGGATTTGAGCTCAGAATTGGTGGGCAAACAAATGATAAAATTTTCAGCAAAATCTAAAGTTGAAGGTGGGAAAATGGTAAAAAATGGGTTGATTTGACACGGAATGACCCTATTATAATGTACATGTATGATGCAAATTATACAATCTTGTTACAATGAGTATAACTTAGTGAAAATATTTGTACAAATACTATTTTTGTACAACTAAATGGTTTCTCTCCAGTGCTTTCTTTCAAATTTCGAACTGACAAATTTCAAATCTTTTGATCTTTGAACATCTAGTAAAACAACATCATTATTGCAAGGCTTCCAGATTTTGATTCCTGTAGTTTATTAGTTCTTGGTTGGTTTGTGTACCATTTGTTATGAATTCTGCAGTGTGTCCAGGTCAGCAATTCAGGACCATCTTTGGAAACAGGGATAAGCTGCTTCAGTGCTGAAAAGTCAGCTTAAATAGTCTAATATTATTAGGCTATACTCAGGTCTGCAGTCATTCATTAACCCAGCAACAGCAGAACTGATCCTCTGAAGGAAATTATTATTGCAGTTATTATATATCATCTTAAAACACTCTTTTGTATCGGTACTGAGATAATTGAGCAATTTTGGTAAAATGGCATCTTAAAATGGTACCATTACAATGTGGAAACTCCCAAAAAATTATTATTGTAAGCATAGCCTATAATTATTTATTAAAGTCTTAGGCCACTCTCATAAGCACTGAAAAGTACAGCTATTTTGCTAAGATGACAGCTTAAAATGACACCATTGCAATGTAGAAATTCAAAAAGTTTCTGGTGGGGAGGGGCACATACCCCTCCCCACATACTCTTTTCATCAGTAGGCTTGCTAAAATAATTCAGTTATTTTGCTAAAATGACATCTTAAAATTATCATACATCGCCACCTCATGCAAGGTGTTTGTGATCCATCTGAAAATTAAAAAAGCAAATATTATTGTAAGTTTGGGTATTATAGTGTATTTACTGAAGTCTTAGGCCACTCTCATCAGCACTGAAAAAGTACAGCTAATTTGTTAAGACGACAGCTTAAAATCCTACCATTCCAATGTGGAAATTCAAAAACGTTTTGGGTGGGGAGGGGCACATCCCCCTCCCACACCCCTCCCCTCTCGGCGCTGCGCGCCTCGGTGACCGTCCGCCCAATTGTCCCCCCCCCAGAAATCTGGATTCCCCCCCCCAGAGGACGGGGACTAGATTAAACACTGGTGGTTATGAAATGTGCATGTGTAATTGCAGCACTTGGTGCATCCTATGGTACAGCAAAAGCTGGTACAGCCATTTCCTGCGTGTCTGTTGCACGCCCGGATCTCATAATGAAGTCTATCATACCAGTGGTCATGGCTGGAATAATCGCCATCTATGGTCTGGTGGTGGCTGCCCTGATGAGCAATGACATCAAAGGTTCCGGCTATACGTTGTTCAGGTAAGTGGCCACACTACACAAACGCAACGCACTGAGTTGTGTACTCTTAGGATAAGCAAGTTTGGTGTACAAAACAGATACATGATACATAATCTCATGAACAGATGCCATATAGGCCTAGTTATAGAGCGATTCGTTTATAGCAGGGGTCTCAAACTCAAGTCATGGAGTGGGCCAAATTTGAAAATTTACAGTGTCTCGCGGGCCGCAACATGAAATTAGGCCTATGTCTTGCAATTGAAAGTATTTTTATATGGGGTGAGGGCTACAATGCTGTAATAATGATATAATCCTGTAAAATCACCTAAGTTAATGTTATACTTTCAGTGTAACCATAATGGTAGCCTACTATACACAAAATTGAAAACTCAGAGTCACAAAGATAGGTCCTATGAAGAGCATCAATAGAACATTATTTTAGTAAGCCTAATAGGCCTACCTACAACTAAAGTCATCTTTAAATGTTAAAGTATTATAGTGAGTAGTCTCAGAGGTGCTCAGGTGTGATTAGCGATACACATCATCCGATGTTTCCCAACATAAGAGAACATCATTGCTTAGTTTTATCTTTTGGGATGTGAAGAATCAGAATATAGGTCTACAGCTTCCACATACCCGTAACTGTCAGCTAGGCTTGTCATTTGAGATTTATTAATCTTCGTTAATTAATGAAAAGGCTGTTCACATAATAATTATTATTTGTTTGTATGTGCACTTGTTATGTAGGTATATAGCTATATGTGCCAAATATTTAACTTGAAGGGGCGCTATAACAAGTGCACATACATACAAACAAACGTGTTGCAGTACTGCAGGTGCAGATTTTGAAAATTTTCTTGTAGTAGACAAGACTAGTGTAGAATACCGGAATATCAACCACATTGTAGGCTTACTTCTGCTTCAGCATGGTAGGCCTATTAGGCTACATTGAAGGCCCACTATAGGCCTAACTCTATCTGCATGTCTGCTGTTGCAGATTGAATATCCAGAGCAAAAATTAGAGAGAGAAAAACAGTTTGAACCTTGATTCAAATCGCAAAAGGACAGCAGATTTCGGTTTTTAACCAATTTCTTTCTTTAAATAAAGAAAAAAAAATTAAAAACCAGATGGCTCTCGCGGGCCGCATTATTCGGGTCCACGGGCCGCATGCGGCCCGCGGGTCGCGTGTTTGAGACCCCTATTTTATAGCTAGTATTGTGCTAACAATAAGAATTTCACCTGCAAAACTTTCTAATTACAGTCACTTTTAGATAGCTGTAAGGTGTATGTTTAACTCGTTATACATCTATCCGTAGGCCCATATGGGTAACAGTATGTTTGTACCAAAAGATTGAACCAGGAGGCTTGTTCCTGTTGGCCTCCACAGTGGTATCAGAAAGACTTACATGCTTGATCGTGGGCAGTCCAGATGAAGCAATTGAAGGGCTTCAATTGCCAACTCATTCATTATTATTATCATTGGAAACACTTGCAAAAAGTCTTTAGACCTTTAGTATCAAAGGATTATTTTTCTGTAGCACATGCTCATCGTTAAATGATCTTTAGCCAGTGGAAGTCCTTGCTGATCACTTGCCTAATGTTTTAATTTACACAACTGGTCTTTACAGCAGCACTGATGATGATGAAAGAATTGGGCCATTCTTTTTCAGTGACAAAGGTTGTTTCTTTATAGTTTGGATTAATCATCAGTCTGTTTTAACACTGCAGCTCGGCTAATTGGTAGGATTAGAAAGTTTGGTCATATCGAAAATAATAATACAATGTAAAACGAGCTGCATTCATTTTCCTCCATCCTATCGTAGAGACCTATGAACTTAATTATTGTCATCCTGGCTGCAAATGCAATTGCATATTTTTGGTTGCTCTTGACTGCCATAGCGCAACATGGAAACTTTTCTGTGTTGGACCAATCATTACGGAACAGACTTCCAAGCACTGCAGCATGAGCTTCTCATTTTTGTGCCTTGGTTTACTCAGTAGTGTAGTGGTCAGCATGCTTTACTGTCAATTGAGAGGCCAGAGCATATTCCTGATAGGGCAGAAGTTTGGGTGGAGCTTTCATTTCAACTTACCCAGATATAATGAGTAGCCTACACTGCTCGTACAATGTTGGTGGGAAGAAGAGATGGCGAAGGAGAGGACTGGCCCTCATATACCAAGGCTAAGAAAATGAAGTTGCTAAGTTGACTTCATACTCATGCTTTCGATGTTTTGTCTGCCTCTTTGCTAGCTTAAAGGATTAAGTACTCTTCTCTTCGATCGTGATTTTATATTGTGAGGTCGGGAGCACCTCTGACTAGTTTTGTTCTTGAAAAGGTACTACATAAAGTTATGCTTGCAAATAAAATAAATTATATTGGTTTAATTTTTGCTTTGTTGACCTTATTTTACTTGCTGTTGTATCAAAGCGTAGTTGAGGCACTTTTGTGGGGCACAGTGGTGTAGTGGTGGCGTCGTTGCCTGGAAGCCGGAAGGTTCGAGTCCACCTTACCGCGTAAGGACCTTGGGCAAGTCCTTCACTCACAATTGCTCAGCGCTTCGGCGTGAAACTTCGATGCAGTGTCCGCTCTGCATTCGGGAGCGCCTCTGAGTAGCGAGAACTTGAAGGGGCGCTATAACAAGTGCAGTGAGTGCACATACAAACATTTTATACTTTGTGGCACATTCAGTTGTGTTCTAAATTTCTGAATTAATAATATTGTGCTTTGTCGATGTTCATTTAGGGGCTTTGTGCATTTGGGTGCTGGTCTGACCGTTGGTTTCTGCGGCGCGGCTGCCGGTATGGCCATCGGGATAGTTGGTGACGCAGGAGTGCGTGGCACTTCTCAGCAGCCGAAGCTTTTTGTTGGAATGATCCTTATTCTCATTTTCGCTGAAGTCCTCGGCCTCTATGGATTGATCGTGGCACTGATTCTTTCAACGAAGACTGGTTGACTAAGAACTTCCAGCCGCAGTGATAAGACTATTAATCTAATTCTGTGTTAGTTAGTTAACTAGTCAAGTGCCATCTAGTGGCATTTTTTGTTCGTCGGTCAGTAGATCTGGTCGTAGGTTTGCTTTCAACTTTAAAAGTTTATATATTTTTTTTCAAGTTTAGGTCGTATTTGTGAACTTTTTTATGAAATGCGAAACATGTGTTCCATAGTTTTATAACACTCTGACATTGTAACTCCTCATAAGAGTTGGTTTTATTATTGAAGTTCTATTATATTTAGTTCCGTCAATTATTCAGAATTTGTGTAATAAGATGTCTGATAAGTCCATTAAGTGTTGACATTGATTTCACAACAGTAAACAACGGCTAATAATTGTATTGTAGCATTTATATTCAGTACTTCTAGTAGGGTGAACCATTCAGAAGCACTCCCAGTGCGCAAGGCTCTGCTAGAAGAAGAAGGTTTGAGAAGGACAGAGACTGCTAGACAGAAGTGTAAAGCGAACAGAACGAGAAAGTGTATTACAGTGAGAAGGACCAATTGAGGCAAATGATCGAGATTGAGCCATGGCATATTCATATATAAAGAACAGATATGCCTTTCCATACTATTTTCAATTAAATTTTGATTCAATTGAGAATAAATTGATTGATGTGTGGTTAGTTCAGAACTGCATCAACAACTTCAAAATTTATGCACATTAACTGCTTGTTTCACAACAGTATTACTGCACGACCCAAGTAAATGGGAAAAGCTTAACATGGAAAATAATATAGGCCTACTTTGAACTTTTGTATTAACATAAAAACATAAAATTGTCTAAATAAAACTGAAATTAGATGTTATACATTCTTTATATATATAAAACCAAAGTGCTTTTCAGATATGGATTAAGTATTTGATTCGTATTGTACTAGTGACTTCTTTCTCACTGTCAATTACATATGCTCAAGGATTGAAGGGGCACAGCAAATACAGGAAATAAATTGTAAATAATAATACACATGCGAATATCCTATAGAAGTGCTGTCCTTTATTTGTCCATTTGCGTTTAGTCCTGCTGTGGATTGTTCTTCAATTAGGAATGTGGGTGAACTTGTATTCCATGCCTGTGTACTATGCAGTGTTTAGCATGGAGTTCAGTATACATAGCTGCAACAAACCACAAAATCAGAGTTAAGTCACCTGCTACCACCAGGAATTAAAGTACAAAATAATGAGATAGCAAGGTAGATAAGTGTTTAACAGAATTGGCTTTATACCTAAGCAATACAGGACAAATTGTTTGGTAGTCGATGACTCGATATCATAGACTTAACACTTAACATCACATGGGCCAGCGCAGAGAGCGCTTCTAAGTAGGTTTCTTGAAGAAGTGCTATATAAATTTTCGCAATCAATCAATCAATAGACATGACTTTGTCTAACACTGATAGAATCAACTGCAGTATGAATTCCTTAATAGCACAAAATTGAAGTCTAACATAGATCCGAGTATTAAAACTGCTTGTGGCTTTAACTAAAGCTGTATGGCATCTTCTGCCAGTACCAGCAGAGTACCATCAGAGAGTAAATACAAACGCTTTAGCAAAGCTTAAGTACTTTGCAATTGCATAAGTGTTGTATTGTACACTACAGAATGTGCGGAAAATAAAGAAGAAACTGTAAGTAACATAAACCTCATTTTCCTTCTTTGTTTCTTCTTCCATTATGTTCTGTAACTCCGTCTGTAGAGAGTCCTGTACAATAAGAGGCCATAGTATTATGTGATACTTGTTCACCAAAGTGCTATTTTGTAGCCAGTTATATTAATGAATATACTTACTGACTTAACTACTTACTCATAACACATGATTTACATGATTATATTGCATTAACTTCTTAAACTTCCACAAAAGCAAATATGTTAAGAGATGCTGTTTTAATAGTTACAGCAAACTGCGGTTGATAAAGCTGCATATATACACAAATGCTGATACAGTCATTAAAACAGACTGTTAATTTAAGTAAATTATATATGAACAAAACATGATTCATCTTGCTGGGCTTCAATGCACACTTCTGAAAAGTCTAAGAAAGAATAAAAAAATGTCAGTTTAGGACTCTAAATTATTATGTACAATGTACATTTATTTAAGCAATGGCATGCTACAGACTGCCGATAACCAGACAGAACCAAAACTGTCAACTTCATCATTCTCAAAAGAAGATTTCTAAGCAGGTCGATCAATAATATGACTAGCACCAGAGAAACTAATTAACTAGTTTAAGACTTGACTTACGTTAGAGTTGTCATTTTCAGCGATTGCCATGAAGTTCTCTTTGGCCATTCTTCTATCTCTCAGCTCCTTCAGCTCTTCAGTAACTTCATGGTGCTTGCTCTGCAATTCAGCTGAACAAAATACACATACACAGTCACTGTCTTACTTGAGTGAATCACAGCAAATGCAATCATGTCACAAATTCTTGAAGTGGCGAGTTAAAGTACAATGGCCGCAGAGCACCATTGTCTTGTTAGTCATCGGGGAACTGTTGTAGAATATGCAGGCAGGGCAAAACCTTGCTGCAGTTCTGGGGAGTTTCTCCGAATTTTTCATAGTTGGGTCGTGCAAAATCAATTTACGTACTTTTGAAGAAGGAATCCCTCATCTTCAAAAATATTTTAAGAAATACCCTCTGCATCCCTTTAAATGGCTACATTTATGTCCAGAGTCTAATCTTTCTACACTGGGCATGGGAACTTTAGTTTTGCTTAAATTTGTTTGCTGGACACCAGCACTGCTGACTGTTCAAATGCTGTGAATTAATTACTATCCTGGAGTTAGCATGCACTAATACTCTGTCTGTGATGAAATTTACCAACTTCTACTTCCATACAACATTTCTCAGGTCTGTTGCTATCCCCAATAAGATTGCAACCCGAAAACTAAGTCCAACCTATAGGCAACAGTGATGAAAACCTTCACTAAAAGTCAACAATTACCGACACCCATCACTTGAACTTTCATTAACAGTTTGTTTGTATGTGCACTTGTTATAGCGCCCCTGAAAGCTCTCTCTACTCAGAGGCGCTCCCGAATGCAGAGCGGACACTGCATCGAATTTTCACGCCGAAGCGCTGAGCAATTGTGAGTGAAGAACTTGCCCAAGGTCCTTACGCGGCGAGGTGGATTCGAACCTTGAACCTTCCGGCTCCAAGGCAACAACGCCACCACTACACCACCGCACCATACAGTTGGTATGGCTATATACACTTACACATATCTGGCTCATTGGAGCTTGGCTGCTCGCTTCCAAGGAAGTCAGCAAGAGGTGTAACTCTAGAA
This sequence comes from Lumbricus rubellus, assembly GCA_945859605.1. NCBI lineage: Eukaryota > Metazoa > Annelida > Clitellata > Crassiclitellata > Lumbricidae > Lumbricus > Lumbricus rubellus. The sequence goes on from OX243814.1 coordinate 31,467,719, forward strand.
ACGCTCAAACCCACGCCTCCAGACGAAGGGAATTCGTCGGCACTGTCGATTACATTCACGTCTTCTTCATCGGAACTGCTTACGTCACCAAAGAGTTTATCTAATAAATGAACAAATCATCATTGTCAATATATCTCCAATTAATAAGTTTAATACATAACTCGGAAAATACCATACCAGAAATTTTCCAGTAATTTTTTTGTCATGATTTTCTAAAGCATCTACACGGGCAAGCAAAGATTCTTAAACAGTTTTACATTGGCCAATTCATGTATTGCATGGGATAAATATTCCAAACAGAAGGTCTAATTTGAAATACCAGTAGTTGAAAGTTAGCACATGGGAAAAATTGCATAATAATCACCCTGCAATCTGACGTAATGTGTTAATGCATATGGCATTTAGACATACTAATGAAATTGAGAGTAAAAATGGAAAGAACATCATGTGAACACCAGTTCCAAACTTCATCAATCTGCAGTCTTTAGTATGTTTAATTTTCGAAGCCATGAGATTTTTAATAGTACAGAGTACGGAGCTGGTGGAGTCGCGGAGACTGCGGATGTTTGGACACTTTGCACGGTGTGACTCCGGGCAGGACCACGCCAGGGCACTCAAAGCTCTGATTTCTGGCCTACCAAGGGGCTGGAAGAGGCCACCCGGACGACCAAGGCATACATGGACCAGAACGGTTGAGGCAGATCTCCGTCCTCTGAACTTCGGGCTGAGCACGGCATGGAGACGAGCACAGGACAGGGTCTTGTGGCAACGGACGGTGGAAACGGCCACGCTCCAGAGAGGGGCACGCCAATGATGATGATGATGAGCAGTATGTGAATCTGTTTGTAATCATCTGAATAGCAAATTTTTTATGGACAATTAGAAGAAGTCCATGCAACAGCACAGTAGGATTAATACTTGCAAATGAGTGAATAATAATATGAATTTATATGTATATCACAATGTCATACATTATTACTGCAACATGAAAGTACTCCAACATTTTAAGACTGCTAGTTGATATATATGCTCATCAACAGAAGCACTTAAAAGTTGATGTGATAGTTACTTTCAGGCAAATTCAACAAAATTATTTGACCAGCCATGAACCAGTTAGCAACATAAGTGTTTCAAATTAACAAGCTTTGATATTAATGGGTTTAATGACTTACGTGATGAAAAGACATTCGTATCATCTACAAAGAGAATGGAAAGAAGTAAAACAGATGAATCAGGAATATCACCCTATAAAATACATGACCTTGGGGAAGAAAAGAGGACCACTTGCTGGGAATGGACTTATAAACATTTTGTATTAGGTATAAGCTGATGTTGATCATAAGAAAGTAATGGAAAGTTTTCAGACGTTTAGTCCAAACAACATAAAAAAATCATTTGGTTGGAAATTTCAAAATTGCCAAAAATTGAAGCAATGCTACACAATGCAAAAAATTCATAACAATCACCATTAACTGCCTAAAAAAGAAAAATAACTTCTAATCAAATAAAAATAGTGTTAAAATCATCATCATGTAACAACTATCTAAATGATGACCATAAAAACTAGTCTTCAATATCTTTTTTTTTAAACTAAAATGTTTAACTGTAACAGATCAACGTGTAACCTACTGAATTCCATCATTTTGTTATCCTCGTTGTTCGTCTCTTCCTCCAGCATCATGCTGTCGTCCTGCGTCTCTCCTCCACCTCCTCCTCTACCCACTGGACTTTTCGAAGATTCATAGATCACGTCATACGTGACACTCACCGCCTGAGCGTCTTGTTCCAGCAACCGTCTCACCTCCTTATCAACATCTGGAAGATCCGGATTCTGCACAGGAATCAATAGTATCAACTCCGTTAATTAATAACAACAATGATGCTCATCGTCTACAATTACCATTAATAATAACAACGATGACAATTTCTTTGGTGTTGTAACACAGCCATGCCGTTATAAGGGTGTTTCACATACAACTAACAGCAGAATAAGCCCTGTAAAATAAATACCCATAACACATACTTGAAGTCTTTTTTATTTCGTCAGGGCTGTCATGCTGAGAGCACCTCTGAATAGCTAGTCTGTAAGAGGCGCTTTATAAATGCTCATATACCATACCATACATAAGCCAATGACTGTTTAGGAAATATAATAACTCAATATGGCCAACTATTTCCTTAACATCAACTGTAGATACATGTACAATTGATTGTACATGTTATTAATAGATCTATAAAAGTCATTGAAATATAAGGTGAATATTTTTTCATCAGAATCCGATATATACTGCATCAGAACAAATAGCATTTAATAAATTTGTGCAGTCAATTGTTATCTCTTTAATGGTCATTCAAAATGCTCTTATTGTCTCACATAACTAATTTTTCGGACTTTTACAACTATGCAACAAACAACCATGCCTTCAAGGCACAAATTAAAAGCATCACACAATGTAATAAATCCTTAATTGTGTTATTTATGTTTCTGGAACAATTCGTTACGAAAACAGTTTTAAAATCACACCTTTTTAGCCATGGTCTTTCTAAACCTCCTTTTTCGAACATTTTTCAATGGCGGAGCAACTGAAAGAACAAAACATCCAAAAAGCAGTGAACAGAAATTCATGAACAGTAAACTGTTTATTATCCATGCGCCCTTGTAATGGCATGTGCTGTGTGTTACGGCGCCATAGAAATTGTCGTCATTATTATTATTATTATACCACAAGCAAGTATGACATTTCCTATAGGTTAAATTTGAAATTCTGTTATGGTAGTAACTTTTTCATGTGTCACATAACAAGTTTTTGAGAGCAACATGAGCTTCAGTGATCTGTGTCACTGGCAAGTTCAGTGAAGTTGATTATGGTCTAAAAAATTAACCTCTCAAACTATGTGCAAAAGCCATTATCTGTGACATCTTCATCTTGCTCAATACGTTCTGCTGATCATCTTTATCTATTTGTGTCCAGGACTAGGACTGCTCTTGTCCAACATTGGGCATTTGTTGGTCCCTCCATTTGGAATGGTCTTTCTCTAACGCTAAGTGCTAAACTAATGCTCATCTGTCTCTCTTGCCCTTTACAACCATTTGTTTTCTCCTGGAATTTTTACACCTCTGAATAGTAATTTTGTGAGAGGCACTACATAAATTAATAGATACAATACAATACAACCATTCGTCAGATGCCTTCACAACTGCAACAATTACAAGACAACAATGAAGAGCATGCAAATAAACTCAAATCGATGGCAGGCACTTACCCAACCTATCAGTATATAGCTCTGATTGTACGTGGTTTAATATGGTTAGCTACACTGTGGTTGTCAGCACTGTATTCAAACCTCTACTACATTGTCATATGAATTTCTGTAGTAACAGTTTCATAAAAAGACGTACTTCCGTGATCCCACTGGTGTTTCTTGTCGTCCTCTTTCTTCTTCTTCTTCTTCTCTTCTTTCTTCTCTCCTGGACCCAATACATCTTCATCGTCACTCACGCAGACCAGCATCTAAGAAAAACAAGAAATTCACGTTTCCACATTAGCATTTCACAGCATGGTACTATTGCTACAGCGGTCCAGTTGGTAAGGCATTAATTCTTCAATCCAACAATTGCAGTTTCCACCACTTTTTATTTAAATGAAAAAAGAGCAATTTTAACAGATGCAATAGATTACAATGTTAGCTCAAAGGGATGGTCCTAAAATGGCCCAAGCCCTGCTAATCCAGTGTTCAATCTTGCTTAGTGTATCATATTTTCCTAACTATGTGTCGCTTAACACATTCACCGCCTACACGCCATGTTAAATGACTGGTTTAACTACGAGATATCTCGTAGCTGGCGGCCAATGTGTTAAGATGCATAGTCTGAAAAATACGATTCTGAGAAATTTATTAATACAGCTGATAATTCTGTCACTAAGTAGAAAACTGGTAGTAGCATAAGATCAGTACCACCTGTTCCAAATTCTACTGCGGGACATCAGAGCTTTATCCTTGCTAGTTCTACTAAACAGATTACATGGTCGTGAACAGACTGCTTGCTGCCTCCAAGTTAAGCCTGAAGTCTCACACCCTTGCAGACAATTTGTACATAAATTTTTAGGATATCTTATTAAGACGATTTACTCTTGACTTATTACACAATGTACACCAAAGTGCAGTTTGCAGAACTTTGGTATCAACAAAGGTTTCCCTTTGTCACAGCTCGACTATATTGTGCCAATTGCTCAGATTGTTCGAAGATTGGTGAACAATAAAGTGCATTTGATTCATGACATACTTAATTGCAAATGTGTTTCAACAAAACAACATGCCATAATTATCCTGTTAAACTGTGTCAAACAAATATCAAAAGGGAGTAATAAAATCATCAAGCGTTGCAACATATGTGACGATAGATACCTGTGATATGTCAGCCGTCTTATAAAGCGTCTTTCTGTCTGTTGTTTTGTGCGATTCGATGATGCATGGAAGATCAACCAACTGAAGCAAAATAGAAAAATTGGCATTAAAACCATTTAATGCAAGCTATATGGAAAGGACTCCAATTGATAAAACAATCCATCAATTCAATCGATTTAAGCAAATACAAAATCCTTGAAGAATAGGATTAAAAATGCATCAGGAGCGTGAAATTTAATCTAATCTACCAGTAATCACTTATATAGCACCCTTAATACAATATAAAAGACGTCCGTCAATGATTGCTTTAAGTCGAAACAAAAATAGAATTGCAATTCACTGGAAATGCCTCTAAAAACTGGTTATGAGCAAAGTATTCATAGTCAATTGCTTCACACATCCAATATTCATACTTGAAATGGTTCATTGAAAGAATGAGCACATTAGGACACAAAATTCTGGCAGTGTCCTACCACCACCTAGTTTTATCAATCCAGGGTTCCTAGTACTGTAAAGATGCTATAACACAAATTTATGTCAAAACAAAATACAATACAATTAATTAATTGTAAAACAGATGAGAACAAGAGACAGATAATGCGACAAAGTGATTCAAAGGATGCAAACTGTAAACTAATCTCACCTTAGCATTGAAAATTCGTCCATTGTAGATGACTTTTCCTCGTCTGGTTTCTGAATTCACATCAACACGCAGCCTTTCTTTCAGGTTTGGCACGCCTGATCGTAATTCCTGTTTTATTTCGCCAGCCACATTCTACAAAGAGACAATTAACGCATATACAACAAATTTAATTATATATATAAAATCTAATAACATTCTAGCAACATCAAAATAATTTACCAGGCATTATTTGACGGCACTCCAAAAAGAGACGAGTTTCAATAAAATGCAGGTATGATCTGTAAGATATATAAATTTTTGAAGATTTGTATGTGTATCAATTTGGTCATTCTTTAACAATACCACAAAACATTGAGGCCCTCGACTTTTAGTAGTGAAAAATTCACCTTTTGATAAAATCATATGCAAAAAATTAATTCCAACTCAGCTGTGGCTTTTCCCAGCGTTAATTAAATAATAAGTGAATCAAACACACGTTTGCAATGGGATAATTCGAAAACATAGAAAATATGCGAAACCCTGATTTCCCAAAACTGTATATTGATTAAATAAATTCTCTACATACATACGGTATGTGTAATCATATATAATATACTCACTACGGGAAGACGCAGAATGAACTGCTCTTCGCATTCAAAACCAAGCTCTTCTTTCTTCTTACTTTGCTTTCCTGTCATCTTTGAAAAACTGAAAACCGGTGTGCACTATATAAAAAAGAGTGTCAGCAATAAAATTTAGCCTACGTTTTACACTTCAGTCACCCGTCTAATAGCCGTTTACTTAACAACGTGCAGTAATCTGTCCATCTGAAGCATTTACATTCCTTACAGTCCATCTAATAACTTAAGCAACGTATAGTAATGCATTCTGATAAATTCAAGTTTGAATTAACTAATATTCTAATACAAGAAAAACATAATTTTCTATTCCTCGCAAGATAAATGTTTAATGTTTTGGTTCCTGCTGAAGAGAACTAGTAACAAGATTAGCCGAGGAAGATTATCTAGCGCTCTATTTAGCTTCCAAAAGCATGTATGCGCGAAATTAAATTACCACCGTAACTTACACTTACGTGGTATATGAATGAGTACACATTTAAGATAAATTATTGCTTTCGCGTACGGACGGATCTGATCCTGATTCTTAAATTCCCTCTTCAAATTTGGCCGTTCCATTTAAGCATTGAAGAGAGCATGCAAGTGAGTAAGAATATTATTTATGAAATAACCAGCACACGCGCCGTATTTTACAAAAAGAAATGATACGCTTTATCTATTCTGTGGCAAACCACAATATAGCAGCGCAATATTAGTGAATTCCTGAATTTCAGTAGCTTTGTCCAAAGCAACAAGCCTGCCAGTCCTCGCAAAAAGACCATAGGTCTATTAAGGTTTCTGCAGCCCATACTGAAGACACCAACCACTGATGCCATGAAAGCTGGGTAGATCAAGACACGACCTCCAACATCTTCTTAGTCATTTAGCTAGGGCCAGTGTTAGAAGGGGTTGGTCCCTTAACAACTAAAATATTGGATTGTACAACGATTTAGTTGCAAGACTAAAAATCACAGCTAATCTGTGAAGATACATGTATTCTAATTGTTAGATATGAATGAACCATTTCATTGTGTAATTCAAGCTCTTGAAGTAAAAAAAGGTTTTAACTTTTTTAAAGTTAATTCAAGTGTAAATAATTTAATAGTTTGTGTGCATAGGAGTATTTTCGTCACTCCCCTTGAGTATTCTCACACACACACACACACACACACGCACACACGCACACACACACCCACAGCTCAACTAACACTTTCCTCAGTTTGTTAAAGAGAATGAGACAAAATGTCTGGCTGTATCATCCTTTATTTTGGCAAGAATGGCCGCATTTTCTACTGAAAACACACACAATTCAGATGTCTGGTCATGGTCATTTTGAGCGTTGACTGTCATCAAACTTTACATTAATGATTGATCAGAGACATCAGTGTCAAATATCTGACTACGAGTTTTTAACAATTGCAAACACAATTCTGTCCTACCTGTTATTAAATGATGGTGCTAGGGCAATCGAGCAGGAAAAATATTCATTTTGTTCGACATTTTCATGCAATAGAATATCGATAGATTATTGTAAACTGATTTATTTATTTTATTTATTTATTGGAGTGCGTAAGCTTCTTGTAAAAAGTATATATTTTGCTGGCATTATTTTCTAATGATGACCCTAACCGAGCCTCATGATGTCAAGTAACCTCTTCGTAGCATGAAAGGACATCTCTCTTGAGCAACATGATGTGCTTAATTAACTCGCCTCAAAATGTCTCTGTGCCGAATTGTCTCGTCACCATATCATTAACACAACAACAAAAAGTAAAGCATCAAAAACAAAGTTCTGCTTCAACATCCGAGTTAAACTGGACGGAAAAAAATAACTATTCAGCAATGCTGCTCACTGCCCTGTCTCCTTCCTCTCTATGATCTCTCAATCAATCAAACTCAAATCTCCATTGGACATCAGTCAGTGGACAACCCTTCTGACTAGACGCAGCACTTGGAATAAGCTTCTGCCCTGCCCTCCTTTGGCAGCAGTTTAGAAAATGAGAGTTTACTGTTTATGATCATGATTACAAAATAAACTGCAACAAGACACATACCAAAAATGTAAAAACCAAGGATACATAACAGCATCACCAAGGTACAAAATGTCTTAAAGAAGAGACAATATTAATAAACAATAAAAAGTACGATATTGCACTGCAAGAGTCGGTTTTACATTGTGCTTCATATAAAAGATGTGACATCACAGTAAAATCTTGTAGCAGATATACCAGTTTTGATGATTTACAGTTTTACATACTGGTCAGTAACAATTAGGCAGAGACTTTAAAGTTACAAAATGAGCATGTCTAACGATTACAGTAATATTGATTAATTACCAATAGCATTAAAACATAATTGACTCTTACAAATCAAAGATTAGCTCCAAACTGGTCATGAACTCTGATATGGCAGTGAACAATGACAGAGTTTTGCAATGGCTGAAATATTTATCAAGCACTGGCACTAGTACTGGCAATAATAATATAATCCTTTTGTGTTGCTTCACTTGCTTGGTGTCTTCATATAATTGACAACGAGCACAAACATGATCAGAGAAGTCTCTCGACAATTTAACCAATTAGAAAACAAGCACTTTACTTGCAGTACTTTTGTACCATTCAGCTGCCTATGAAGAGCTCTACTCAGTGCGGGCAGTTCTGGCAATTCAAAGGAATAATACACACAGCCACCAAAAGATAAGCTTTATGGTACAAACTGTCTCACAGTGTCTATCTGTCTTTAGCTTAATGTTGAGCCATTTACGGTAATTTGTTACAGTTGGCTTGATGCAGGCAAATCCAAGACCATATACATGTATTCATCACAATGCAGCTAGGTTGACTAATGGTGAGAAAACAACAAATCTGTCTCAAAGACATTTCACACCTCAGCATCAATCTGCCTCATCTCCAAAATCTCATCAACTTTAACCAGACAACAAAGAGACAGAAACACAGCTGAACAAAATAATATGTGTAACTTGCAGAACAGAAACCCTTGCAACTCAATGTTTCAAGACTTGAGAACATATTCTCTATACATTTATCCACTTAAATACATATCAGTATTAAATACAGCATAACATTTACTACACCCATATCCTATTAAACAACTAAGTAATCTCAGTTTTACAACCTTCATGATATTCAATGCTGATACAAAGTCTTCACAAGGCTGACATAATCTGCAACTCCATCATATTGTCTTTAATGACCGGAACTTAAAATTGAATATGCCAAACTATATCTTATCTATGGTATTCTTTTCGTCGTCTTGTACAATTTTTATTCATCAACTGTAAATGCTATATAGGTAGTTTGTCTCCAGCACAATTCTCTTTGAACGAAATACTTGTTTAACCCTTTAATGCCGGAGGGTATAGGATTTCCCATACATTTTACTACACTCTCGGCATCAAAGGGTTAACTTGTTCACCCTGAAAATTATATCTATAGCCTACATTCCATTTCCTCAACACAATATTTCTATCATTATATATCGTAATAGGGTAGCAATACAAATAGAAATATTGTTTGAATTATGCAAGGTATACGTGTATGACTCGGCACATTTATTGCATCATGGTGCAACCATTCACATAGAATGATAAACTTTTCAATAGCATAGCAGACAACTTCAATGCAGCATGTGGGAGACGAAAATAATGCATTATTGATTTTAATCTCTGACTCATTATAGACATAAACGACGAACTGCAAATTCTGCAGTTGCTACATTTTCCAAAAGGAAACTGTTTTTACTAATTAAATATCGATCAAGTTCAACAGCTCCAACGAGATCTCAGAATCAAGCTAAAAAATTTGTAATTATACCCAGAACCATCTGTACCACTAGTGTAATAGTACCACACATTGAGATGCACACATTTTCTTAAACTTCCTAATGGACCTCACGACATACACCAAAGCTCCGAAGTTCTAAGCAAATGCATTTGTCTACATTTGAGCTAAATTTCCAACTATTCCATCACAAAAGCATCTTTGATGACTAAAGTGGCGGTCCCATTGCAGATTGTTTGTCAGCGTCTTTTCACTGCTATGTCGTACATCTTCTGGTGTATCTTAAAATGCAGGGCATTGGACAGAGCACTAATCCTGCAACGAGAATAAACGCCCCAGCGACGAAGAACGATATGTTGTAATCTCCAGACATGTCAAAGACAAAACCTGTGAACAAAACAGGAAAACTATTTAAAACAACATGAACAAATTCTTAAAACACAAGACAAAGAAAATTAATTATTTAACATTTCCCAGGATGTAGTGCTAAGTAAGCAAGAGCACATACAAAGGAAACAGAGCCAAACTAATGGCTTTTTCTGTGGCCAGTGTAGTTCAATGATAGAACAATGATTCCGAGACCTCTGATGAGATGGAAAAAGACCAGCTTATAACACGTTACACAAAAGCATAAGAATCTGGCCTGCATCGTACGAAATTGTGGCTGCTCACGGCTTGGAGATGAGCCCGGAACAGAGAAGGCTAGCTGAATGTTGCGGAAACAGCAACGCTCAAGAAGGGAGCTTTGGATGATGATGATGATGATGAAGCATAATTAAAGCCTACAGTGCAAATAATTCCATAAATAACATCAAATATAAATTTATAAAAGTTTCAAAATCATAAAAGTTTCAAAATCACAGCAACCTACCAACGATCGGAGTACCAATCAACGTTGCCAATCCTTGAACGAACTGCAGAAGTCCAAACGCATTGGTCGCCTTCTCTAACGTGATAATTTCAACAAGACACATCATCGGCAGCACATAGGTAACGCTGACAAACAGTCCAAACACAGCCGCGTAGACACTGAGCGATATATACTCCGTGCAAACAGGAACCAACATCGTGGCAGCTCCGATAACCGCGATGCTAAATCCATACAAAACGTTCGAGCTGACGCTTGGAATATCACCAAGTATTCCTATCACGACTTGGCCGACGGTCCGAGCAATGCCAACAGTCGAAAGAAGGAAGTCGGCCTGGAAATGGGAAATCCCCAGAAGTCGAGCCTGATCGACCAAGTAGACGTATGGCACGCTGATCCATAGATACGTGAAGAAATTCACGGCGCAGAAACAAAGAAACGGTCCGTCAGAAAGGACGGATTTGTCGAGCATCGTGTGGACCAGCAGACGCAGTTCACACCACGCGAGTCTGAAGAACTTGCGGCAGCCATGCACGCGCGAAACTGAATTCTGAGTATGATGTTCCACGATCTGCGAGTCAGGAACGGTGGAAATGTCGACACTAGATGACGCATCTACTGCGACGGGAAAACTGCTTTCTGTAACTTCTAGGTCAGATCTGTCTGGCAATTCAGTGGCACTCAACTGACTCTCTTTGCTCAACAGTTTACGCAATGGAACGTCCGACTCGCTTGAACCTCCCTCGGCGACCGTTGGATCCCTGCAGATCTTTTCTGGACGGTTTTCCACGCATTCAGAGACGCTCGGCGCACGATACAGCGATCCAGCCACCGTTAATTCCAGACAAATCCCGCCCATGATAAGAAGCATGCCCCGCCAGGCGTACAGTTCCATCAGGTATCCCATCAATGGCGGAAAGGCAAAAGAACCAAGTCCCGACCCCGTCACCGCTAGGCCGGTTGCAAGGCCCCTGTACTTCTCAAAGTTACAGGTCACGGCTATAATCGACGGCACGTACGTCATGGCGAAACCAACACTCGACAATAGCCCAATGCTAAGGCAGAACAGGGAAAAAGAGCTAGAAAATGCTGCCAAGACTAGAGCCACGCACGTCAGTACTCCGCCCACGATGGCCACTTTGCGACACCCGGCAACAGCGGTAACGGCGCAGATGACCGGACTTATGATCATGGGGATTCCGTAAAGCAGAGTGGGAACGAGCGCAGTGTTGCCTTTCGACTCCTCAAAGTAGTCAACCATTTCAGGGAAGAGCACGCCGAACGAGTAGGCCCAACCGTCCGCAATGAAGTAAGAGACAAAAGCGCCGAGAAGCACCATCCATCCCCAACCGCCGTCCATTCTGTCCTCGCTGCTCAATATCAGGTTTTCAAGATTAAGACAATCGACACGATTGCTCCTTCATCATAAGTTCTGCCTGTCGCTTCGAACACCAATCCGTCTGCACTTCAGAACTCAATCAGAACGTAAACGATGAAACTAAACGGAAAGAACAACAAACAGCCATTGTTAACATTTCTGTGTAAGTACAGATTGATAAGTGGAACGCACGCACGTACTGTTATTATGCTTCACATTCAACTGCCCATCATGCATGAAACAAATACAGTGCACTATGGCCGATTGGTCAAAGCACTTGGCCTATTAACGAGTTCAAGCCTCCATTTAGACTGTTAATTACTGTACATAACCTTGAGAAAGTCCTTTACTGTGAAGACACAATACTGGGATGATAAAATAATATTTAAGAAATCCAAAATAACTAGGTCAACCTGTAATAAATAATAATTTTAAAATCCAAGATAACCTGGTATACCCAATGTAAGTAACAACACAAATTGCAAGAAAAAACTGGTGATTTTGTCTGATCGCAGAGCCCATATTCACTGTTTAGTTGAAAGCTCATTCAAAATCCCAAGGGCCACCACTTTGACATATTATACATTCTGATCCACAGGAACTTGTTAACAATCATGTTACATTCACCTTAAACATCTTTAAACTGGCTTCTTTAATAGCTTAAACTAGCTGTTTTCTCAAACTGGCAGACCTCAGAGGCTGTAGTAATTAAAAGCAATTGATTAACAACAGTTACAATTAATAAGTACATGCAGCAAAATAGAGAGAATGATGACCTACATACAACACAAACACAGCTTCGTATATCTAGACGACAACGAGTTGCAGATACGTGTGCTAACAGAATGACTGGCAACAGCTGATATAATGAGACCAATATTAAACTACAAACTTGTCTGTGTTAAATGACCAACCGAACTCAATGCAAGATGGGTCCAATTAATTATTAAATTAATGTCAATGGAACTCTAATCAAAACAAGCCATTAGCCGGCAAGATAAAATCTACATAACAGCTCAGGATCACAGTGCAAATAAGTTAACACTTTAACAACCTGTCATGTACTGGTAGTCTAGTATGCATGGAAAGTTAACCTACTTGTCAATAAAGGCCTTTTCAGTTGCCTACCACAGTCTAATCAAAACTTGACACAGGCTTGTTGAATGATAAGGCAATAATTTGATGTTATAAGTGCACTGATAAGTTGCACATTATATTGATCAAAGATTTAAGGTACACACTTCAGATTTTATCATGCTGTCGTATAAAAGTTATGGTCAGTGTCTAACAACTGCACTTCGTAATTCCAAATTTATTACTTTTACAATAAGTGATTCAGTTGAAAACTCTATTAGCTCAAGGTCTATATAGGTTTCAATGTGCTATGTAAATGCCCACATATACACATGGATAAATACAAGAATGAAAGTATCCGGAAATAAACAGCAGGATAAACATTCAGAAAATTTACCAAGTTCATGTATATGAACTTAGGATTGCTTGCGAACGTGAAGATGTGTAAAAAACACAGTGACTCGGAAAGAAAACACATTTAATGTCTTGAACAATTCAAACTCAAAACTCAGCTTATCCAAGGTCCTTTTCAAGTGCTCTTGAGACGCTACTCAATCGGAAAACATTATCTGCTCTGCTCGAGATCTACTCACTATCTTCTCTGGCCAATGCTTAAATAATTTTGAGTTACACGATATCTAGCATCAAGCTGAATATATCTGGTATTCTAGCATTTAATGGCTTTCATGTCCTAATTGCACCCACCAACTCTTTACCCCACTTAGATATGAAATAATATCATTGACTAATATTATAGCCATTCAATCACAGACATCAATTTATACAACTTACCACTTGAATGTACAGACAAATATTACTGACAGTCAATTATGCAGTAACAACTTGTCAAGATTATCACATAGCAGTCTCTGTACAGCTAAACAACCTGCCAATTTCACATGGCGCACTTTAATTAAAAATACTTTGGAGACTTGTGCATACGTCACGTCACCTCAGCTTTCAGAAATCGACATGAAGGCGGCAGGCAGAACTGAGAATGTCATGCATTCCACCACTAGCTTCTCAAGAGTGTGGCCTAAACAAGGATGATGCAAGGAAGGCTTATTATCAAAAGTATAGGCGGTTGGCTGGATAGTTACCTTGGTAACTCTCGGGCTTCGTATCTATCAAGTAGTAGGGTCTGAATCGAAGTGCATTCGTGCTGATGAAATAACAGATGATGTAATTGGCTATACGGGTTCGTGCAAATGTCACACTCGCATCCATTCAAGCAGTCGACGGAACAAACGGATCTCGACCATTAAATTGATTCATAATGCACAGAGTCGAGGCTTACAAAATTTGGACAAATACAAACATTGGGTTTCCTCGTTGTCCTGACAAGTTCAGAATGGTTATCATACACGACCGTTTGGTCCGTTTCATAAAACAAATCGGGGCGCTCAATAACCTTCAAACACCACGCGCACGCCGCGAGTTCACATTTCACAAAATCACAAGCGCTTCACTGTAAACAATGGTCGGACTAAAACCCACGTTTACTCACATTTCACTGACTATTAAACCAGCCCACATTTCTTTTATAATTATCTTGACTAAACCCAACAACCAAATTAACCAAGCTTAATAAATCATGGTTATCTTCACAATTTAACGGTGACCAAAGCCATAATGATCGCAATTATGAAAACAAGAGGAAAACAGTACTGTAAAAGCTTCTCCTGTCGGCGTCTATGGGCCTTTGATGTCATGCCGCTGGAATCCATTCTGGTTAATATCTGACATTTAAGACCTCTATGTCAATCGCATAAATAAAGATTTGTCATGCATAAGTGGATGCATGATCTCAGAGCCTTCTATTACTGTAATAGAAGGCTCTGCATTATCTCATTGGCGCCCACCCATAGGCCTAAAGGGGGAAATATAATGAGCTGTAGGGCCTAATACGACAAACAAATTTTTGTCGACAGCAACGGACTTTTGTTGTCATTAGCTGTTGCTAAACTCGGGATCCACTAGGCCTACCGCATGTAGGGGCAAGAAGGTGCACCTGCCTTCCCTGGAAGGCAAGTGCATCCTATAGGACACCTATTTTGTAACTACACCTTCTTGATTTAACAAATTTCTTTGCTCTTCATACTAGCGGTGTTAATGGCTTAGCAAAGGAAGAGCAGCCACATCAATATTAAGACTAATTTTTCATCAAAGTGCGCTTTGATCTAGGCCTACTAATATCGTGTAACGTAATTGTTATAAATGCTGCAAATGCTACTGAATTTCAGGAATACTTCCAGTATATCATTTAGAACTTCATGAAATTATAGGCCTAATTTGGAAGTTCCCATCGACGTCTAACCTGACTCTAACCGTGTCGGTCCCCGATACTATAGCTATGCTAGAAACTGTTAGCAGAACTATAGAAACGTCTCATAACCATTAACCATTAACCACATAATATTATATTATTACATAACCATAATAATTTTATTATCTGGAACCGTGGGCCTTAACTGTGTAGAGAATGTTTCCGAACGAGCATCATCGGGCCACTGCTCCATTATGCAGAATTACATAGATCATTGGTTGTTATGGGAGCTATGCAGTTTCCGCTTTTCAATGGCTTGATCATAATATTAGAAATTTCTCTTAGGTTGCCAATTTAAACAATATTTGCTTAAAATGGCTGAAGGAATTATTAGTAGATTTTGCATGGCTCTTCTTCGTCTAGCGCCTGTTTTATTCGTTAGCGCTGTCATCTTATGGTCTTATTACGCCTACGTGGTTCATATGTGCATCTGTGAGTGTTATGTCTAATTAAACGATTTTGCTTGCTAAACCATAGCACGCGTATTTATTTTGCGATTTGAAGGCACGCGATGATCGCTTTAATGCTAGCAATAAACAGTTTGGATTAAACGTGCGTTACTGTTTTGCGAATGTGTTAATGTTATGCAGCTTGCTTACCTAAAGCTGATGCTGGATCTTGCTTGTCCGAATAGACATGTTTTGCCAATAGGATCGTGTAACGTAATTGTTAAGCGTGCTATCATGGTCGTTTTGAAACTGGCATCATTAGAGCCGAGGTAGAGTTGCAGTGTGCTGCTGGCAAGAACATATTAATTCATAAAGGAAATACTGAAATTTTACATATGGCTATGTCGATGTTCGAATTTTAACCAAGGCTCTAGCACAAGACCGGATTAAACACGTTGGGGCCTCTGCTCAATGCTTATTATAAATGAGGCCCTTATTGTTCCGAGTATGGCTTTATGGGGATGCCATAGAGACAAACTGTCAATGACAGTCAGTGAACTTGTAGCAAAGCAGGGTCAATATGCTGTGCTGCTCAAATTAGTAGTCATTACATACAACACAACTTTGATCCTCTGCATTTTGGTACCGAGGTTGTTTCAAATATTTTTCTGGCATGATTCTGGAATGAACTCCAGTTTTGTTGCATAAAAGTTCAAGGTATATTACTGTTGTGTAGATATGTTTAAGATTGATATTTTATGGTGTTTAATTTTTGTTTTCAGTCACTGTCAAAAATGTTCCAGAAAAAGGTATTTCTAACAGCGGCGCCGCCAGGATTTTTTTCTGTACGCACAACTTGCACACAATAATATGAAGCGAACAACGATCGATACGAGCTTATATATATATATATATAATATGTATGTATATACCGTATATGCCTACTGGCGATTATGAGGTATTACCAGCATAAGCTTTTTGCTCCATTTTGGGTATGCGCAGTGCTTAAAGTGTAAAAAAGAAGTGCCAAGACGCTGTATTGTAATTGGTCGTCAGTGGCGGCGCCGAAGGCGCGAAGTTACGAGTACCGAAAG
Source organism: Lumbricus rubellus (assembly GCA_945859605.1). Classification (NCBI taxonomy): domain Eukaryota; kingdom Metazoa; phylum Annelida; class Clitellata; order Crassiclitellata; family Lumbricidae; genus Lumbricus; species Lumbricus rubellus. The sequence continues at coordinate 31,484,294 of OX243814.1, forward strand.
TAGACCTGGGAGTCGACCCCAATAAGTCGACCCCAGTCGACTTGGTCATCCCAAGTCGGGTCGGGTCGTTTCTGCTCACCGCAACTGACCCCAAGTCGAATTTTGTAGAGAGAAGTCACTTCAAGTTGTTTTCATCACAAGTCGACTTAAACCGACTTGAGACACAAACATAGTTAAATTTGTAAATTGTAACTTCAAACCAATTATCGTGAGACTAAGACAACATTTAATCAGCTTTTGTAGTGTGTTTACAAGAATGAGTGAGGCCTTTGCTAAACAGAGACTTAGCCTATACTGATTATATTACCGGTAGGCTATCGTGCAGACTGCCGTCTGCCGATCTATTCAATATAATTAAATTAAAAGCGCATGCCTAAGCGTGACGTTTTAGCATACAATAACAAATTTTGTTATTGTATGCTAAAACGTCACGCTTAGGCATGCGCTTGCCTTAGACCTAATTAAAATGGAGAAACAAAATGTTGATAAAATACTAGCACGTGTAGCCTACTTATCAAGACATGAACGTGAGCAATTCAGTGAATATCTAGTGGCCACTGCAGGGCAGTAAATTCGGCGCAAAGAAAGCTGTACCGGTATCTAAAAGGCCTAATAACTAGGCTAAACGATAGTTTGGCGCTACTTTGGTAGGCTACGCTGCATCTGCAGTTGTCTGCAGACGGAAAGGCTATTGTAGGCGTATACGGGTCAATTAGACAATGAAAGACTTTACTGTCAGTGAGTAGGTATAGGTTACTATAGTAGTAGCCTACTGCCGGATGATGCGCATGCAATATTTATTTTAATATTAATATTATTTTTTTTAAAAATAATAATAAGTGTAATGGGCTTAATAGAACTTTAACAAATTCATGCGTCAATTAATGCTTGCCAGGAAAATTGGCTTGACTTCTGTCATTAGTAGCCATACGTAGACCTAGGCTAATGGCTATTAGCCTACCATGTCAGAAGTCGACTTCAAGTCGGAAGTCGGTTGTTTTTCTGCCAAGTCGGGTCAAGTCGTTTTGACTCCAAGAAGTCGACTTCAAGTCGACCTCAAGTCACTTTAGGGTCAAGTGGGGTCAGATTAGCTGACCAAAGTCACTCCCAGGTCTAACCGAAAGCACGAAGCCCGTCCCGACTAGGGGGCTTGGGGGAGCGTCGTAAGCTCCCCCAGCGGGGTCTGGGGCGGAGCCCCAGCGACCGGCGCATTTTTGGCTGTGTCGACCTCAAATGGATCCATTTTAGGCTCTTTTTTGCCAGCTATTTGTGAATGATAAAGTCGAGAAAACTTCAAAAATAAGTGGTTTTTTAGTGTCGCAAGCTACCAGGATAACAATAGAAATCAAAATGTTAGTGTAAAAGAGAAAGGTTTTTGTCTTTACCGTAAGCTCCCGCAATGGGGTCTGGGGCGGAGCCCCAGCAACCAGCACATTTTTGGCTGTGTCGACCTCAAATGGAGCCATTTTAGGCTCTTTTTTGCCAGCTATTTGTGAATGATAAAGTCGAGAAAACTTCAAAAATAAGTGGTTTTTTAGTGTCGCAAGCTACCAGGATAACAATAGAAATCAAAATGTTAGTGTAAAAGAGAAAGGTTTTTGTCTTTACCGTAAGCTTCCGCAATGGGGTCTGGGGCGAAGCCCCAGCGACCAGCACATTTTTGGCTGTGTCGACCTCAAATGGAGCCATTTTTAGGCAGTCATGGCCGGTCGTCCGTAACTGCATGGACGCCGTCCATGCAGTCATGGACGACCGTCCAGGCAGTGCTGGCCAAATAAGTGGCAGGACGGCGTCCAGCCTCGAAAATAAGTGCCTGGACGCCGTCCATGACCGTCCTGGCACACTTTAAGCCCTAGGTATACGCATAGAGGTTAAACTTTTTCACAGTTTAAACAGGCCTAACTACCAACAAAGCGTTTCAAAATTCATCCGCAAGCCAGTTACAGTTTAACTATTTATGAAGTATAGAGCCTAACCGGTGTAGGCCTAAAGCCCTAAAGGCTTCAAATTATTACCCCTCCTAAACATTCCCCCCTGTAAACTGTAATTTGCATCAATCATCGCATGTATTGCGCTACAAATATCAGAAAAATTATCCCGCTTCTTGTTTTGGTCTGAAGATTTTTATGCGTCATCCTACTTCGTAGTTTGTTATCAATATTTTCATCTGTGACTAAAATACTAAATCGCCGCTGAAGTTACATGGAGAAATGTCTTTGAGGCTATTATTTTTGTCCGATTAAAAAGATATACCCGAAGACGCTCAATGCCAAGATGGCTCTCTATTAGAGTGTAAGTAAGTAAGTAAGTAAGTAAGTATATTCTAAAGATTATAAAATTTCAATAGATTCAATAGAATTTCATCGCTTATAATATTTCACGCTTTAATTTACAATTTAAAAAAATTTTTTTTTAGCTTTTCCGCGCTGTACGCACTTGCGTAAGTGCGTACGCCTAACGGCGCCCCTGATTTCTAATCATCGTATACTTTAGCTTTTACAAGCTTTAGAGTTATGTTATGCTATTAGGAATTTAGCCTTATTTGGCAATTCTTTTAGCTTATAAAAATCTCAAGTTATTACTTATCAATTTTTTATGGAGATCAATCTAAGCAAAGCATATTCTGTTATAATGTTTCTAAATGGCTGTTGATTAATAATATATATATAAATAAGGTTATAGATCATTGCAAATGAAATTTTCTCATGAAATGTTTTGTCGCCATCTTCTTGAAATCTGATATAAACAGCAATTTTATCCAAATTCTTCACGGAGCCCCATCTTTCACTTCACGGAACTCCTGGGTTTTGTGGAACACTGTTACTCTGGAAGATGCTGGTCTAATTGCTTTGTGTACATGTAGATAGTACTACGCCTACACACCCTGGGACTCTACCAGGATCGTTCCTTACTAAACTTAAAGCTGTTCTTTTTAGTCGCACTGGGGTCGAGAGCGCCTCTGAGTAGTTTTTTTTACTTGAAGGAGCGCTATATAAATGTCCGAATGATTGAATGAATGAATGTAGATCTGAATTACCTGTCTTGTGTTTCTCTACGCAAACTGAAGCAAGTGTTAAAATGTCTTTTGTGTGTTTCTTCAGTCGTCTACCTGGTCTTTTATCATCCGTTTCTGCTAATGATGATCTGGTGTTTCTTCAAGACAATATTGACTGTACCTGCTACAGTTCCATCACAGGTAAGATTTGACCGTGCTCAATTTCGCTGTTTGTATTTGTTTAATCATTTTATTGCTTCCCGCATGTATGTGTTTGTGTGTGTGTGTGTGTGTACATACGTACGTGCGTTACGCATGCACGCACGCATGCCTGTATGTGTGTGTTGAAGAGTTTCGTCTATTTTGAATGGTTTCTTATCCAGTTATCATCATCATAATTCACATCATGAAAGCATTTAACCATCTTTTCGCCGAACCCCTGCGCCCACCTACGGTTTCGCGGAACCCTTGAAAGCGTTGCTCTGGCGATTGCCTGCTATTAGCATAATAATTATAATTATTATCATAGTTGAAATAATCATAATCGTTATCAGTATGCAAGTACATATGTTGTTTTGTTTTGTTTTGTTTAGTATAATCTGTCAGAAAGCGATCTTGATAAATTTGAAAGTTTATCACCCGGCGAACAAAAACAGTTTCTTGAACAGAGAGCGATAAAGCTTTCAATTCAATGTCGAACAAATGCAGGAGGTAGGAACTTGATTTAAATTTTAGTAGTGAGTTGTTTGATTTATTTTCGAGCACTGATACTCTGGTTTCAGTCGCATTAAGATTCTTATTATTTTCCATGAAATGCAGTTGTCAGGATTTTTTATGCTCAATTCGGAGTTGGAAAATTTGGAGCAGACAATTTGGCGACGATTATCCAATTTTTTGACGTAAATCATAAGTTGGATTGATGAAAATGTTGTTGCTTGAATGAAAGTTGCATTGACAGAACTAATTATTTCTCCAATAGAAGTTAGATTGATTAAAATATTGTTGCTTAAATAGAAGTTGGATTGCGGATGAAAATAATGTTGCTTAAGTAGAAGCTGGATTGATGAAAATATTGTTGTTTCAATAGAAGTTGGTTAAATGGAAGTTGGATTCATGATGGAAATTTGTGCTTCAATAGAAGTTGGATTGATGAGAATAATTCTTGGCCGCTCTAAATTGTCTGCTCCCAATTGTCCTGGAACCGTTGTCATTTGTGCTTTACTGAGCACTAGAATTATTGTAATTAAGGTGTTAAGTGAAATTCATTTAATGTTACTTTAATTAGTGATATTCAGCTACGTTTTAATGATGTATATCTACCATGTCAGTGCAGCCAGGTGCTAATGGTGGTTAGGAGATGGGTTTTTACACAGTGTAAATCTGTATTAATTATGAAGATTATAAATAATGAGATGTTGGTATAATTGCAGCATATGATTTGAACCTTCTGCAGTGGGTGTGCATAACTAAAAGTGCTATGTTGTATTGATAAAACAGGTTATGCTAACCACGAGCATGATGATGGATGGTATTTTGTGGAAGAGCAGAACTCTGTTTATTATCATTCTCTGAATGGCAGTTATGCTTGTTATTGTTCTGTTGTAGCCGTAAGATTTTGTGTCAACTGCGCATGCATAAAGCCAGACAGAGCGCACCACTGTTCAATCTGTAAGAAGTAAGTAACCATACGACTTCAGAGCTTTTGAGTTTCTGGGTTTTCTTTGTCACATTTTTTTATCGTGTTTTTGCATTTTGAGAGTTTAAATTTTAAACAGGACTGAAATGCATCTCAAGGTTTAACTGTTCCGCTACGATCGGCTCTAAAGTGTTAGATAAGGGAACAAAAGACTGAATTGAAAGTGAGAGAGTTTTAATACATTGTGGACTCATAAAAACGTAAGGCCTTTATTTAAGGGACATGCCTACCTAATGATACAGCATGGAATACCAAGAAGGTCATAAGAAGGGACAGTGCTGATTAAAGAGTCAATATTTAATGCCGCATCACAGTTCTTGTATGGTATGTAGAGTCGTAGACCAATGCAGCATGTTAAATTATTTCAGTTTTGGAGACATTTATGACATTACTGTGCGTTAGGCAGAATAGCAAGTAAACGGGGTGCATGCATATTAGTTGGCGCATTATTTGACATGGCGAGCTGTACCTCTGGGATCAGAGTTAACTGACCTTTACTTAAAACTTTGACTGTTTAGTTTACAATCTGAACACACAAGTGGGGCGCGGTGGTCTAGTGGTGGCGTCGTTGCCTTGGAGCCGGAAGGTCCGAGGTTCGAATCCACCTCCCCGCGTAAGGACCTTGGGCAATTCCTTCACTTACAATTGCTCAGCGCTTTGGCGTGAAACTCCGATGCAGTGTCTGCTCTGCATCGGGAGCGCCTCTGAGTAGAGAGAGCTTGAAGGGGCGCTATAACAAGTGCACATACATACATACACAATAAGGGACGTTTTAACATGCTACTAGCAAACAAAGTGGTGAAATTTGGATATAGGTGTACTCATTTGATTAATGTTCAACTTGGTTTTTTGATACTCTCAAATTATTTCTTTTCAATGTGTGGAGTTTTAGATAGAAATATTCTGAGCTGAGCTTTTGACGTTGATTTTTCAGATGTATCTTGAAGATGGATCATCACTGTCCTTGGTTAGTTCTTCATTCTGATTAAATGACGTACAAGGCATAGAAATTAATTGAAATTTTAAACCATTCTCCTCTTCTGTATGTGAAGTGATGTGTGCTTATAAGAACATTCGAACTGACATTTACGTGTTCAGTTTAGGACTTTTATTTAGTGCTTGAGGAACTTACAGTTACTTAACAGTTCCTGTAGAAGCAAAGGTTTCTAACAAGTCTGCAAAGTTCAAATCGTAAGCTTGCGACTGTAGTATCCACTTAGAAAATGAATTTAAATCATTGCAAATGGTGAATTTAATTAACATCGCAGTTGCCACTGTTCACGCATATGACTTTAACCACTTGTTGTGACTTAGTGATTGTTGAGATATCTGTGTTCCAATAACAGCAACAAGGGGTTGTCCATATAATTACGTATGCATGGAGGGAGGGGTCACGGGATTTAGACGATTTGCATATGCGTGCATACGGAAGAGGGCTTGGGTCTCGGCAAAATGTACGTATGCAAAATAAATGTCTAATTTGAGTAAGCAACAGTAATGTGGTAATAATTAGACATATCTTTGGTTGATTTATTGAGTTTTGCCCTTTTCAATGCAATTTAATTAGGTGAATAGCCTGAGCTGCTTCAATTTGACAGTCTATGTTTTTAATGAATGCTTGTTTCTGTTTGTGCGCTACTAGGGTGAACAACTGTATTTGCTTCAGCAGTTACAAGTTCTTTGTTCTGCTGATCATCTACTCTCTTCTCTACTGCCTCTTCATCTCAGCAACCTCTTTCCAGTACTTCATCAAGTTCTGGGTGGTGAGTTAGAGACGTGGCAGCAACTCTTTAAATCTCATCACAAGTGGGGCGCGGTGGTGTAGTGGTGGCGTCGTTGCCTTGGAGCCGGAAGGTTCGAGGTTCGAATCCACCTTGCCGTGTAAGGACCTTGGGCAAGTCCTTCACTCACAATTGCTCAGCGCTTCAGCATGAAACTTCGATGCAGTGTCCACTCTGCATTCGGGAGCGCTTCTGAGTAGAGAGAGCTTGAAGGGGTGCTATAACAAGTGCACATACAAGCAGACAAGTAACCGTTTTAGCTTCAGCTGGTCATAAATGTTCAGATTTATTTCGATTGTCATTCTGCTTAATGCGAAGTTGTGTTATGTCTCCCAGAGCTTCGAACTTAATGCGTCATGCTGGTCAGGATGCCATACAAGAATAGCAGTGTGATACTAAATGTTGAGAGTTTTGATGTTATTCCTTTTTAGCACACAGCCTGGTGTGCATACTGCATCATATGACACATCTCCGATTCACCCACGCCGATTTTTTAATGGGTTCGTTGTGTGCCACTGTCTCCCTTCTTCAATCCGCAGACTTGCCTAAATACCTATTCACCACAGCTTACCGTACTCTGATCAATTGTGCAATTTGTTTTGTAGGCACCTTTGTTCACCTAGACATACACCTCTCGATTTTATAGTTTTGTGAGGGACCTTGTAGTGACATGGCTGTGTTATAATCATCATAGAAATTGCCATTACCATTATTATTGCCAATAGTATAATTAAAGTAGCCAAATTTGTTTCAAATAAGTAAGAAATTCTGAATGGTTGTTGTTGTAGAATGTCTACGGAGGTAGTTGGGAAATGTCGAATCTGCACAACGTTTTCCTGTTCTTTATTGGAATCGTGTTCGTCTTGTCTCTGACGGGACTCTTGTGCTATCACGGTTCACTGATTTTCAGGAACCGAACAACTCTAGGTGGGTCTGGTAGGAGCAGACGTCTTTAGGTCATATCTATTCTATGTACGTTTGCATAGAAGGGACCTAGATTGTCGATTCTAGTTGAAGAAAAAGTACGCCGAAAGTGGCTTAGGTCAGATTTGTGATTCTACGTCAAGTTTATGATTGTGCATTGTTTTTATTTAAATACAGTTGTCCTGTCAATGTACTGCACCTATAAAGTTCAATTTACTTTAAATAAAAGGATTTTTGGAAAAATTTATATTTATGTACCCATTGTACGACATTGTACCCTTATGCTTGTATTCATGAATGTGGGTATGCATGTATTTATGTATGATTGTGTGATGTGTATGCTTGCTTGTATATGACTAACCTGCATATTCAATGGCAGTAACAAAACTTATATAAGTGAAGCTGCAAGGAAATTGCTTCTTCTGAATTTGTTTTTATTGAACACACGCTCCCATGACTTTATTTTCCGCATACAAGTTTACTATTGTTGTTCTTTACTTGATTCAGAAGCGTTCCGGGCCCCGATCTTCCGTTCCGGACCAGATCGAAACGGTTTCAATCTTGGAACATACGCAAACTTTATGGAAGTGTTTGGAAACAGAAAGCTTCTGTGGTTCTTTCCTGTTTTCACAGCGTGAGTATGGCACCTTAACCCTTTACCCGTTCATTTTTCCTGTTAAGCCCGTGTTTTCAGCAGATATTCTCAGGGCAAACGGGTAAAGGGTTAACTAGCGTCATATGTTAGTGGTATAAAATTATCAGTATGCAATGTATGCTATAACTCTTTGTATTGTATTGTATCTATCTATATTAATAAAGAGAGGATTCTGTCTGTCTGTCTGTCTGTCTGTGTGTCTGTCTGTCTGTCTGTGTGTGTGTTTGACCGGAATGCATTTCAACAGTTTTTGACCTTTTCACTCCAAACCTTCACTACTCTGTCCGTCTCGGCGTCGGACACCCAGTGGAGAGGTTGGCGATTCTCTACCACCATGGGGGCCAGGGTGGGGGGCGAAACCCCCCAATTTTTTTCACTAAAACGCAGCTATTGATTTCAAACTTTGCACCTAGACAAAGGGCCATCGGAACCACCCAGTAGAGTTCTTGGCGAATCTCCCCCACCATGGGGGCCACGGTGGGGGCAAAAACCCTACGTTTATTAAACACCTTTTTAAACGCTTGCTTGGCCATTATATAAACACAGCTGATGTATATGAATTTCCAATCCGCTTTGCTGTAAAGTCCTACTATAATTATAGTCAATTTACGCGTAGGCCTACCGGTGGTGGTCGGAGTTAGTGGTGGTGTGTTGTGCGGTTGGCGAGGGGGTCGTGGGGGGGGTGTGGGAGGGAATTTTTCGGGGAGGCGGGAGGGATTTTTTTCCCGAAAAGCCAAATTTCACGGGTAGCGTACCGCTGGAGAGGTCGGAGTGTGGTGGGGTGTTGTCGGGTGGGTGAGTTTGGGGTGGGTGTGGGGGTGGGGTGGGAGGAAAATTTTTCCCGAAAACCAAAATTTCACCGATGGCGTACCATTGGAGGTCGGAGGGTTGTGGGGCTTTTGGGCGTGGATGAGGTGGGGGTTGGTGGGTTGGTGGAGGGTGTTGGTGGGGTGGGAACTGGCTTGGGCTCGGGGTTCGGGTGGTGGAGGTGGAGAGTAGGGGTAAGGGTAGGGTGGGGTGGAGGTGGAGGGAGTGGGATGGGGCGGGTGAACGGGGCGGGGTGGACGGGGTGGGTGGGGGTTTGGAGGTGGAGTAGGGGTGGAGATGGGTGTGGTGAGGGTGGGTGGTGGAGTTGGGGTCGAGGTGTGAAGCGGGGGCGGGTGGAGGGGCGGTGTGTGCGCGGTGGGGGGGGTGGAGGTGGGGGTGGAGGTGGGGGTGTGGTGAGGATGGGGTGGAGGTGGCGTGGAGGGGTGAAGCCGGGGCGGATGGAGGGGGTGTGTGTACAGGGTGGGGTGGGGGTTTGAGGTGGAGGTGGGGTGTGGTTGGGTAGTTGCCGGAGCGGGTCGAATCCTAAATTTTCCGGGCAACGCCGGGTACCCCAGCTAGTATATTTATAAAGCGCCTCACAGTGCACACAGAGGTGCTCCCAGTGTTAAACGTATAAAATTATTAGTATGCATTCTGTAAAATTTGATTTAATTTCATGTTGGGTCTAGGGCTCAATTCAGGGACTAGCCGTACAGTAAAGCTAGAGCTTTTGCTGCTGCTGCTGCTGCTGCTGCTGCTGCTGCTGCTGCTGCATGTGATTTATCAGTGCACTTAAACATTGTTGCACTTTGTAATTTGAAGCACTGTGTCATGTAAGAAATAGGGTAGACCTATTACTACCATAGTTCTAAAGAAGTATTATACTTGTACGAGTTTTGAAAATTTGTGGAAGGCCAAATAAACTTTGAGAATTAAGAAATTTATTAGTTGGGGAAGGCTTAATTTTGCAAATTGCGAAATTGTTAGTTTTATGTATTTTTAATTTAACAACTTATTTGAAATTTCTCCACGTCGGTTTTAATTTTTGAATTTCCTGTCCAGTTTCATTATTGAGTAGCATAGTTGAAAATATTTTTTGCATTTCTTTACTTAAATAGGTATTGGCTTAAAGGTTTTTTTTCGTTTCACGTTTCAGTTTGGGAGACGGTGCCAAGTTCACAACACGCATCGCTCCTACTTCTGTTGGCTACCAGTCAATGGGTACGTCGTCTAGTATTGGCCTCGAGCCCTACATCAACCTCCAGACAACTCCGATCATGGTCCAACCAGCACCAAAGCACGTCTGATGGAATATTCTTATTATCATTTGGTTTACATTACTTTTCATGTATGTTGCTATTCTTTAATATTATTGCTTCTACATGTTGTATTGCATTATTTGTTGATGTCCCATTGTGCGTTTGCAAATGGAGTAATAAAGGCTATACTTACTTACTTTACTTTTCAAACGATGCATTCTTGTTGGCTTTAACTTGCACATTTCAAAAAAGCATTTGACTAGTCTCACTTTGCTGGATTTCTTTAAGAATCTTTTACCTTTTCAGGACTCTTGTAAAACTTAATGACAAGTGTGTGTAAAAAATGGAATACTAATCCCTCTCATCAGTAATGAAAGTATGAGTAAAATTAGTTATTTGCTGGTTCAAAATACCTTCGACGTGGTTTAGTAGTTGGGTATGTCTTCAGTGTGATGTGTACTAAGGATCAAAGTGAGAACTGACTTGATGAGAGAATGGTTGATGTGAAAATTGCTGTGACACTTCTTGAAGCATAGCAGAAGACATTGTTTCGTTTTACAGATTCAACGAAAGTTCGTATGGTGGCGACGCAGACGACGACCTGAACAGTCCAGAGGAGAACTACAGGAAACAATCAGGTTTGTTTGTTTGTTTGTATGTGCACTTGTTATAGCGCCCCTTCAAGCTCTCCTACTCAGAGGTGCTCCCGAATGCAGAGTGAACACTGCGTCAGAGTTTCACGCTGAAGCGCTGAGCAATTGTGAGTGAAGGACTTACCCAAGGTCCTTACGCGGTGAGGTGGATTCGAACCTCGAACCTTCCGGCTCCAAGGCAACGACGCCACCATTACACCACCACACCCCACAATAATGGATTCTCTTCCACACGCTATATCGACTCCCAGTTTTTCCCCAGTTCACTCATTCTCACTCTTGTTCTGCTATGGTGCTACACGAATGTCCCAACACATTGCGCTTGACAAACATATCTTGCTCAAGGTTTCCAGATACTGCTCACTCTTTATCTGTCTCAGTGTCTCTCTGTCTATCTGGTTATCCATTTCTTTCTCTGTCTTGCTCTCCTTGTCTTTCACTACGTTGCTTGGTTTTCTACTTTGACCATTAATGCTTCTTATGAAGGTAAATCAAATAATTAAACTCTGCAGGTGAATGTGATGTAGGGCCAAATCGGCAAATGTGGAGGCGCTGTTCAGTAAAACTGTGGGGTCATGAGTTGCATGCAAAGAATGAACATTCATCTATTATAGATTCGTGACTTCTTTCTTTTCGTACAATGCCAGTAGATCTCATAATTTTCCAGTCTAGTGTTAAAGTATTCTTTCAAAGTGTAACCATATGTGTCAAGCGCGATCGAAAGCCGTCGCTTGTCGCTACACAGATACAGAGATATAGGCGAGTAAAGGCGAGAACCCTCAAAAATTCGAAAAATGGTTTTATGGTGTATTATTATTTAAAAATATGTCTACTTTCAATATCTGCAAATAAAAATTTTGAATTCAAATGCTTAGTGTTGAAAAAATGACTTTTACCGCATGTGGTGTCAAAATTTGCTTTGAATCAATCGCTCCATGAGCTATTTTCAAAGTTAAAATTCGCTACGAACGACAGAGCTATTATACGCCATATGGACTATTTCTTGTAGTCGTGTCTACCACATAATAAATATTTCCTTCACTATGGTACTGAATGGTCCATAAAAGCTGTTTCACCCGTTTAAATGAGCAGGTTTTGGTCAAAGTTTTAAGCATTCATTATTGCTTGCCTGACAACAAGGATGATTATTATTCAAGCCACGCCTCCGACCCAGTTTTCTTAGAGTCTAATTGGCTTACGAGACATATCGCGACACTGACCTTCGATCGTGCGCATGCGAGCTAGCAATTCTTGGTCTCTCAACTTGTTGATGTTGCTCATTTTCTTTAGTTACTTTCGGAGAGAAACGTTATTTTTGCGTTTGTTTCGGAAAGAATTCGTATGAAAATTATTCACACTAAGCTTAATTTACATTAGCCTAATAGAAAGTGAAAATTTGAAGCTGTTAAACTGTTCAAATAGTGATAGCCTAGGCAGGCCCTAATCGTAATCCTAGCCTTATCTCCAAGCTTCTAAAGTGCCATTCGAAAGCCAAGTGTGGAGCACCAGCTTATTCGCGATCGCTGCGTCAAGTCAAAAGGGTTGTCCGTAAGAGTAGTCCAAAGGGGGTCCGGGTCGAGTTACCATAGAAAATGAATTCATAAGACTGTCCGATGAACACGGGTCTTATTCAGCGAAGCGATAAAGATTCCGCCGACGATAGGAAACATGTGGTCTATTGTCTAAGTGAGTACATAATTAGAATTCTTTATAAGATTTGAAAGAGTCTCGTATTTAAGTCAGTTCTGTTTATCGGACCCAACGTATTCCATTCATGCCTGCTAGTGAGTCAACAAATCGCGAACAATTATATCGTAGGTTCCTACACGCTTCGATGTCAAAGCCTTATTCCTTTGACTAGCGGTTCATTAGCCTAATAAGCCTCCTACTCGAGTCAACAAATCGCGAACAATTGTATCATCAGTCACAATGTTTGCATAAATTTAATCAAATCAAGAATGGGGTATAGTAGGCTACCATATTCGAGCTTACCTTGAAGGACCTTGTTAATTATTTGTTTGCGTTAGGCTATTTAAGACTCATACATCGTCGGTCGGTCAAAATGAAACGTCGATCTGTCCGCCTGCGCGTTAGATGCGTTGTTTGCATTAGTTTCATTAATTCAATTCAGCAGTAGATTGTATTTTTATCACAGTTTTGAAAGTAGTAGTTCGATTTTCATGCCGTTTGATGTATTCGATACAGGATATAGCCATGCATTGACCAGCAAATTTGCAGAAGAATAAATTAATGGTTACTAAGGACTTACCCGACACGAATGTTCCGAAACTTTAAGCTCGATTTTCTCAATTGTAATGATTTAGCAAATTGCAGATTCAAATGAGTATAACTTCAGTTAGAAATAAGATATTTTCATTCTGTAAAAAGTATTTTGAAGAAAAATATCTGTAGAATATGAATAAATAAAAAGGTCAAATACCGTCATGTGACGGAAAATCATCCCCCCCGTCACATATTAGAGTGATTTTAGGTAAAAGAATAATACAACAGAAGGTCTACAGCTATGAAGAAAATAAATAAGGCTAATCAGTTTATCCTAGCATTACATTCACATATTAGCAAATAACTGCAGACATTTTTTGCATGATCTGTTGACCATCGCTGTCCTTGTTTTTGACAACTTGTGTTTTTTGTTGTTGTTGTAGATCCATATCACATAACTCCAGTGCAAAATAAACGAATGTGAAACTAGGCTTCCTGCTTTAGCATCGATTGAACTTTGCAAGTGTCTCCACTGACAACAACTTTGTTCAGACGCAATTTCTCATTTCCTGCATCATTCCTCACCGAACACCGTCGCGAATCTTTGTGAATAGATCTCAAACTTCTTACGCTGCTGCGTTCCCGTTGATCACCACCACCAGTCACTCGTGCGTGACCCGCCAGACATCGAATGCTTCGCATAATGAAACGACCAAAACTGTCATGATCTAACCCGTTGTTGGCCAAATGAGATCCTAATCACGAAGATACAGTAGTGACTCACTGGCACAGGGTTTGATTCTGGACTGTCTCTGAGCTCGAGTTTTCCTGCCATGTTGCCACAGACGTGGATGATATTTGAAGAGATTGCCAAGTTCTGACCAAGTTTCCCGGATACTGACTAAGTTGTAATTCAGCGGTTGCGGGTTTGAGTCCATGTGGCATGGCTTTCACTTAAGAGACCTATGTCGGCTAGCTTTTTTCCTGCCCATTGTCACAGGCGTCATTGCCGTTCACCTAGGAAGGAATTAACCCTTTGAACCCGGAGCCCCCCGTAACTCTATGGATAACGGGCCAGAAAACCGGCCTGTGGGGTTCAAAGGGTTAATGAGAAAGGCAGCTTTCGGTTGAAATTCAGGCCAACAGTTCTAAAAATAAATAAATAAGAACGTCGTTGTTTCTCTTCATCCCAGCTGTTTGTTTTTTGCTGAGGATACATCAGTGCATTGGCAGTTTTGCCGCGGTTGATCTAGGCATTTTCGTTGGCAGCACTTTTGGACAGTAGGGCTACATAATTTGTTCAGTTTAGATCTGGTAGTAAACGATGAAATCCCAGTGGCTACAACAGTTTAGTTTTAGTCAGTTTATTTATTCACGTCACTCAAATCCTAAGCCATTTTTGCTTTGTACGATGTTGTTTCTAGGGGATTTGTGCAAACGGTTGCTTCTCTGTGTAGCCTTAACCCTTTAATGCCGGAGGGTATAGGATTTCCCATACATTTTACTACACTCTCGGCATTATAGGGTTTCTACAGTGTTTGTATGTTGAAGGTGACGGCAATAGTTGACAACGGACAATGTGGCATGAAAAGCTATCGTTTGGTCCATTTGTGTTATATCCCATCTAACTGTTACACCCTGCGTTAGTGCTCGTTGCATATGATTTTGGTTTTCAATGTAAATAAATCAGACTAAGTGAATAAGCCACTGAATTTTTAATTTTTTAGCAGACATGGAGCAAGAAACCATATGCATTTATATAGAACTGTACTATTTACTGTAGCCGAAGCTACTCGTAGGTATATATCTGAGTGCAATCAGAGCAGAAGTGGCCAATCAATGCTGTAACTTTTGTAATTTAATTTGTTTCGAAGAGTATGCTTGTGTGACTTGATCCTTTAATGAGAGTCTCAATTTTTTGGCCAATGTCAGACTGCATTTGCCACTTTGGACTTTGGACGCGCCTGGCACGTAATCTAACGATTGTGTGTTTGAGTAAGCATCTGAGTAAACTCTATTTAATGAGTCTCGACAAGTTGGTTGTGTGCACTTGTATCTGTGACCAAAAGCAGTGTCATTTGGTAATGGCATATGTTGGGAAATGACAACTCCTACAATGTGCTGACCAGTAGCTTGGGATTCAGAGCCTAAAGAATGGGAAATCGTTAAGAGGTGTGACAGCGTTGGCCAACAGTTATGCCCTAGCGTTGAGATCTGAAAAGTGGCTGTAGCAGCGTATGTTGGGTTCGGTTAATCACCAGATACTGCTCGTGTTCGAGAGTAAACCCATGTGTCTGCCACCCCAGTAAATGGGTGCTGGTCAATGGAAGTCGTGATTATCTCTACTGAAATAGGGGACCACTTACTTTGAATTTGCTGATTTGCATTTTTAATTGTTATAATTGTAAAATAAATTAAGTCATTGTCTTGCAATGAATTTCAAAAACTAAATAAGTATGAGCTTGTTTATGAATAAATAGCTCTATATTTATGTATGTTATAGGTAGATAAGTAAGTATGCAATTGTTTTACTAAAAGTCCTTTTCATGTAATACGTGTATTAACGTTGGCCTCAAGTTCTCCTGATTTGTATTGCGAGCGCACCTTGGATTGCTTTGAATTGTTGCCGTTTGGTTAATTGGTTGATTGATTGATTGATTGAATCGCTGACTGACTGATTGGTTGGTTGGTTGGGCACTGTATCAATCTGATAAATTACCGATATGCTGGTCATTAGATTGGTTGATTGATTGATTGATTGATCGATTGATTGATTGATTGATTGATTGATTGATTGATTGATTGATGTAGCATTTGTGCAAACACGGCTTGGCTTAGTTTTAACCCATTTCCAGACTTACGTTCCAGTTCTTTTACGCAGAACAACTATGAAAAATATTCTGATGTTAGGCTTTTTCTCTTAGCACACATTCCATGGGTCTGATTTTCTACACGAATGATTTATTAGCTACATTTGGCATTTGTGTTAAATGTGATTATGATGAGATAGAGTTGTTTTTGCTGAGAACTTGCGCTGGGTCTTAGCCTTAGACGTGTTGTAGAGCTTAACTACAAGTAAGTGTGTAATATAGTGAATTAAAATTGTAATATAGTAATACGAAGGAAGTAACTGTAATAATTGTGGATTGTACATTATACAGTTTTCAAGCAGCCTTCAGTTTTCTCTTCTGTTTTGGTATCCTGAATGTCTTGCTATTTTCAATAATGCACATCTAGTTGTGTTGCATGCACACACACACATACGCGCACACACAAAGTGTGCGAGCACAATGCCACACGCGCACACTTTTCACCTCCCAATGCAGATAAATCACTATCTGTACATGTGCATGAATGTCCACATACTTTCCGGTTGAGTGCATCTAATGCTCTTGCTCTACATAAATATGCTTCCTGCATGTGAGACGTCGTGAGAGTGTCTATTTGAAGCTGGGACTTCTCACGTTCAAATCACATACAAATTATGTGCCATTCTGCGGGTCTTCTATGGTTACACCTTGCAGCTATGTTAACACATTCATTCATTCATTCTATGGACTTGTATAGCACTCCTTCAAGAAAACTACTCAGGAGCGCTCCTAGCCCAGCCACGGCAAAACAAAAGTCCTGAGCGATTTTGGAAGCAAAGTTTTATTGTTCAGATCAAGGACCGTTTTAGGTCAGATGTAATAAACGCAGCTTTGAAGGGATTCCAGACGGATGGTCCTACAACCGAGAACGCAACAATCCAATACAAGATAGGCTACATTGGACTACAGTTAACCAGTGCAACACATCATGCATGTAGGCAGATTGCAGAAAGAGGTGTAGGCCTATTAATTTTGGCAATTTGCCCAATGAGGATGAGCGCATAACCCAATCTAATCGTCCCAGGACTCCAAGGGGACGCCAACAAGTATTGAGTCGCTATGATTTCCCAGTCAATTTTGACAGGGCTGTTTTTAAGGAATTTTTAGAACTACACAACTCCCTTTTTCTTCCCATTCTCCATGGTAAATTACTTCCAATCGGAGGACAATGACCATATTTTGATAGTTTTTAACTGTATAAAAGTGTGTCTACAGCTGTACAGATCCAGTTAGAACCGCACATTTTGTGTACAACTGCAAGTTTAAAAAGCCCTGAATTTTGATGCCTGGCCCAACACGATGGCCCGAACGGAGCGCCGTACTAAGCTTTCTTTGAAATATTCAGCAATAATATTATTATTATTATTATCAGCAGAGGAAGTAGCATGATGAATATTCATGAGGGAGTTTCACAGGTTGACCACTAACCGCTTCCAGAGCGCTAGTATTTAGCGTGGAACGACTCGACGGAATCATTTAACTATTTAAAATCAAAAGCGGTAAAACGTACATGTTTTTAAAATGATGCAGCGGTTACTGCTACGGACGGCAATTTTGTCCTATCCCAAAAGAACTTGTCAGCTGTCGACTGATTATGGCACAAGTAGACTATGTTTACGGATCGCCGCTCGTGAGTAAGCAGGTGCTCTGCGCTTATCTTTCAAATACCAATTGAGAAATTAAACCGTGCCTATTGCCTAAGTTAGACAAACTTGGTGTGATCCTACATTGTATTAGCAAGTACAATTTCTCGTCAAATTTCTCGTCCACAGCTCACTCTAAAGTCTAAGCATTCGAACTATCTAAAGTAAACTAATTTACAGCTGTTGAATATAGGCACCACTCACGCTAAAAGTTCAGCAACTACTCCTATAAGTTTCATTCATTGCTGAAAACATGTTTTACAAATATTATGTTCTTTAATTCATACCTACAAATGTAAAATAATAGTAATTCTTTAGTGTTTGTGTGCTAGGGGAATCTGTTAGGTTATCAACGACATCAGCCGCAACAGAAAAGTCTCCTGAAACAGTGCTTTTGAAGCAACTGAAAGCTTCCATTCGACTGAAAGGTCCAATCACTGTTGCGGATTACATGAGTGAAGTCCTTACTAACTCCGTTTCGGTATGCTGTTGTTTCTGAAGTACGCTAAGGTTGAGAAATTAGAAACCGTATTTTACCAAAGATGTAAAATTGCTATACTGTACAGGTCAGCTGTTGGAAGCAGATTCAACTTAAATTAACGTTTATTAAATAGCGCTATATGTGCAACAATTTGAGTATGACAATTAGTTTAGCTTGCTGCATAGAGTGGATGTTAGAAGATGTTGGATAGATCTGTGGAACAGAGAAAATGAACGCTAAAATGCATTTGGGTTAGGGATGAGGCAGAATATTTTCTACATGTATATTTCCTCTGACAGTACTCTGTAAATCAATCAGATAATTAACTGGTTTGCCAATCTGCTTGCTTGCCTGGAGTTAAAGGCAGTAGAGATTTATTGCAGAATACAGCTCAATCTTTGTGGCATGATTTAGTAAAATTGGGATTTTAGACTTGATGAATTGTGAATTCATTATCTATCCAATTACTGCAATCAATCAATCCAGCAGTCTTTGTACATAGCATAATATCATGCTGAAACTACACAGTGAATCAATGCATCATTCAAGCAGTTCATCAATTCAATTACTTACTTACTTATTTCTGTCTTGATATTTTAACAGTTAGGTCAGTCATTAAGTTTCTGTCTTTGTTGTTGCCGTTAGTGAATGGTTGTGACATACAGGGCTACTACATGCACAAGGATGTCTTTGGGCGAAGCGGAGATTTCACAACTTCTCCAGAAATCAGTCAGATGTTTGGTGAGGTAGGCAGGACTTCTGTTTCTGTTCTTTTATTATTATAATTGTTTTTGGTTTTACCCAAGGTACAAATTACCCTCTGGGACATAGATTTTAATTAATTAGTACTTATATTGATTGGCTAAACCTAAAAATTTTGGCAGCTAAATAGTGCTTTGAAAGACAGTCAGATGTTTTTGGTTTTTTACATTGAGCGCTGGATTGCAATTGATAGTCACTGAAAAGATTACATGTATCTTTTTATATCTCCAGATCCGTATGTAAGAGAGCAAGCACCATTTTGAAATCAATCGAACAAGAGTAACTTCATACTGAGATTTGAACTGAATGGGAAATAGTAATTTAAGAAGACAGCTGCATTTGGGCAACATCACGGACTGGTTTTTCACTTTTCACAGTTTCTGACATTTTTCTGGTTCTGCAGTTGGTTGGAGTATGGTGCGTCAACGAATGGATGCGATGTGGTTCTCCAAACAGACTGAATGTGGTTGAACTTGGACCTGGAAGAGGGACTTTAGCAGAGGATATGCTCAGGGTATTCAACAGATTTGTCTTCTTGTGAATTGGTTATGCTGTATCTTTTCGTGGCCTGCCGCTCCTGAGTTTGATTATTGTCAGGTTCTAGGTTCATTATATCAATTTTAGTTGACAGGGTTTCTTAAAGCAAAATTTGCAAAGGTCAGAATATTGGTCCAAATGTAATAGAAAGTATAGACTATTAATATATATACTTTCTGTATACAGATTTTTACAAATATATTTAGGGCTGTTCTTTTAAGATCACTTGGCGATTCTTTTGGATCATTTCTTCGCGTTTTTCATAAGCTCTGGGTTGTCTTTCAAAATTAATCTGTGGAATTTGCCTAATGCAGAAAGCGGCTGTACTGAAAATCTACCGGGGTAATTGCAAATTAAAACTAAAGAAAATATCTTTCTTTGCTATTATGAAAATTATTGTTGCATTTATATTTACTTTGTGTTATGCTTAGGTTTTCTCAAAATTTCCCGACTTGCACAAGGCTGTATCGTTGCATCTAGTTGAGATCAGTCCCGAACTGAGCAGGATGCAGAGAAATAAACTCTCTGGTCACAAAATGTCTGCTGGTGAAAAGAAGCCAGAAGATCAGCAGTCTTCTGAGGACTCTAGACATCACTCCAGTGTTCATTACAGTTCATGTGTGAGTCATCACGGTGTGGACGTCAGATGGTACAAACAACTCGCTGACGTTCCACGTGGACCAATGTTTCTCGTTGCTCATGAGTTTTTCGATGCGCTTCCTATCCACATATTTCAGGCAAGTTCGTGTTTGTGAGTAGTTGTTAATTAGATGTTTGTGCAAGTTAGCTATTCAATATTTGTACAAAGGGACTTTGTATCAATTTAATTCAGTGCACTTTGTCAACTATGCATCTTTTTTTCTTCAATGGGAAGATTAGAAACTTAGATTTTGATTGCTGCATCAAGTCAATGGAAATGAAATCGCTTGCCTCTTAGTATTGATGGTATTGAATGATGTAAGGGATTTAGCCATCTTGTATGATGGGACGTTCTTCAGAACAATTTAATCCAGTGTCAATACAAATCTAGAATGTTTGGTGTTCTAGTTCGTATGTGTATTGACTCAGAAATGTTCTGCCGCTTTGCATAGATTGCAATTGTTTGCATTACATTTTATTAGATTTGGTTCTGATTAAAATAAAATTTATTGATTAATCTCTTAAATTTAACTTTTATTAATCGATTAACTTAGATTAATTTTCATTTATTATGTAAAGCATGAAACTGTTTAAAATGTAGTCACCGAGTCAATTACTGGTACTACTTTCTTCCCGTTAAAAAGAACTTAACTCATTCGACATGCTAAAGTTTCAATTGTCAAACTGAAAAATAACGTAGTCAGTAGTTACTACGAGTTTTCTATCTACAAGAAAACCTCAATCATTCCACGTGTTAAAGTTAAAATTGCAGATATTTATCACAGCCATCTGCATTTATCTTAAGTGCTAAATGGTCACTTAACACGTTGACCGACCAGTACGTGTTAACTCGTACTGCAGCTAGTCATTTAACATGGCGTGTAGGCAGTCAATGTATTAATCTACCATTCAAGCATTTCACATTATCACTGTTCACCATACTACTTTCTCCATTGAGATGTATAATTAATAATTATAAGTTATATGTTTCTAACATCTTGCGATTGTTTTCTCCAGAAACACGGCCACTCAACATCATTAAATCAGTATTTTAAAAAATGAATCCAACAGGCTGAAATTGATCAGTTAAAAATTCTTATCGATTAATCAGTTGTTTAAATCCACAGCATTATATTTGATGATAAGATCTGTCAAATAAATTATAATTATGAGAGGTATTTGTTTGACAATGTTTTCAGAAGCAAGTTGGTAAATGGCATGAGGTCATGATCGATATCGACGATAGATCCGATGCAAAAGATCATTTGCGATTTGTTCTGTCGCCAGGGGCAACCACCGCTTCATCTCTTCTTCTTCAGGTCTCGTTTTTAAATTCTATTTTCTCGATCTAGCATTTCCAGTAGAAACAAAAATGCCACAGAGTAGTGAGTGATCTGAATTAGTTACGCACGACATCATGTGAAGTGATTGGTCAAGATCTTTTGCAATGGTTATAATAACAAACATATTTCTGATAAATGTTTTTAGTGTTATTTTTTTGTGGTGCGTCTGGACTGTGACTTTTCTTAGCTTAATGTGAAAGGATTGATGTGCGCAATGGAACAGAAATTCTTCTTAGAATAATTTTTGCCCATTAGGGTCATGTGTACTATTGTGTAGTTCTACTCCATTCCAGTTATGTTGGCATTGCGCTGTTGTTTTTTTAGTTTTCTTCTACTTCCAAAAGGAATGACCTTATTTGTGATCTGATTTTTTTATCTACTAGTTTGGAATTCTTATCTATAAAAACCCAAAAACACAGATGTGCTATAATTGTTTAGATGGACTTGTAAAGCAACAATAAATTATGTTTGGAATGCTGATATGGGGCAACTTGGTTAACGCTGTTTTAGACTGATCATGTTTTCCTTTACATTAATGGCAATTTTTATCTGGTTTATTTACATGGAATTATAATAATAATAATATTATAACAATAATAATAATTATTAGCCGTTCCAGAATACAATTTTTTTAAGTCTCCGGATAACTTTTTGAAATCCCGAGGGATCTGAGATACCTCGGGTAAAAAAATAATAATAATAATATGTGTGTGCAAGATGTTACTTGATGCATTTTAGGATCTCACTAATGACCCAAGAGATCATGTGGAACTTTGTCCCAAAGCAGCGGTTATTGTTGGCGACATAGCTGAACGAATCGAGAAAGATGGCGGGTTTGGATTACTTGTCGACTACGGCCACTTGGGAGAGAAGACCGACACATTTAGGGTGACAGAGTTTTATGTTTTTATATTGATTCTCCAATTACCAATCTGTTATAGCACTGAAAAACTGCATGAAGGACTTGCTCAACTCCATAGAGCACGTCCATATATCACATATGCGAGGAGGAGTGATTTGATTTATGCCATTTTTTGTAGGGTGTGTACTATGTATGTTGAGGGGAGGGGTCTTGACATAATTATGCTACTGTCCACATTAGTCTCTTTATAACTTTGTATTATCCTATTATAGTCGTCCAATGACATTTTATTACATTACCGTATATAAAAGTCATGTGCAGTTTTTCTGTGCTTTGGGTAGTAGCCTAACATTAAATAAATGTCTTGTGGGTGACTTTAGGTAATTAACGTTTGTAAATAGGCGTCTCAGGTGAGTTAATTCACTGGTTTCTTGCTTGAATATCAGTTTTTCATAAATCTATGCCACTATTCAATACTTTTTTGTCTGTTGATATTCTTAGGCTTTTAAGAAACACACGCTGCATGATCCTCTGTCTGAGCCAGGAACGGCTGACTTAACTGCAGACATTGATTTCTCCTATCTACAGAAAAATATTAGAAGTCAAGGCATGTCGAAAATTGCTTCTGTTTTTTTTTCTTTTAGTTTTTATCAATCAATCAATCAATCAATCTTTTATTGAAACCTTTGCCAAAACAACAACAGGATAGCACAGCAAAAGCATTAACGCAAAAAACAAATTGGCACATAGGAGACAAGGGACCCCAAAAGGGATAATAATCCCGCTAAGGAGGGACCCCATTTACCAAGAAGCAAATACGGATAGATCGGCAGTTAAACCAAGTTCATTGACTGTGCAACTCACGTAAATGAATGTAATAAAGGCATGCAGATTGATTCTTAAGTCTTAACTAAAACTTAACTAACAGCTAGACTTAACTACTGACAATTATATTTATTTAGTTTGTATTATGAATTATCAGAGATTGTTAAACAAATATGTAGTTAACTTTAGTTTTGTGTTTGTAAATTGTTATTATAATTTTATTGAGACATCTGCCAAGTAATGTTTATGAAGTTGTACACTTTTTGCACCTATTGTAAGTTATAGTGAGTCTTTGAGCTGCTGTGTTAGCATTTATAAAAAATTTGTTATGAGATTGCTTAATGTGAACATATTTACAAATATTTATTTACTTTCATGCATACATACTTGATGCTTGTTAAGTTGTTAACTAAAACTATTCAGTTGATTAACTTTATTGTCTATTATTTTAGTTTCCACATTTGGTCCAATTACACAGGAGAAGTTTCTTCATAACATGGGAATCGGAGTTAGACTTCAGGTAAGACTTGATGAAATTATCATCATCAACACGATCATCATCATCATCATCATCATCCATAGGCGCAACCACCCTATGGGACCCACGGGACGCGTCCCCCAACTTTTGAGTGGTCCCCTAACTTTATTATTATGGTCCCCCCCAACTTTTAGGACGTGATTCATTATGGTCCCCCCAACTTTTAGGAGGTGATTCATTATGGTCCCCCCAACTTTTAGGACGTGATTGCACCTATGTCATCATCATCATCATCATGCAGGCTAGAATAATTCAGAAGTTGTGAAGGTGATCTTTGTTCCTTGTTGTCATTTATTTATAAACTTTGGGAATTTATAGAGCACCACTCTATCATCACTGCTGTCAGACTGATGAATATTATAGTACTGTATATTTTGTAACAAATGCAGTTCCACTCACAGTAGTGGCCATCTAATAGTGCTGCCAGTGCAAGCACCCAGGAGAAGAAATAAGTTTGAGGAAAGATATACATGTAGATCTATTAGAAGCAGATCCAAACAGAATGAAAACACATAGAGAGGAAGGTAGGAGGGCATTCCACAGGGCAGGCTCAACGATGCAAATGATCTAGTTTGAGATAAAAGATATGACGGATTGTTCATCAATAAACCACTCCGTATCAAATAAATAATTGATCTGCCTTCAATAATTGCTGCTGCATACTTCTAACGTCTGTGATTTCTTCTGCTTCAGGTTCTCTTGTCGAGTGCAACCACTGAACAGCGGAAGAGTCTGATAACCGGTTATGACATGCTCACAAATCCCGCAAAAATGGGAGAACGCTTTAAATTTTTTGCAATTCTTCAGAAACTGAACGATGGTTATATTCCAGCAGGATTCGCCGGTCTGCAATGAATACAGAACAGAATCCTGTTCGTTATCCATTTGCACTCAAGCTCCTTGATGCCACGTCCTCAACAGAAATGCAGTCTCCGGCGGTTGGAGAAAACTGTAGCCAGGAATTTATTTGTTGTGCTGGCCCAGAATAATGTGGTGGGAGCAGCCTTACAAAAAAATCTTGATTTGATTGATGTGAGCATATGTTCTTTATTTTTGTGCGTAAGTTCTAATGCATAATATGTAGGTATGGTAGATAGAAATGTGTTGGATTTGCGTAGCCTGAATATTTTGGACAGTTGAAACATGTCGCCCTCTTCGCTCTGCTACGAAGGGGCAATTCCTAGTTCCTCAAGCTCGCTTAGCTACCAGGCAATGCCGAGCTTTCTCATTTGTAGAGCTGTCTATCTGAAATGACCTCACTTCTAAGAGTGTCCATCTGATCAATCAAGCATCTATTCATAAATCTCTCAAGTCTATTTTCTTTTGTTGTGGCTCCATAGTCTGGGAGAGTGCCCCTGAGTAGGCCTACATTTCTTGAAGGGGTGCTATGTTAAGTCCATTGAATGAATGAGTGGAGAAAGTTAGTGTTGCCCGCTTTGCACACCAAATTTGCAACTCCATTTTGGTTGTAGGTGTCTAGTCATATGCGATACATAAATAAGTAAGTAGACTACTACATTATCTAACGCACAATGGGACATAGATAAATAATACAATATAAATTATATAACCCAAATTGCACTAATACATGTAAAAAGTAATGTCAAAAATTGAAGACACCAAAGACAGAAGAAAGTGGAAGAGGAAGATCCGAGTGGCTGACCCCTCCGTAGAGGGATTAATTCAAGCCTGAAGGAAAAGAAAAAGAATGTAAAAAAATTATAGTGATTGTGAAGCATTCTAGTAATGAAACGTCTGTCTACAGAATCGTGCAGCGCTTCAGGCAACCGGTCTTGGATATCGAAATCATGTTTCTTCAGAGAACCTCTTTTAATTCTATCGAATAATATTTACAGTTCTCGCTAGTCGGCTATTTTTTAGGCTTGTGCAATGCTTTTACGATTATGACGAAACGTAATTTTACGTCGTTGTAATAAACAGTTACAGTGCTCTTAGTTATTTCTTGCACTTAGTTGAACCGAGGCACGTAATTTTTAAGATGGCGACTTCCATGAACGATTGTGAATCGTAATTTAAATGGATGTTCACAAGCGAGTTAATTAACCCACACGAATTCAAGAGTGCGACAGTGATGCTGCGTTTTAAGCTGTAAAAAATGACGGAGTACAAAGAATGCTTTTCATACAGAAGCAATAGTAAACTGAGTTCTCATCTACATAATGGAGATTCGCAGTCAGCTGGTGAGCAGAATGCCAGTTGCTCTGTTAGTCTGCTCGTATAAAATTCGCCACCTTTTACTTATGCATACTATTTCTGTAGTGGTTCGGGTAATTCTGTCGTTTTTGTTTTCGATGAAGCTTGTTTTAATCAGTTATTATTTGGCAGGAATCCTTTTCATCAATTCAATCAATCAAAATGTTTTATTTTGTAACCAAATAAAACGAGGTTTGCAAATCATTGCTATATCAACATATCATTGTTGTAGAAAAGGGGGACCATAAAGGGATTTGAAATGCCGTTTGCTAGGGACACCAAATTATCGATTGAATTTATATGTGGTGGCCTTAGCTAAACTTGGCTAAATTAGATTAAATTTAATATTAGATCCAGGTTCTGTTTAGGCAAGAATTCGTTTAATCAATCCGGTTTCTATTTAGGCAGCAATTATTTTTTATCAATGCAACTTTTATTTCGTTAACAAGTTGTTGCTCATCAATCCAGCTTCGATTTCAGCAAGATTGTTTTCATCAATCGCACTTCTACTTAAATAAAAATATTTTCGTAAATCCGACTTCTATTTAGCAAGAATTCTTCTCAGCATTCAGACTTGTATTCGACCAACGCTGAAATTCGTGCGCTGGAAAACAGTTTCCGGCACTAAAATGCACTATAGAGGAACTTTATAAATATATACAATGCAATACTGAGTTGCCTTTGTGCATACTGTTTTAATATTTTGACTTGATTTGTTTTATGCCAATAGATGCAAGTAATCTAAGTTTTCCAAGGCCCAGTTCATCTCAGGAGGCCAATTCTCATGAGATGGGTCAGGAACTGGAGACGGTAAATTCCATAGGGTCGAGCAGAATGAACCATAGCTGCAGCAGCAGCGGTCAATCCTCGTTCGCTCACGATCACGGCCAGCACGTCGAAAACTCTCAGTGTCTTCTCGGCAAGATTGCTTCTCTCTTCGAAAACCAAGATCTGAGCGACATACAGATCATGGTAGGGCACAATATCTACTATGCTCACAAGCTGATCCTGTGCTGTGCGAGTGACGTCTTTCGAGTCATGCTCATGAATCCGTCGTGGTCCGAGTCGAATCTGACGAAGATTGTGCTGAAGGAGGAACCAGAGTGCGTCCAGGTCTTTGATTACTTTCTGCGCTATCTCTACACCGGACAGATTCATTTAATGCACAACTCCGTCCTTGCCATACTGATGCTGGCTGACAAGTACAACATCGACGATCTGCAGGTAATGCAATAAGATCTTACGTGGCTGTTTCTGTTGGTATTTATGTAGCACTATTTGAAGATAAAGTTGAAGTCTTGTTGTAAAGAAATCTGGTAAATCGTTTATTCGATTTTGGTGACTTTTTTTGACATGACATTCTAGAGATTGATATTTCCGCTATGCGGTTCTTGACTTTTGGCTCGTTCTGACCATTTAGTTTTTGCAGACTGAACGAATGTTTAATGCATTATTAATTGGCCTTTCTTCTCTCAAAGTCATCTTCAAGCTTTCTTAGCTGTTGAGAAAGAGAAACTTACTTACTAAATTTTCCTGTAGCTCAGTCACAAGATTGGTAGCACTAAAAAAAGTGAAAGACTGTGTTTGCATTTGTATGTCCAGTGAAGAGGATTAATGTGAACGGTTTGTGGTAACTGGATGTTGCTTTAAAACTTTGACCAACTAAGCAAAGAGTAGTATCTTCTTGAGTTGTTGAATTGAACTATTGTGACAGAATATGGAAAGGCATATGTTAAAAAGGCTTTAAATTGGTGTTTTGTCAAATTGTTTCAATTGTGTTGCTTTACCAAGTTGTGTGATGTGCTATTGGTTGGTTGTAGGAATTATGCAAAGAGTACATGTGCAGCCATCTAGTCTCAACGGTTGAACACAACCGCGCCATGTCGTGGCTGCAGTACAGTTACATCGGCAACCATCGCAAGCTGGCCAACGAATGCTACCAGTTCATTCTGTGGAACTTTCACAAGGTCCTCAACACAACGGACTTTCTAATGACCGACAAAGACGTACTCGTGAGCTTCCTCCGTCAGTCGGAGCTCGTCGTGCCCGACGAGTACACCCTCTTCAAAGGCATTGCCAAGTGGATCCTCTACCAGAGTAATCGCTTTCCCGGTCCACCCTCGGCTTTCCAGCACATGGCGCTTGAAGTCCTCGCGTGCATCCGGTTTCCGCTTATCCCACCGGCGCAGCTCGGTCTCGTCGGCTCCGACGCGCTCGCCGAAATGTTTCCCGAGTTTTTTGTGGAGCGGATCTTCGCGTCGCAGGCGTTTCACTCGTCCGTGGAAGAGGCGCGCCGGTGGATGGCGAGCGTGAGCCGCGAGACGAGCAACTACCTTCCGCGCAACTACACGAACGAGGTGTGGAGCACGACGCTGTCCATCGACCACTTCTCGACGCTCGCGCAGCACGAGATCCGGCCGCTGTTCTTCTCGACGCCGGTCAGCGCCGCGCAGTCGGACGAGGGCCTCTCGTGGGAGTGGAACGTCGATCTGTATCCGAAGGGCATACACTTCCAGAAGTGCATCATGATCGGACTCTGGCGGAACCTCGAGATCGCCGGTGCCTTCTACAACACCATCCGGCTCGTGCTGGCGACGAAGACGGCCGAGAAACGCGACGTCCAGGTGGCTGTTCTCGTGACGGGTGTCCAGGACGACGTGGAATACATTCGACGCGTCGTTCAGCAGCGATGCATGTTCGATGAGGAGACGAGGCAGTGTCACGTCAACGACATCGTGGCGTACGACGAACTGAACTGCTCGAATTCGCCTTATCTCTGTGGGTCCGACGCCAACACGTTTAAAATCACCATTGTCATTAAGCCAGTATTGTCTTAGTGTAGTCAGCAGTTGTACGTTGAATATAAACAAAAGGAAGAGCGGACTGTTTCTGATCGTAATAAAACAGCGGCAGTAGAATGAGGTCGGTTTTTTTCTTCTTCTGAGAATAGCATTTATGGTTTTGCATGTACGATTAATACCGTAGTTACGTATTTTAGCGGCGGACGACTTTTAAGCAGCTGTCTAGGGCGTACTGTTGCTTGATGCAAGATTTTCAGTCTTTCTACTTTTTTGTTTTTGCATTTATTACTTCTGTAATGTTCTACGGCTTCTGTGACATAATCATCTCAAATTTTGTTCATACCGATTCCTGTTACTGTTTAGGCTTTCCAGTGCTTTCATGTGTAAATCTTCGATGGTGAGACCCTGCGTTGTAAACGTTGTATAATCGTGATGAGAAAATCAGTCGTGGTGTACTTGTAATTTTTAATTCTGTGCTCTAGTGACTCGGTCAATGAGTTGGGATATGTAGTGGTAAAAAATTTATGGTTGTAATAATGCACTTGTCTGGCAAGGTTATCAACGTGTTTTCATATGTTAATCTTGGTCATTGATTTGCTGATTTTGAGTCCAGTTATTCAGTTAGGGGTGATCGGTAACGTAGCGGTTAGCATTCTGAATCGAAAACGAAAAATCGGGGTTCTAAATCCCTGCCAGTTCAGATAGTTGTGTTAAAGATATCTGCTTCACCAACATTGTAGCAACTCAGCTATAATGAGTACACTGACCACTGGTGGGAACATAGGCGTAACTTTCTATTGTGATGGTGGTGTCCAGTCACCACCACTTTTAAAAGTGGTCGTGACAGTCACCACCACTTTTTCGTCCTGCAAGGAAATATATTTTTTAACATGAAGGCATTTAGTTGTCTATACTCTAATTTTTTATTTTAATATAATATTATCGCAATGTCGTCAAAGCTGACAGAAGCTTGGCTTCCACAGTGTGTTCACTGCAGACAGTGTAGAGTGTAGACACTACCTTACAGTCATTAGACCTATTTACATGTGCTGGGTTTCATAATAATTTGGTGAATAGTCACCACCACTTTTTGAGACAAAGTTACGCCCATGGGTGGGAAGATGAGATGGTGAGGGAGAGGACTGGCCACTCATCCTCATATGCCAAGGCTAAGAAAATGAAGTTGGGGGTCATTGCATAATTACGTAACGCTCGAGGGTGGGTGGGTGGGGTCATGGAAAACGTTACGAAGCGTTACGGGGGTGGGTGGGTGGGGGAAGCTGAACGTTACGTAACGCCTTGAAAAAAATTTATTAATGAATATTAAATTGCCATCGAATGACACTTCAGACATTTTGTATGTGCATCAGTTACAGGTCAGTTCTGTTCTCCCGTTTGTGCGAACCGGAAACCGCTATTCGAATTGGTTGGATAGTTTTTCCAACGGAACAACGCGGTAGGCCTAATTGCCAATGAATTCTTGACATCGAAAAACCACTTTGAAGCATGTTTTACTTAGTGGACACTATCTAAACATTTCAAATTAATGCTCAGCAAACAAAACTCGGCATAATTTTTATTAGTAAGTGGGGTGCCCATGCAGCCTAAGGAAATAAATAGGCCTAGCTCCTCTTAATTTTGATTAATTGTTAATGAGCCATTTAGTCCATGAAACTTTTCACCAGTGTAAAATTTTATTCTTGCGGTAAAATTTAAGAAAATTGCAGTTCACGCATGACTGTTATTTATATAAATAAAACATTGTGTATATTTTAAGCCTAGTCTACTGTCAAATTATAATTAACATGTACGCTTATTGGCCTACTAGCCTATATTAAATTCGCTATGAAAATATGAATTATAGTTACGCGCTCACATAGGCCAATAAATACTATAATAGACCTAAATCTCAACTGATTTTTCGTAGCAATCGTTACGTAACGCTGGGTAGGGTGGGTGGGTGGGTCAAGGCAAACGTTACGAAGCGTTACAGGGTGGGTGGGTGGGTCAAAAACGGTCATTTTCAGCGTTACGTAATTATGCAATGACCCCTTGCCAACTACACTTCATACACATGGCTTCCTCAAGGCTAGCTTAAGGGACTGCTTTTCTTCACCTGTCCAGGTTGGATGGATGCAGTTTATGGGTGGAAACTGTGGGATGGGTAAAACCTAACACCAACTTAGTTAAGTGTGAAGCAAAAACATATATGCATAATTAATGCATTGGTAATTAGAGTAGCTGGACGGATAAAAAACCAAGAGTTTTTGTTCTGCACACCCAATTCTGGTTATAAAAAAGCAATAAACTTTCACATAAAATCTGTTGCTTTGTCTGACCTTACGTTTACATGTCAGAGTCAAAAATAACGCTAGTTATCCTGGACGTTCTTCTGGTTAAACTGTTCACAAGAACTTCAACTAAGTCTGTGTTAGAACGACTTTGTATAGTTTGTGTCCCAATTAACTGTAGAGCTTTATCAGAGGATATACAATTATTTTATGCATGTATAGTATGATAAAGTAGAGACACGCTTGGTCTCTGCATATTGAAGACTCAAAAATCCTGCTTTACTTTAAATTGCGTTAATAGACATTCAAAATAATGATGTTTAGAAATTCTTCTAGCACAAGCTTGTCTAAGGGGTTGGCCAATGTCGTTATAAACAACGATATATTCTCGATAATGGTCTCAGACTCTAGTAGTTTATGTGGTTTTTTTCTTTTTATTATTATTGTTATTAAACTGCCATTTATAACATGCTTAGGCCCATGGGCGCCCGCACACAGGGGCAAGGGGGGGCACTTGCCCCCCCTGGAAAAGTGACATCTATTTTTTTAACTACTGCTTTTGGGCTTTTAACAAATTTCTTCGCATTAAAGCACTAACGAAAAACACAGTGAAAGTCAGAAATTGACATTTACAAATTTCTATACAATAAAATATATATAAAATTATAGTGCCCTTCGTGAATCTACTTTGACATCTACTTTTGGATTTTTAACAAATTTTTCGCACTCAGGAAACTATTCATGTTAAAAATAATACACAAAATGAAACGGAAAATATTGCATTAAAAAACCTCTTTGAAAAATACCCGTTTTCTTAATTTCCAGCGCTGTATTTGTCATGCTTTCGCCACTGAAAAATTTAAACCGTGACCACCGTAAAAATTTTTGCCCCCTCCTGCAAAAATTTCTGCGGGCGCCCATGCTTAGGCCTAAACAAGAAAGAATCTTGCAGAGAAACACATAACAAGAAGTCTACTCATCATAAATCTTGAACATACAAGTCTTAAAGGTATATTTTATTTCTTTTTATTATTCATCTGAAATCACTGCAAAATCATGGATAGCTTCACAAAGAAATAAGTCAATTTGCAAAAAGAAACAAGAGAAAAATTCTCAAAAAGGCAAGTAGTAGTGAATTCCATCTTATGAGGGTGAGTGTTTGAAACTGCAGAATTTAGGTCGGCGAAAATGCTGATCGTTTTGACAACTCTTCTCTACTCTTTTGGTCAACCATTCTGACTAGACACAGCGCTCGCAAATAAGCTGGTGCCCTGCACTTAGCTTCAAGTTTGGAGAATTCTAGAGAACGTAAACTTAATCTCCATTGGAGATTACGTTTACGTTCTCTAGAAAGTCACCGCGGTGTACTTACTTGCTGGAACTAGTCTAATAATAATAAAAACTCTATGGACAATATTATTCTGAGCGTTGATTCCGGTCGTTGGTTGATTCTGAGACTAAATTTTATTTTTTGAAAATTAAGTATTATAAAATTTACGACAATCGTATAAACCGATTCTTTTTCCTAACTGAACACTTTTCAATTTTGAAATAGTTTCAGTAGCCAAAAACTAGTAATTTTAAATACGTAAAACGGACACGTGCAAGTTGTGACAGCCGCACCGGCTAATAGTTTGCTCGTCTCATAACTGCCTTGCAGTTTAAGGACCTGTAAGTGAAAGTGCTATACCAACAAATTGAAACATATAGTTTTGATTTCTCAGATTTTACTTACACATTTTGTAGCAGTGATCCAGTAATTTAGCGGTTGTAGGGCCGGAGCTTGGAGATGCGGGAGATGACCTGCGATGGAGAAGAAGACGGAGAATGGACCGGGGTGTTTTTGCAATTTGTTTTCAGTCAGGATCTTGGTTACAACATTTAAATGGTGTAGGGATAGCTTTTATTGATTTTTAATCGGCATATCTTTATTCCTAGGCTGAAGGTGTGTCAATAAGGCATGTTTCATCTTCACCAGAGAGCCATTGCCTCCTTGGCATTACTGGGCTGTAGGATTCCAGCTCACGGTCTTCTGCTGAGAGTTACTCCAAACACTCGATCTTTATTCAGTAACGTGGGTCAGTGGGAGGAGAAGTTTACAAAGGATGTCCGAATTGAATTGGAAAAGTTTTGGAAAAAGAAAGTCTTCACGCGTCCAGAGCTGAAGAATGCTGTGAGTACTGCAGGAGTTTGTTTTCCATTTCGAAGTATTTGAATGTAAATACTTGCCGGAACATAATCATAGTTTAGTAAATATAAAAGATAAAATAAATGTAAAGTTTTTTCTTTACAGGATGATATGTCCAAGTTCTATGTGCTGTCCATGTTTCAATATCCAAGTGGCAAGTTCCATATGGGTCACGTAAATAAAATAAAATAAAATGTAAATACTTGCATGAACATAATCATAGTTTAGTAACTAGAAACGATAAAATAAATGTAAATTTGTTTGCAGGATGCTAGGTCCAAGTTCTATGTGTTGTCCATGTTTCCGTATCCAAGTGGCAAGCTGCATATGGGCCACGTGCGTGTCTATACCATCAGTGATGCAATGGCGCGATATCATCGTCTGATGGGAAAGAACGTCATCCACCCTATGGGTTGGGATGCATTCGGTTTGCCAGCAGAAAATGCGGCCATTGAAAGAGGTGAAAATCCTGATGAATGGACAAAGAGGTGAGGCTTTCATTTCAGGCAAAGATATCTTGGATTGAACACTACATTCGGTCATCTTGATGTAAACTGCAGTTGAGGTCTGGATTCAGATTTTGTTTTCACACCCCGTAAGATTAACCCTTTAATGCCGAGATGGTAGTAAATGGTATAGGAAATCCCAAACCCTCCGGCATTAAAGGGTTAAGGTAACACACTAGTTTACTGGTGCATGATGCTGCAATAGGCACTCTTGATGTTTGGAGTTGCAAGTGTCTCTTTCTCGGAGTGCAAATTTATGTGAGGAAAGCAAGCCAACAAAAGAAACCATTTTTAACCTTCAAACCTTGGAGGTAAAAACGAGATATGTTGATTTATGACAACTTATTGTTTGGTACATTTTGGTTGAGGTGGATGGTCTTATTGAATAAACTGTTACAATTTGTGTGACTTTTGGTGTGTTACATTTTGTTATAATTATATGTCGTTTTCCTGTAGCAACATAGGAAGTATGAAACAGCAGATGAAAGACCTTTGCTGTGATTTTGACTGGGAACGCGTAAGTTTCTGTTTCTTGATGCCTTGGTTCCTTCCTAATTCTTTGTTCCACAATTGACCTGTTTTGTAAATGCCAACCCACCATTTTCTTTGCACAGTTTGGTAATTCTTCTTTTACAGTTGCTGCACAATATGAGCCATTTGTCTCAGCCTAAAAGGCTAAATACGGTAACTGCTTGTTTGGTTGTTTGTGTTATTTGCTGTGTATTAATAAGCCGCTTAAATAACTGTTGTTAAATTTGATATAAATAGATTAATTTGGATCATTGTAAGTCAGACTCAGATTAATCGAAATTGGATCGATCTGTTTGGATTACTGTTAAGTAACACAATCTGAATTTTGTGTGCCTAAAAGTTTATATCCTACCTCTAAAGTATGCCATAGGTTCACGACGTAGGTTGTGGTTTGCATTTATTTATTTTAGCACAAAGTGACTTTTGCTGTTTTAGGAAGTGGCAACTTGTGATCCAAACTATTACAAGTGGACTCAGTTTATTTTTCTGAAAATGTTTGAAGCAGGACTTGTCTACCAGAAAGAGGTGAGTGCTTTTCTTTACGAGATCATTCTTGGGGGTTGAGCTTAAATCTGAAGCAGGCTTTATTTTAAACTTTATATAAGGACATTTTATGTACATGTTTGTTCAAGTATAGATCTTTATTATGTTGTTTTAATGTGTTTTTCCCATTTATTTGGAAATTTTTCTCTTACAGTTGCTGTACAGTATGACCATATGATATTTATTTGGTTTGTATGTGCACTTGTTATAGCGCCCCTTCAAGCTCTCCCTACTCAGAGGCGCTCCCGAATGCAGAGCGGACACTGCATCGGAGTTTCACGCCAAAGCGCTGAGCAATTGTGAGTGAAGGACTTGGTGTCATGTGCTGTTGGTGACTAAAAGTGATAATGGACCACAGGGGGAGGGTTTATACATTCATAAAATTATTGCTGATCTCTTTGATTGTTTTGCGATTTCAGGCGCCAGTGAACTGGGACCCGGTTGATTTGACCGTTCTGGCTGATGAGCAAATCGATGCGAATGGTCGATCGTGGAGATCAGGTGCAGTTGTCGAGAAGAAGATGCTCAAACAATGGTACATTCGGACAACAGCTTATTCAAAGGTAAATGCTCAAACAATGGTATATTCGGACAACAGCTTATTCAAAGGTAAATGATCAAACAATGGTACATTCGGACAACAGCTTATTCAAAGGTAAATGCTCAAACAATGGTATATTCGAACAACAGCTTATTCAAAGGTAAATGCTCAAACAATGGTATATTCGGACAACAGCTTATTCGAAGATAAAGGATCCCTGAGATCTGCGACTTGAGGGGACTTGATGGTAGTTGGTCTGACCCCCAGAGTACATTAGGGAGCTCTGAGTTCCCGTCTCCAACCTACCAGGTCGTCGATCTTTGCACTCTACAACATGTGAGGACTTGATAGTTCTGCACTATCGTACCTCAATGCGTGCCTTCTCATGTATTGTACCTTCATATTAGAGCAGTCTTCCATTAACAATTCATGATACTGCGCTTGATGTATTTCATGAAACATTCTCAAAGTCACTTAAGTTGCACTTGTTTAGAACCGTCGGGTAGCTGTACTTTAGAAGTCGCCCAACGAATGTGCATAATACATAATATGCACATGTATATAAGTATATATATATATATATATTTAACCCTTCAACGACCAGCTGCATATGCTTTCAATACATTTTATTACATGCTGGTCGTTAAAGGGTTAAATCAACAGCTTATCCAACCGAATTTGGAACTAGATTTATCGATGTCAGCTCACTTGAATCTCTTTGCAGTTTCTGCTTCCACCAATTGTACCATATTGTAGAGTGTTGTATTGTATTAAAACATTTATGGTGTGCTTAATTGCAAAATTATCTTTGAAATTTAGTCATTGCTCGATGGACTTAACGACGTTGATCCAGACCTGTGGAGGGACATCATAAGTCTGCAGCAAAACTGGATCGGAAACTGCGATGGAGTCCGATTTCAGTTCAGACTCCAGGTTCGATGCTGATTTTACTCAAGCAGCAACAGCCTTAACCCTTTTATGCTGGAGGGTATAGGATTTCCCTTACCATTTACTGCCATCTCGGCATTAAAGGGTTAAGCACTATAACAGTCTGATAATTGACTTCCACTGGGAAACATTTCAGGTTATCTATTTCCGAATTTGTCGACTTCTTTAACATTTCTGAAATACCCAAATGCATTGTGGTTGCTATGAATACAATCTGAGTGAGACTTTATTTATGCTGTTGACTGTTTAAATTTTTTTTATGGTGTCTTAAGGTTCATCTTTTGAGATTATCAATTGTTTAACATTTAAGTATTTAAAATGTTAAAATTTTGTTGATTCTACTCTTCAATTCAGGTAAATGGACATATTTTTGGCACATTTTTTAAGAGTCACCATTCCATTCTGCTGGTATCTGTTATCTCAAAGTCTAAATGTTGTAAATTGTTGTATTCTTTGACTGACTTGCAGTGTGTGTCAGATGGATCAGACCTCCAGGAATCGTTATCTCTTTTCACCAAAAGACCAGAAGCAATTTATGGCATATCACACATCTTGCTCTCAAAAGATAACTCACTCAACAAAGAACAGTACTATGATGTGAGTGGTTTGCATGTGAGCCTTGTGAGGCAGCGGTTTGAGCTTTTCTATGGGAAAAATAATTGTCATATCTTGGATTGTATATACATGTATACATGTAGCCTTGAAGTTGTAAAGTTTATTGACTGTGAATATCGTTTTAACTCAGAAATGGTGTTTGTGAGAGTTTTATGATTAGTAGAAACTTTATTTTCAGTTTAAGCAAATTTGCTTCTCGAGTTGTTTATTTCCATCTGATGAATTGTGGTTTTTATTTGATGATGTCAAGAAAGAATTTCTGACAAGACATGGAGGGTTGGTGTGTCAGTGTCCATGTTTCTGATATGGGACTATATGTTGTTTTGTAGAATACTTCATGTTCAAGGACTACAGGAGGTATGGATATATTTGTATCAAACAATTCTTGCTCAGCTATGTGATAAGTTGTACGTTTAAATTTAAATTCAGCTTAACAATATATGCCACATGGACAAATTGGCAATTGACACTATTATTATCTTCCATATAGTTGATTTTATATGCTTAAGTTCACATTTCTTTAGCATGAACTTCCTAGACTTGTGTCAATGTGTGTCGTTGTAAAAAAAATTATCATAGCATTTTTTTCTTCAAAAAATTATTTGCATTGGTAATTATGAAAGTGTATGTTGCAGTAAGGTGTGAATATATGCTAAATTTTAATAATTTACTTTCACACTTTGATGTTTGTGATTGTTTTGTGCAGATATTCGACTCAATGTCGTGGCTGTTAATCCATTTTCCGGCCGAGCCATTCCTTTGTTCGTTCAAACAAGTCATGATTTTGGGGAGAATCTTGACGCACATGTTGGTAAATGGATATTTTTTATTTATTTATTAAAATAAAAGAAAGAATCCTTTAAAATCCTAAACTAGCAACTTTAAAATTCTTTATCTTAGTAGTATCTTAACTGTTCTAGATTATTTGGTTGGCTTTAATAAAAGTTTTTTGTATGAAATAATACCCTTAGACTTACTGGGGATGCTATGACTTTTAACTTTGTGTTCAGAATTCGGATAGGAAACATGTTTGCATGTTTGTTGAAACATGTTTGCATGTTTGTTGGGATGTTGTGATTTTTTATACATGCAATGCTGTGATAAGCGTATACGCTCAGCAGTATTAAATTATCCAACAAGATGTATCTCTTAACTCTCTAAGCTGTATACCGTGTACAGTATACTGTATAGATATTTCCACATTGCCTTTCGTTATGTCAGAACGTGGCTATACCTGGCAGATGGAAATCACATGCAATTTAACACTTTAATGATGTGCTGTGGTGATTTTCCGGCCACTTTTAGTGCACTCTAATTTGTTGACATAGCCTGATAATTGTTGTGGAGTATTGCCATTTACCGACTGAGTGATGGATTTTCACTGGACAATCTTTAGTGAATGATCTTCTGAAACTTTCTTTGTGTAGGCATTCCATCGTGTGAACAGAGTGACTTGGAGTTTGCACAGAAACATAAACTAGAATACATTGACGTTATGGACAAGAAGCAAGGAATTGTTGTTAATTCTGACAAGGTAAGAACATTGATTATTGGTATTATTATCCAGATGCTTTTGGGGAATTATCAGATACAGCAAAGTTAGGCGTAAAAAAAGTGTTGTGTTTCCGGTAACGCGACCGACCCATTTTTACGGCCGCGACCCAAATATTTTTGTAAAAATTTTTATTAAAAAAAAAAATTTCAAATTTGTTTTTTTCAAAATAAATTTAAATTTTTTTTCAAAAAATATTTTTTTAACATTTGTATTGACATAACATAAGAGACGTCAACAAAATGAAATTAATAGGACTGTTTCTAGAGCAGTTTTAGGTGCAGACAGTCGGGAAATAGGCAGTTTATACTTGCTTAGAACACGTACTTTGTTTCAGCGTGCAAAAAAGACTAGTGGGGTATACTTTTTCGGATAGTCACTGCATAAAAATATTTTACAAAATAAAAATATTTTCCGACCTACCTACCCAATTTTTTTTAGCTCTGTTACCGGAAACACAGCATTTTTTTTTAGGCCTTACTAGATAAATTTATTGGGATGTTAGGTGGCATTTGCCACATGATTCTGCTTTTCTTGCTATGTTATAAGAGCTGCAAAGGATCAGCAACATTGAATGGCCTTTTGAGTGATGATGAACAAGATCCATGAAAGGTGAAACTCAATTGGTCAATTGAAAACTGCTTGATTTACAAGTCAATTACAGAAATCTTTCACCATTGAATCTTAGGTTGCAGATAGTTTGGTGGAGCTGTATGGTGTTACCAGTGGACAAGGTGATGCCTGGAGGAGCATTCCACAGTTGCCTCTAGGTTGAAGGAGAGAATTGGGGCGTTTTCGTTGTGTCACTAATGTTTATGATTTTATTACAAGTGATAGTAATCATTATTCTTTGATGGTCATATATTATATTTTTTAGTGAGTGGTTTTTATTTATTTTTTCTTTAGTTTTCTGGTTTAACCTTTCAAGATGCATTCAGTGAAGTTGTTAAAGCTGCACAGGTCAGGGAATTTTTTTAATTTTGTATTCTGTGGTCATCATTAATGGAAGGAAAACTGTTGTGACACAGTGTTTGAGTTGTGTCATCATTCTGTGTAAAGTGAATGAATTTCCTTTTGTTTGGCATGAACATATATGTCACTTTGGCATGTTTAGATTGTTTAATTGGATGGTCTCTAAATCTCAACTAGGTTTTCTCCTCAAAATATAATCTCTGACTTGATGCGTAAGCATCTCACTGCAATCTCTGTTCACCCTTTGGATTTTACTGGCCAGTTGGATCTTTATGTCCTCCTGCAAGAGCTGCTCTGGTAGTGCCGGGCATTTGCTGTGGCAGGTCTCTTTGCTTGGAATGGCTTCTACTACACTGTAACTACAGGCTCATGATGTGACTTTCTCATGCATCTTCTCAATCCTAGAAAGTGTTTTTGTTTCCATTGGGTTCATGTGCAGACGGTGCCTCATGCTGCGTGAGACAACTTCTTAATTTCTATGATATGATACATTCAGATGTGGCAATGAAGCGGACATATTACCTAGACTACGCCTCGCTGTTTATGAGGCAGTGCAGCATGTATACAAGGAAAGGAAATTCTGTCCAGTTGTTAATGTCTTAGAAATAAAAACTGTTGTTGATGTTGTCAGATGGTTTGCTGAACATACATTCAAGGCGCCATCTCATTTTGTAGGAACTGAAATGCGGAGGTCATATCACGAGCGAAAGAACAAAGGACTGGCTGATATCAAGACAGCGATACTGGGGCACTCCGATACCAGTTATCCACTGCAAAAAATACGGGGTAACTGCCTAAGTCTACTTTTTAGCATTAAGTGACTTATCATTTTTTTTATTTCTTCAGCATTGTTGGTAAGTGGCAGGAATTCACATCCCAATATTGCTGTTTCATACTGGCTTGCCAGGGAACAGGGAGTAAGTTTAAGCATGCTTGTAGTTTATAAGTATTGAGTTACTGGTCAGCCAACATATTTTTCCTCTTTGCATATTTGTATAACTTGCAGTCGATCATGAACGATTTAACTCTTTACTCGTTTGGGAGAAAACAGGGATGTTATATCACTGATAAAGAAGTCATGTCAGGTGGGATGAATTCAAGTTTAATTGGGAGTAGGTATATCAGTTGGGGAGGTTTGAGATTTAATTTAGAACTGATTGGAATTCGTTGCGGGCATTGAGAATATTTAAGTGGCTACAATCAATGGTGTCCAGAAAATACAGGCATGACCTTAGTTCATTGTTATTGGATGGATGGAGAAGGAGAAGACAAGCAATTGAAAAGGTTTAACTTGTGATCTAGAACAAAATGAAAGCATAATGTTTTAGGAAGCGTTCTTTGCATTTTCCAAATAGATACATTTTTATCATTTCATGCTTTTAACTTGTTTACTTATTTGATTTTGTATGTGCTGTCACTAGGATTATTGTTTAAAAGTTATAAATTTTAACGATTAACTTTAATGTGAGCGACTGGTGATTTGTGTGTTTTTTTTTGTGTGTTTGAAAGGCAGTTCCTGTTCCCTATGAAGATCTACCAGTGACTTTACCTAAACTGACACAGTTCAGAAGTGAGGGAAAATCTCCACTTTGTTTAGCTAAAGACTGGTTGAAGGTGAAATGCCCAAAGTAAGTTAAATCATGTCAAAAGAACACGTGAACATTACACTTAAAGTATCAAAATTGATTTGACATAATCCATGAGGAATCAAAAAATTCTTCTGAGCCTATCACAATTTTTTTAGCAATTTTGAGTGTGGATCAACCATTGCATAGGTCGCAACAGTGGTGGTGCCACCTGTATTCACTTCTATGTTTCTTAGCAGAACATTATTACATTCTGGAATTTGTTTATATACAGATAAGCATGATAATAATAATAATAATAATAATAATAATAATCATGACTTTCGTTTATTCAACAATCCAGTTCACAGATCGCAACCGGTTACAGTATACAGCGATGCAGTTATCTTAACTACTAACAGAACATGACAGCCTGTAATACAAGGAAATATACCCAAAGAACTAATGTTAGCTGGGTGTTTGTTATGTGTGTCCCTATTGGTTATATTGGCATCTTCTGTAGATGCGACTGTGATGGTTTCGGAGAAAGGGAGACAGACACGATGGATACGTTCGTTGATTCGTCATGGTATTACCTGCGTTACCTTGATTCAAAGAACGAAGCTGAACCGTTCTCTCGTGATGTTGCGTCGCGACTCATGCCGGTTGATCTGTACATCGGAGGAAAAGAACACGGTTGGTGATGTCATCAGACCTGTATCAGATATATATATATATATATATATATATATCAGATATATATATATATCTATATATAATATGTATATATATGTATGTATATATATTTATATATATGTGTGTGTAGCTGCAATGTGTGCATGGAATGAATGTAGGAGTGTATGTGTGTATGACCTGTATTTTTGTCATGTAGCATTGGAGGTATGAATGTGTCATGCTCAAACATGGGTGTTTTTGTGAGATTGCTAATGCAGTATATTCTAAAGATCTTACTGTCACATTTGATTTGTTCTTTGGGTGTTTCCTACTTTGGTATTTGTCCATCTGTTTTTCCATTTCTCTCAATTCTTTTGCCTTTTTTATATTTTCTTCATATGTTATTTAATCATTTTCCTTTCTATGTCTTCCATTCTAATTCTGTGCTATTTCAATCTTTTAAAGTTTCTTTGCTTCAACAGCATGCTTCAGTGGCGACATATTGTCTACACCCATTAATTCCAAAATCATTCAGACATTTTCCAGCATTTTTATTCACACAATGCATTCATACCTGCATCTATGTTCGATTTATGCAATTAATATGTTACAATAAATGCGAATAAATGTTTTCAGCCATTTTGCATCTCTACTATGCACGTTTCTTCTCGCATTTCCTGCATGACCACGGCCTTGTGCCAACACGTGAGCCATTTGTGAACCTTTTGACCCAGGGCATGGTCATGGGTCAGAGCTTCCGAGTGAAGAGTACTGGAAAGTATTGCCGTCCAAGTGAAGTGGAAAAAGTCAAAGGTGAGTTTTATCAGAATTTAATTTTGAAAACTGACAATCATTAGTTTAATTGGACAATCAATTATGGAAGTGAGACATGCATGTTTATCGCATTGTCACTTCTCGTTCTCAAAGTCATCCATAAATAGCTTACGCTGTATGAAAACATACTGGTCATGGTTTCGTGAGGTGCTCTTTGGTACGCCTCACTGGTCTATTCAGTGACACTGAATATTATGCCATCTCTTGCATTTGACTTGCAAGCTAATGGCTATGTCGTTTAGTTGGAAATATTACAGTATTTCTGACTGTTTGAATAATATCTACCTACTTTATAGCCTATTCATGTGCTGATGCATTTTTGCATCACCAACAGTATTTATTGATTCATTTTGATCATTTGCACATCTGACAAAAAACTGGGTTTTTTACTGAGAAACAGTAATTAATGCAAAACTTGAGTTTAAGGTTCAAAGACAGCTGCTTAAAATGAGTAAAGTTATTCACTAATTTAAACAAAGAACCAGAATTTTTGAATAAAAGTGGCACTTCTGCTCAATACAGACTTTCATCAGTAGAAAGAGAGGCACTGAGTAGAATGACATGGTAAAATTTAAATCTGAGGTAGCTTTACTTTTATTTCTCTCTTTTTCAAGGGAAAAGTGCAGTGTTCTGTGCCACTGGGGAACCAGTAGATGTCCAGTGGGAGAAGATGAGCAAATCCAAGTACAATGGTGTTGATCCAGAAGTTAGTATCAGTATCAACAGTTGTTCTTAGCAGTTATATCCATCTACATCCTTCTCAGTGAAGCATGTGAGTTAGAAGAGAACTGCACTGCAGAAGAATGTTTCTTGTAAATATTACCACTGTCAGTTTGATATATGACCAGCCCAGTTTATGCTCATTAAATTATTTGAGGTCCTTCATGCCTTTGTCTGCATTGTTCGTGCCTTCCTCTTGTCGCAGTCTTCTATTGTTTACGTATGCTATTTGACTCGGTTCAGCATTCATTTAAAACTATGTTAGAATGCAGTTGTTTAAATATTTTCAGTGCTCTGTCTGTCTGTTGGCATATTTATCTTCATTATGTTTCACTGTAGCTTAATTTATTTGTCACTTATTTTTAGAGCAATAAATGCATAAAAAACATACATGCTCTGCTGTTCCCATGAAACAAATCAGTCTTTTATACTGAACCTCGTGAGACACTACCAGTGTCCTTGGTGCTTACCGGTATTTCTTTTCATTTCTTGATACAGGCAGTTCTCAGCGAGTTTGGAACTGACTCAACACGTCTCTGTATTTTATCAAACGTTGCACCGAAATCAGACCGCCCATGGTCAAATGAAGGTATAAGAACAGTTCAATTAATTAATCAATTAATTAATTAATCAATCGGGTTCAATCATAGTTTATGTGTTTAGATACACTTATGCAGACGTGTCATTTACTCACAAGCAATATTATGTGACCAATGTTGTGCTAATTAATCGTTGGATAGATCAAATACTCTTTTTTTCAAACTTCTATTGAATTTTTTTAGATGTAATGAATTTTAATTTAATTTCCCGTATCTTTTATACATGATTTGTTGTCTATAGTTTTAAACTTGATTTAAATAAATTTGTGAGTTGTTGACTTTGTTTCAAGCCTTTATAGGAATACTTCGTTGGCAAAGTCGTGTTTGGAGTTTGGTTTCGGACTTCATAA
Source organism: Lumbricus rubellus (assembly GCA_945859605.1). Taxonomy (NCBI): domain Eukaryota; kingdom Metazoa; phylum Annelida; class Clitellata; order Crassiclitellata; family Lumbricidae; genus Lumbricus; species Lumbricus rubellus. The sequence goes on from OX243814.1 coordinate 31,528,232, forward strand.
AGCAGAGGAGCAGTTTTGCCGTGAGCGATGGTACATCATCGTTGAGTGCTGAGAATCTTCACCAGTTGGAGTTAGACATACGAGATGCCAGAAATCATTTTCTCTTAGAGGTACATTGGACGAGTGCCCCTCATTCTTTTCTGGCTTTGGATCCGTTTTGATCTTAAATTTTTACAGCTTACAGAAAACAGTATTATGTTTTAAACCCGGCCAGTTTCAAATTTAAAAATAAGATTATAAATAATTTAAAATGATATTTTTTGCTTTGAAATTTGATTTACCAGTATAATACAACACATTCAAACATCACCTATGCACTTTTCTCATCAAACCATTGTCTTTCCTTCATAGAACCATAAGTTTCCACAGAACCCACTTTTGGGGACACTGCTTTTGACTGTAAGCTTGTGCGTGTAGATATTCAAGACGCTAGGTGGAACGTGCGTTTGATAAACTTAGACATTTGTGCAGAATGTGATGAATTATTTCCCATTTAAAGTCGATGACATTGTTAACTAGTATTCTTACGTAGATTTCTATAATACACAGAGATTACAAGGCAGTGCAGAACAGAGCTGGTCATGTCATACAAATGTTTACCTCTTCTTGTGCTAGCACTCTAATGGTGATCCAAATTTCCTTTGGTTATGGTGCTATCAATGTTGTCTACTTATATTGTTTTCTTTGTCCATTACAAAATGTTTCCGTATCTCATGATATGTGTTATGTCTCATGGGGCTTTGTTCTGTTCAGGTGACGTTCCACATGGATCAGACGTTTCTCTTGAATACGGCCATTTCTCGACTTCAGGGCCTTAGTAATGCACTCAGAGTAAATAAGTTCTCAACTTCTCCCCATTGTAAATGATTGAAAAGCACTGAATATCTTCCGAATTGTGTTTTGTATCTGCTGGATTTTTTATTTTTATTTTGAATTTGATTTTTTAAATTGTCAGAAGGGATTTTATTAATGGACAACAGATCTTTTCTGATTATCAAATATTAATTCTGTCGGAAGTCAATAGGAAAAAAACTAATGGATTATATGCTGTAAAGAATGCTAAGTTGCACGTGAGCATCTTATTCGACTTCTTTATTGGACATGCTAACAATCTATTGCTTATTGTGTTTCTTAATGTATTGTAATACACTACATGTTTTCTGAATAAAAATTTTTTATATGTAATAATTGTTAAAGAAAATTAATTGATACAGTTGCTTAGTGATGCCGTTTGAAACTATTAAATGCCATTCCCATCATCTTTTGTATTGTACTGTATAGTTGTCTAATCCCAATTGTTGTTTTTTTAGAAAGTTCCTGTTGCTGGAATTTGCGACAGCTTTGAATTTGAACGTGCTCTGGTTGAACTTGTCATCATGCTCTATCCATTTGCACCAATGTTTGCCAGCGAACTCTGGTCTGGCCTTTCAGCAGTCACCAACAAAAAGACTGACTTTGATTGGGTCTGTGGCAATCTCACTTTCTGTATTAAGTCGAGAAAAGATAGATTGGTAATTTATATGTTCTATCGTGAATCACTTGATCAGCGGATGTTCTTTATCAGCACGGAAGCCAAGGATGGATTAAACTTGAGGGAATGAATTGTTTAGTTGGTCAGTTAATTATGGATCTGTTGTTTATTTTTGGCATGACTAGTGTATGTCATCGGTTGATGACTCGTGCATTGGACACCAGCCCAGTGGTAGCTACTGCTACTGCTTAATAATAATCATTGACTTACTTGACTTATGGCCCTGGCGAAGCTTGCGCCAGCATCAGCCGCTCCTTTATAGATAGCCTAAAATCGACCGTGTCCTGTGCTGACCGCGTCGCCTCTCCCACGGTTAATCCCATCATCAGACAGTCCTCCTCCACCATATCATAATAATAATCATAATGATAATAAATAATAATAATACTACTGGGTCATTTTGCCAGATGCTGGATTCGTTGCAAAGTCAGTTCAGAAGGCATATTTATTTATTTTATTTATTTCTCGCATTTGCTTATAGCGCCACTCAAGCTGCATACTCAGAGGCATTCCCGAATACAGTGCGGACACTGCATTGGAGTTTCACGCTGAAGCGCACAAACAATTTCAAGTGAAAGATGTGCTCAAGGTCCCTACATGGCAGCTTGAGGTGGATTCGAACCTGTAACCCTCCAGCTTTAAGGCGTTGAACCCATCACTACACCACTGCGGGGCGACACCACTTGTACATTTACCATAATATGTTTTTTTTGTAGGCATCTGAGGTTCAGTGTCAAAGGTGGCCAGAAGTTGATGGCGACTATTGTCTTCCAATGAGTGTCAAGGTATTCTAAATGATTTGTTTAATTCTCATAAAGTTTTCTTGTGCTATGTAATTTTTAATTTAAAAATGCGTAATGTCTGTTTGGATAGTTAAATGATTATTAAACTTTTAGTCAGAATTTAATAATAAGCATCAGTAATTTATATTTTTTTCTTAATTAATGACATGTGATGTGTATTTGGTTGTTAATATTGTCATAATTATATGTATGGTCAATTGCTTTGAGTGGTAAGTTATGTTTTTTGTACAAAAAGGAAGAGTATGCATTTACAATATTAAGATCCTAAGAAGTAACCTAGGCCTACATTGCCTACTGTGTAGGAGCTTTCAATTGCAATATTAAGATCCTAAGAATACTACTGGGTCATTTTGCGTACTAGAAGAAGTTTCTTTTGTGCAGTAAGTAGGCTTCTGACCACTGGACTGGCGCATAACATTTCTACAACTGGCTTTCAAACAACAGGAAATAGAATTTGCATAGAATTCATTTGCTTTTTTGCGGTGCGAGAATTGTATGGTTTCAAGTCCAGTCATGTTATGTGCCACTTGAAAATTTCTGTTGAGAATCAGCCTATGTTCGTTTGTGTTGATCAGGTCAATGGTAAAGATGCGTTTGATGTTAGACTTCCTATGCCTTATACTCAGACGGAAAGACTAACAACGGAAGATGCTCTCCATCTTGTACAGAAGCACAGCGATTTCGCTCAGATTATCGGAGACAAACCTTTGCTACGGCACCACTTGCACGTTTGCCAGCATTACAAGGTGGACTTTGAAATAACGGTGCAAGATGAAAAACCGAAGAAGAAGCAAAGGACGAAAGCATGATTAAAAATCGTTTTATTGTTATGATCATGGAAAAAGTTTTTTTTTATACAATCTCAAAGTGTGGATTTGATGGCCATGTGAATTAGTGAATCATAGCTACTGTCAAAAGAAATTTCTTGGAAATTGCTAGTAATAGATTGTGAATTTAAAAGATGTGTTAATTTTTATTTATGACAGCGAAGTACGTTGATGATTTTTTTTACCAGCAATGTCCATGATTTCTGTGATGACCAGGGTTAAACACCTTTTTTAGCATTATCCATGCTCTAAATATAAGTCAAGTTGTTCAGGATCCAGCTGTGTTAACCTTTGTTCTACATTTCTTTTAGACGAAGCAAGTTGTAAAGTAAAGATGTGCTTTAAATTGCATGTGGCAAAGAATGAGAAGTAATAAAATCTTTAAAGTAGACTTCAAATGTGTTATCTCTATTGCTTAATTTACTGTAGGTTGAACTTTGCTGCATCCTGTTAATTGTTTGACTTAATGCTGGTAGAATTTCAATTTATATGTAGAGATTATTCACCTTCTTTATCTTTGGGTCATGAAGAAATGTAATGTACAGCATGCCTTGCGCATTCTAAACTTAAGAGACTAATATAAAACAAGAGAGAGAGAGACTAGTATCAGGATGCAGAAGCTTCTATTTCCCCTAAACCGGGTTCCTTCCCCCCCTTCTGGGCCGGCCTTCCCTTTCTGACGTGAATTTTCTGAGTCTGACCCCTTATTTTTCAATGAGCTGAAGTGGTGCCCGCCATATATAGATACAGAAGCCTCTGTCAAAGATAGAGAGAGATAGGTGACACGAGTTAAAAGACCACCAGAGGGCTTCTATGGTTTGTTCTCAATTTGCTTGAATTAATTCAGAGCTTGATGAAATTTCACGCAATATAAAATTAAATCTGAAAATTTTAGTATTAATTATAAATAAATTATTTAATGGAAACGTCAACTGCTATATGAATTTAATACATTTCCTTTAAAGCGTAATTAGAACTGCTGCTACTTACACACTTACTTAATCCGTGATCCATGGTCCAATTTAAGTTCAATGAAGTCTGTGGTTGCTGATGAATCGTGATAATAATGGCGCAGTCAACAAGTCGTATTATCGTTCAGTGCGATTGGGATCATGTTTTACGGTTAGTTTAAAGAAATTTTAGACTTTCCTGGGTAAACGTGTATTTTAGCATCGTAAATTATTTTCAAGCTTATAATGGCACAAAAAGCGCTCTAAAATATTTATGCTAACGTGTTATTGCCTAACTGATGTATTACTATACCTAGAATTTGTTTAAAAGAAGGAAATCGATTGAAGAATTGTAATATTTTGTCATAACAAACCGCCAATCGAAGTTGTTGTTCAATTATGACCCTTTCCGGAAGTTGCGTGCGGCAAGTGTGCAATAAGACAGGACGCAAAATAAGTAAGTAAGTAAATGTCCAGCCCCTATTTAAATTGGTTTTATGAATCCAACTTCTGTTTCATTAATAATTATTTGTCATCATTCCAGCTCCAGTTTAAGCTAGAATATTCTTATTAACCCAGCTTCTATTTCTCGCCCGTTATTTTCGTCAACCCAGCTTCTATTTCAGAGATAAAATACCTTCATCCAGCTTCCATTACTTAAGCGTTCTTTCATCAATCCGGCTTCTATTTCAGATCTAGAAACACGGTCATCCAGCTTCCATTGCCTAAGCGTTATTTTCGTCATTCCAGCTTCCATTTTACCCGTAAAAGGGCCGTCATCCATATTCCATTTCTCTTGCATTTTTTCATCAACCCAAGCTTCATTTCACCTGTAAAAAGCTATCATCCAGCTTCCATTTCTTATTTTGAACTTAGGGCCGCAGTCTCGACGTACACGTTATTTATAGTCGCATACATTGATATGTATGTATTAGCGGTCGCATATACGTCGATGGAGAGGTACCTCAACTTCCGGTCAGATGTTGTGGTTCAACGGCGATTCGAACGGCGATCTCGCATGGGAAATTTGACTTCTTAAAAGCTCGTTTTATGTCAATATTCTTATTCTTAACAAATTTTAAGTATGCGGTTCGATGAATTGGTCAAATATACGCTGTTAGGAATGATTTGCTGCGCTTTTTGACTCATTATAAGCGTGAAAATAATTTACGATGCTAAAATACACGTTTACCCTTTCCTGATAAGAAAGTCTTTTCGTTATTATGCACATAAAGTATCACGCCAATATTCCTGTTGGTTGTATTGCAATCGTAAAGATAGAGATATTGGTAATGCTAAATCGGGTAAACACGCACACTGAGTGCCCGTACTCCAAACAATATGGCTGCCAAGGAATGCGATAAAATTAGAGCGCGACCTATAGACGACATTGTTCATCAATTCAGCTTCAATTTCAGCAGAATGACTGCACTAACCCTAAAACTAACCCTAACCGACCCTCACGGCGCCTAACCTGAGCCCTAACCGACCCTCACGCTTTGCATGTTGAGATGCATGTTGCGATGTCGTCGATCGGTCGCGTTCTAATTTTACGGCATTCGTTGGCAGCCATATTGTTTGGAGTACGGGCACTCAGTGTGCGTGTTTACCCTAAATCGTAATCATCTAACTTCTAAAGCGCCTCTCAAAAGCCAACTTATTCACGAGCGCTGCGTTGTAGTCCAAAGATGGTCGGGGTTGAGTACTAAATCTCACCTAATCACCTGTATCTCTGATATCTATACTTGGTGCGAATCCATTCACCTAAAACTTAATGCCTGTAGGACCGAACTCATCTAATTCACCCACCACCGACGTCTACCACTGACATACCCACCCTATCCCCAACCTTGGTCAAGACTGCTCCATTAAACGAGTTGATGCTGTTGGAGGCTTTGGTGTTCTCCTCGATAACGCTCTTTCTATGAAAATTAAATATTCTCCATATGTAATTAAATCCTGTTTCTTCCATCTCAGTCGCATACGTCTAGTCAAGATAATATCTTCCGGCCTGTATTCGCAAATCTTCATTATTATCACTCTTCAAAAAAGTTGAGACCTATTTGTTCAAGATGTATTGCGGGCAGAATTTCCTTTTACATGTTTTCTTGCAAGATTCTATTTTGTTTAGGTGTGTTATAAAAGACATTTTAATAATAATAATCTTAATCAACGACTTATATATATTGCAGCAATGCATAGATCTCGTCTAGTCTAATGACTTCTGTAATGTTGTTATATTCTTTGTTTCATAAGCCAAACATATGGTGGCTTCAAGTGAAGTCGAAAGCAGAAATAAATGGAAAGGCAGTGTGCAATCTGATATATGTCAGATGCCAGGCACTGGGTATGCAAGTTGAATTTGAACTGTTAACGATTTAGGTGTTTGCCTAAAAACAGCCATGATCACACATTGTCCAGCACACCTATCCATATCATCCAGGAACTGTCAATTAATTTTCAGAATTTTAAGTCATATGCAGACAAAGACTTGCTGACTCTGGTTATAATGAGATTTGTTGTTTAATTGTCGTGCAGGCAAAAAGGTGAAAAAGCATGGATTGCATTTCGTGAGCAGGGTGAGTTTGCCAGTTCTTCACAAGGTTATTTATTACTCAGACTTTAGAACCTGATTATTAGCAGTTATTTTACGTGAGCACTGGCTGAGAACAGCAACAAAATAACTACGTTATTTATTCACAAGCTGAATCTTACCTTACTCAGATGTGGTCCTTTAAATGTGTTCTAAAGTCTATTGAGATTTATCAGTTCAAGTTTTCATTAAATTATTGAAAGAGGACTGTTGACTTGTTGCTTACTGTATATATATATGTGTGTGTGTGTGAGATAGACTCACCAACGTTACTAGAAATAGAAGCTCAATATTATTTTCAGTTTTTATGTTTTGATGAAGCTTTTGATGAGACAATGCATTTGGTAGTACAATGACAAAGGTTATGAATACAATGGCCCAGTCATTTACATGTATGGTCCAGAGAAAAGAGGAAACGAGAAAAGAATACTGGGAGAGAATTATGGCTTTCAAAACAGCTGTTTTGCTTCTCGTTTCATTGGATGACGTTATTTTCAAAGGTAAGAAGAGCGTGTATGGCGAAATGAGAAGTGATGGCATGCAAACCAACATTGAAGAGTACAAGATGGCCGTCACAGAGCCTTTCACTGTGGACTCTGCTTGTAGGGTAATCTTTGATCTCACATACATGCTATATTCCATTATATTAGGGCTCGTTATTATAAATTTCTACATCTTGATTTTTAATCATTTAAAAACTGTAGCAATTGATTTCAAATGAGATGACTGAACTTAGATGTTACGGTGTTGCATTAGCAATGTATGTAGGATTTAATAGATACCAATTAACCGTAGTCTTAAATTGTTGGAGTGGCATTTTTTAAAACTTGTGTTGTTTGGCTGATTTTGTATGTGTTTAAATTTTTGCACTTTTACTTGAGAAGATGTCTGTTGAATGTTTAGATCAAAGCTCGAGGGTACGCGTACCCTAAAATAGAATACGTTAAAATACGTACGTACCTTTCAAAAAATAGAATACGCGTATAATACGTACGTACCTTTCAAAAAATAGAATACGCGTATAGGCCTAATACGTACGGTACCATACACACAAATTTTATTCATGGTTTACTCGGCGACCCATAGCCTACGTATAATCTGACGTCATCTGTAGGCCTATGCGTCATTGAAACCGGTACTTCCGGTGGCGTAGCAGTAAATTTAATTCGTTAAATTCTTCGGTTATAATTAATTTAATGCAAATTGCACTGTCTTACTAATGATAGCTAAGTACACGTCACTGGTTTGCAAATTGCTGTAACTCGACAGTTGCAGCACGTCTATATCTTATAATAGCCCACGCATCAGTCAGCTATTCAACGATGACCAGAGAACATGGGAAGGAATGGACGCACGTGAAAGTTTTGAAAAATGCGAAAAATAATTATTTAATTGAATGCAATTTTTTGACAAACAGTTCTGGTTTGGATCAGGCAATCGCATAAGAACACACTTTTGAAGTGCTGCAGCAGAACTGAGCCGACTGAGTGCATTCAGTGCAATGCATGCTGGATAAACATAGACCTACAATATAGCATTGCAGCAATTTACTACGCCATATACTGGGTCGTGATTGTTTGCTTAAATTAAATTGTAGCCTACATTCTTATAATGAGCAATGAAATGGTTAACGTATTTTATTTATTGTTAGGCCCTACGTACCCTAAAATAGGGTACGTTAAAATACGTACGTACCTTTCAAAAAATAGAATGCGTATGGTACGTACCCTCGAGCTTTGGTTTAGATAAATGCATATTAAACTCCGTAAAGTATTGAATTTTAAAGTTGTTTTAGCTTTTATCCTTCTTTATCAGATTGTGATTGGAAGTTGCTTTGCATTTTTTATAGTAATTATGCTGTTTTTGTGGTTACTGGATAAAGTTTGTATGGTGGTATTTGTTCAGGATATTAGAGTTAAGGTTTTTTTGTCATGATGTGTTTGTTTGTTGCAGAGGCACTTGACATTGTCTTATTGCGACGATGAGAAGAGGATTCACAGATGTAAATTTCAGGCTCCAGATTCCGTCTTTTCAAAGACCCACAATGCCAAGAAAAACGTCAGTTCATCTGCTTACTAGTTCATCTCACATTTCATGCTGATTCTATTGTTATTTTGTAACAATTATTCAATTGATTACATGATTTTTTTTCTTTGTCACAGTATTATTTGTTTTTTAATTATTAGAGTGGCGATTTGTACAGCGTCTTAAGTAGCAATCTACGTCAAGTGTACTTAACAAGAAACTTTAAAAATTTGAAATATGAAAGTTTATTTTAAATTAAATAAACTTGTATTGATGTAAATTCTGTTTATCTAAGCGTATTGCAGTTTGTTACAACAGACTGATTCCGAAGTGCGTTTTAGCCCTTTGCCGACCGTTATAATACAACGGTCGGCAAAGGGCTGTAATAATCCTATATTATAGGATTTTCCATACCGTTTACTACACTTTGGTCAGTAATGGTTAAGAAACTGATTGAAGTAACATTTAGTAACATCATCTGGCTGTTGACTTCAAATTTGTATCACCTTAGCACACATTTTAAAATGACTTATGAAGTAATGTTAAGGCACTCTCTCTCTTTTTGCAGGTGATGTGCATGGATGTGACTCCAGGTGGACTTGGTGTTTCATGTGACACGGAGGGAAAGCTGAAAATTTGGGTAACAGAAAGTGGTGAAGTTCGTGTGAGTAACATGATTCATTTGATCAATGCTTGCATTAGCATCTGACGGGCTTAAGTAATAAGACAACGCTTCAAAACTTTGCAAAATTGCAGTACATGGTGTTTTGCAGTCGGTCATCTGGAACAGCCTGCTGTCGAGCATATATCTGATTTTTGACGGTTCATTGATAAGTTTAGGAAAAAACTGAATACCACAATGACAGAATGATCTCAGGATAGCCAAGGCTGTAGAGACTGTGAGATTACGATGCTAAAGGATATCTTTGCTAACGGCTCCTGGAGGCATTGGCTGCCTTTTTATTGCACTATGATAATATGATTGTAGCAGCGCAGCTAACCCATAAGACCCAGTATAGTAGAGAGATAAAGAAAGAGAGATAGACAGAGAGACAGAAAGACACAGAGACTGACCACAGGCTAAGCAGAGAGAGGGAGGGATAGATAGAGAGAGAGACAGACACCGAGGAGAAAACAGACAGACAGACTCAGCACCTATAGTACAGGTAGAGAGAGGGAAGGAAACGATTGGCTAAGCATCGGTTCAGAGAGCGACCAATCAGGTCACTACATAGGGGAAGAAGCTGACAAGGTATAGTAGAAAGACTGAATGAGCCCGCAGTCGAGGTTTAGTCAGCAAGCAGTCAAGAGCTTAGAGGTCAGATACTCAGAGAAGTCGGCAGAAGGCCTAGGCATGAATGCCGACGCCGGATGCCGAGCCTGTAGTCGGAAACGAGAACACTAAGGAGTCGCGCTCAGACAGTCAAAATATAGTTATGGATTCTGTCGATTTAACCTGTATGCATCTTCGTGTGTGACAATAAACTATGAAACAGACAAGCCAGTTCCCCACCTCCTGGTTCATCTAAACTCGTACTTGCCGAGCAACTAGGAGCGGCACTTCATGATTAATTGCAATTTATGTAGTAATCGAGTACTAAAGCAATTTATGCATCCAATCTGCTACCTTTTGCTATTTCTTTCAGTCAAAACAAAGCCCGCTGTCCATGTCCCACTCCATGTCCTTTCTCTGGTTTCCTGGCCACTGGATATTCTTCACGTGGCATCTCGAAACAACTCCTTTGACAATGACTTGTCGCTTGTCAATATTTTAAATCGCAAATTTATATAGCCCCACTTTAAGAGAAATTTTGTGTGACTCCGTTGCAACTCAGTAAAGACGTACGCCTTGCATTTAAGCACTGATTTACAATTTGCTGATTTATGTTTACACTATTGTTACTGGAAATTATGTAGTTTATTCAGATTGTTGTCTTTCTTGACCTATTGTAGCGTGATTTGGTTGGGCATTTTGGTGACGTGTACTGCTGTCGTTTCTTTCCGTCTGGTATTGTTGTTCTGAGCGGAGGAGCCGACACTCAGGTCAAGATCTGGTCAGCAGAAGATGGCCAGTGTGCAGCAAGCCTAACTGGACACAAAGCTGGTCAGTAGTTACGATTCTCAAGGCTGATACTGTTTAAGTAAAAAGCTAAGGTTAAATAAGGCATTTGCTAGATTACTGTGTTCTGAATGATCTTTTGAGTCTTGAAACTTGAAAAAAAGCCGCAGTACTGAAGAACACCTAAATGACCTGATTTTATTAAACATGTGGTGATTGCCTTGTGCAATACAGCAATATAAATTTAAGCTTTGCATCTACAATTGAAAGGCTAACACTATTCAACAAAAGGTCAGTCTGTATTTATTTTCACATGTAATCTCTTCATTGTCATCAAGTTATTATTTTGTTAAATCTGTAAATGTAACATAAGCCTGGCATATGACATTATTAGTTAAGAGTATGAAAATCTAATTTCTTTATTAATTCATTTATTCAAGAATTTATATAGCGCTTCTTCAAGGGGACTACTCAGAAGCGCTCCCGACTCTAGCGGCACTGACATCGAATAGAGCCAACAGGGTTAGCTATGTCTGTATTTATGTATGTGATATATGAATGGGAGGGGTCGCATGGGACTCAGACATTGACTGTTAACTGATATCAGCATCTGATGCGTATCCATGGCTTTGTATTGTTTCTTTTCTTAAAGGGATCCTCGATTTGGCGATTGTTGAGAGAGGTCGTAATGTGGTGTCCGTTTCACGTGATGAAACGGCAAAGCTATGGGACTGTGGTCGTTCTTCGTGCCTGGCTTCATTTGATGACGTCGAAGGAGGAGTTATCAATGGCTGCCATGTTGGAGTGCCATCTAGAGATTGTGATCTGGGGCAGCCAGATGTACCTCCAGGTAGGAGCTGTTTTTTTGGCTCCAGGTTTCTGCTTTAATGCTTGGGGAAACACTTTTAAATTTAGGCATTTTCAAGTCGTATTGGTTTTAGAATTTTTTGTCTCTAAAGTTCTGTTCTTCAATAAACCCTGTTAAGTTCATTCATTCATTGAGAACATTTAAAAGGGATCCTTTGAAGCATTTACTTGGGCTCTTTCAAGGCCAGCCTCAATGAAAGAGATGGTACTTTTCAGGTTTTGAAATGCGTATGTGGCATAGTGCATGTAAATTGTTGATAAATTTTTACACCATCATGATCGTCATCTTATTGTTTTGCTTTTTGTAACACTTTTGTCTGACAGAACTTCATCAGGTGTTGCTATTCCGGATGTTTTTCTTTCACTTTCTTTGATGCTTTCTTAATCCTGCAGTGTCACTTCTATCTTTGATTAAAATAAAAGTAATAATAGTAATGCACACTTTAATATACAGGGGAAAGAGAAATATTAACAGAAGGCAAACTACTTCTTCTCGCCTGTGAGAATAAATCACTCAAGGCCTATGGACTTCACAGCAGAAAGAAGGTAAGTCTCTTATAAATGATGAAAACCATGGCTGAAAACGTTTTATTTTGAGCTACGAAAACATTAGGCGTAACATGACATAACATATCATTGCAATCATCTCAAGGGTGGTTGCCATCTGAAGGAGAGAGCTAAAGGTGTGGGTCAACAATGTTTCAATGGGGATTCTATTAGAAGGCAAATGATATTGTCCCTGGATTTTGCGTAGTGATTCTTGCATGCAGGTTTGTTTTCCCTCTGCTATCCTTGTTCAGGGATTCAGTGGCATTTCATTGTTTGGTTTTTGCAGGTAAGTCGTCTGTCCTTTGGTTTTCCTTTGTCCTATGGTGCTTAAAAAGTGAAAGTTTTTAGGTTTGAATTGAACATATCGATTGTCAGAACAACAAAACCATTCCAAGTTGAGGAGCCAACTGAGAGGGCGTGGTTCTGCTTAACACTAAATAATTATTATAGTTCATTGGACATAATTATATTCTCCTGTTATCTTTCTGTTGAGTTTTTCTATGCAGAGCTTTTATTTCTTATCAGGTGCATTATTTTATTTTACCTATATGCTGCCACTAGTTGCTGTAGAATACATCTGCAACTTCACATTTAACTTTTCATTCCTACGTACTTTGTGTCTAGGTCTTTAGCATCGACTGCCCAGGAGCCGTTAACTGCTGTACTTTTCTGTCGGATCACTTGGTCGTATGTGGGACAGATGAATCACATGTCAACGTTATTGATACACGCAACACAAGGTAAAGTGTGCAAATCTAATCCTGTAGCATCTACATCATTCACTGAATTAATGGACATTGTTGCCCGGAATACAGTGCTCTATAAACATGGACATGCGAGTTGAGAAATTAGCATGGAGAATTATGATGCACTATTATGATGAATTATGAGTAAGCCTCCCAAAGAATTCTTAACCGTTTGACAGCTGTTCTGTGATTGGTGTGAGGAAATTGCAACAGTTAAAGCAACTGGAAACAAAGTGCAGTTAGTGCACATGTCAACAAATCTAGCAAATGTTGGCACGTGTATTCGTGTAACGTATATTTAGATTTAGAAATGATACCATGTACAAATGCAGCATATAAACTTGAGCACCGAAATGCTCGAATGATAACAGTTTGAATGAGATTTAAATATTTTACGCATTGGCATGTAAAGTTATTTTGTGGTGAATACATTTTTTAATTAGGGTGATTCTATTAAATGTCCAAGTACTTAATAATGCGAAAGTGGCATTGCTCAATCCAACGTGTAAAAACCACAGTAATGGCAAACACGTACAGCTTTTGTGCTTTAATATTAGTAAAATTAGTTTTTAATGTTTTCCTAATCATGCCACTGATACAGTTACTGTGTAGATTTCTGACAGTTCTGGTGTTGTTGGTTCTTTTCAGTTCGTTTCTAGCGTCTTTTCATGAAACTCGATCAGCCATTCTGTCGTTACTGCCGTACAAGAGAGGCTGTTTCATTTCAACAGGTATACCACTTAATTTATACAGCAGTCTTATGAGCAATGTAGCATTTCATGTATGGAAACTCATGGCAACTCCTCTCCCAGCCTCCCTCCTGTCACTTCACTCTGCTGATTATCTTGATCCTTTTGTCCCTTGGCACTTCTTCCTCTCTAGGGATAGCTATTAGCTATTTTAGAACCATTTTCTAATTACCACTTGACCAGCATTGTCATATCATGTGAATGGAATGTTGATACCTTGTGGTGTTAATTAGATTTTCCAGGTGTTGTTTGCCTGACATTACCTTTACCCAATGATCGAATCGAACCGTTGCATTTCAACGTTTGTTTGCTTTTAGGTGACGGTTCCTGCTACTTTCTCGACGAGAATCTTACAAGTGGCCTCGAGCTCACTGGATCCGATTGCGATCCATTGTACAGAGTTGTCACCGACGGGCGATCAATTTATACATGTTGCCGTGATGGTGCTATTCGAAGATACCATATGCAGGGTGTTCTGTAGTTGACATCTGGGACAGTTTTTATAAGAGACACATGTGCCACGTATGGCAGCAGTCTTTCGTTTAAAAAATGCTATAAAAGAACAGTGACAAGTTTTTTGTTTGTCTGAATTTCTTACATCTTTAAGAATATCTAGAAAGTTCACATATGAATTGTATCTATGCACTTCAAAAGAATATTCTGATGATGCAGAAGTGAAAACATTGTCATTTTCCGAATTTTTTTAACATCACTTGCTGGTCACAATCACCTACAAACCACAAATGACATATATTTAGTGCACTGAAAAATTCTGGAAGATCCACAATTTTTTACGGAGACAATTTATTTTGATTTCCCTCTCCTCCCCGTTGCACCGTGTGTACATTATGCAGACCCAATGAGTTCATACAAATAAGGTTCTCTACCCCTGCAAAATTAAATTAGCTAGTCGTATATAAAAACCATTTATTTAATCATAGGCTACTATTTATCTTTGTTAAACATCATCCTTGCTAGCCAAAATTTGTTAACTATTATGTAGTTAACTGTTGAGATCTGAACTGAATTTGATTATAATGTAGTCAAATGCCATCGGATGACTATAGGACAAGTGTTGTAAATAGGCTAATGTGGACGCTGTAATTACAGATTTATTTTGTGTACGTTAATATTGTTGATACCCCTCCCGGTATGTGCATTCCCTAAATCTGTTGACAACTCCTCCTCTTCCTCCGCCTTGCAAACATAATGTGTGGATCAGTGGTGTAGTGGGGGGGGGGGGGAACGCCATTCCCCCCACTTTTTTCCAGGGATAATGGAATATTAATACTACTACTACTAATTTAATATTATTATACAGAGCGTTCCCCCACTTCATATTTTAGGACTACACTACTGGTGTGGATGATTCCTAAAGGACTATACTCTGCATTACTATTCTCACATATATTCATTAAACTTACATTTACAAAGGTACAGTACACATATTGGTAAATAAAACTATCTTTGGGCGCTGCACATACAGGTCATACTCTTAACTTTCAAGTTATAATTGAAACCATTCTCCAAAACCAATGTTGTATCAAATTTGCATTCTGCCAACTTAATTTTTAGTAGGTTGTGAAGTTACCCACCTTGGCAAAGCCATGTGGCTTTAACGAAGCCGTCTTGCCTCTCTTTCCGACTCCAGCAGGGTCAAGATGTCTCCCTCTCGAACTGGGCCTTTCACATTACGGATGATGGAGCGACTTGTCTCGTCCAAAAACTCCACACGAACCTAAATCAACAGTTGCTTTATGCATGTACAATTGTACATAACGCAAAACAGGTTTGCAAGTCTAATTAGACTTTGCATTCCGTTATAAGTATAGAATCGGTTATGCCCAGATTTGATGCCAATTCAGTAACTAGTAGTTTGTGTGCCTGGTTGCAGTTGGTTAAGTTGAGTGAAATAAAAAGTATATACTGAATCCAAAAATATATACTTTATAATATATAAATAAAAAAGATGACTTAATTACTAATTTCCAATTAAGAAAAATCAATTGTCACAGAAAAGACGTTTCAACCTAGAAGTGAGACAGTAGTAGGTATCGGACGCCTACAAGATAAATCCAATTCTAAAGATCTTCGTCAAGACAACCTTACTGCAGAACAGTATGTTTCTAAACTGACTCATTAATATTCTGAATGCAGAATTACCTGAGTACATTGGCCTTGAGAACCAGTACGACCAAGGATCTTGGTAACCTGTAAACACAAATTTAAAAAATGCTAAAATTTTTAAACAAAAGCATCTTGTGAAACACAAACTAACATGCACCACATGGGTGGCAATTAAGCATAACCATACAGCCAAGTGAAACCATGCATTTGACGCCAATTCCTTCATCATTAATCCTTTTCCAATGAACAACAGAAAATGCATAAAACGGGCCGTGTACGTGTTAATGAAAGGAATGTATTAAGTATGAGTTACAGACACGAAAATAATATTCTTCTAAGAATTGTACAGTACATTCAACAACTGTATTATCGTTCAACAGTTAAACAGTCTGCATACAGCCAGAGGTTTGGCATATTGTTTCACTTAAATGAAATAATACTACTTCAGTATTAGATGCGTACCTTGGCGAGCTTAATTGGCACTGCCTTCGCGTCCATATTTGAACTTTACTGAAACTTTCGTCTGAACCTTCACGCCACCGGTAACGGAAAACCTAAAAGGAACGTTTCCAGTGTTGCCACTGAGGTTTCAAAAAAAAACATAGATTTCCTAAAAAAAAAAACACAGAAAAACACAGACGTCGCCCGGCCGAAAAGTAAAGAAAATTTTATATTTTCGCCGGCAAAAAAATTGATGACCTTTTTTTTTTTTTTTTTTTTTTTTTTAGTCATCCGGTCCGAAAAGTCAAAAAAATTTCTATTTTCGCCGACAAAAAAGTTGATGACCTTTTTTTTTTTTTTTTTTTTTTTTTTTTTTTTTAGTCATCCGGTCCGAAAAGTCAAAAAAAAACCAGAAACCCAGACGAAAACCGAAAAAAACACAGATTTTTCCAAAAAAACCCAGAAACCCAGACGAAAACGGGAAAAAACACAGATTTTCCCCAAAAAACACAGAAATCCAGACGAAAACGGAAAAAAACACAGATTTTCCCAAAAAAACCCCAGAAACACAGACGAAAGCAAAAAAACATAGATCTATGTGGAAAAACACAGCTGTGGCATCACTGAACGTTTCACAGCTTGTTCAAGATCTTGCAAACAACATGCGGTCTTGTGAGATGTTTTTATAGCGCTTGCATATTAAGCCGCAATCGTACTGCACGTAATAATTATTTACATGACCAAAAGGTCCTCACTACATGAACGGGTTAATTAAGCAACTGCAGTGAGATAGGCATGAGAAATTTCCTCAGAATAAACCGAACTTGGGCCGCTTTATGATTATAATTATTAGGTCTACCCTTTGGACGAAACCTCTGATTCGACGAAGAGTTCGTGCATAGGCCTGTACCATGTATTTCGCTTTGGAGTGGAGGTTTGAATTTTTACGCATAATATTGTGATGGAACTTGGTCTGTAATAATTATTATTATAATGATCAGGTGCTAGATTTCTGTACGTAGTCATAGTGCCTTTAAGCCTTGTCATAAAAATTCGCTGCAATTCTCAACAATAAAAAAATGGTTCTCTCAATCCGAATAATTAGTCGATATGCCTAAATGGATGTGTAGAATAACAATAATAGGCCTACAGTAACTGCCTACAGCAGTAACTGACTGAGGTCTGTTGTTTTCAGTGACCAATCAAAATCAAAGCTGACTGCATTCTATTTCCCACTGTTTTGGCTAACCCTGAGCATATTCTTCATGGGCAAAATCTCCATGATTGTCCACCTAGGACAATTATTGCACAAACTCGATCCTTTACCCTCATCCTTATGAAATTCCCTTCACTCTGCATGGAATTCTCCTTTCTGGATCAACATCTACATCCTCTCTGTTCTTAAGACATTTTTTCTCTAGGGTCATCAATTCCGCCACTGCTTGCACTCTGCCAGTGCCAGTCTGGCAGTCCCGAGGCTGGATAACGGAGGACGGCAACACTAATCATCTTTGAAATGGCAGCATCACTAAACAACAACAAGCAGTCTAGGGGCTGTCACACTGGAAGCACCACTGAATGGCCACGGCAGTGAGTGGCGCTGTAGAAATTACTAATTACAATACATAATTTCATTGGTTTTTAATAATGCACCAGACATGAATCAGCAGCACATGTATAACTGGGTGAAAACAATCATCAAATTGATCAGACAATATATGTAACTGGATGAAAATATCTTGTTCTCGCAATCAGAATAATCACAATAAATATTGTTAATAGCACTTTCCAGAGGAAGACATAATTACTCAATGCTATTGCTTCTACATAAAATGTGCTAACATTCTCTTCTCCTACAAATTGTTCAAAAGAAAACAATTCATGAAAACTAGTGAACGGGCAAGTTCGTTCAAAGCCAATGATTTAACCTGTGCAAAAAAATGAAATGCAAGGAAAAGTCAACGTCAACAGCCTCTGTAAGCCATATGATGCTCATGTGTAAGCCAGTGTCGTGCGCTTGGCTTTTGATCGGTGCTTCAGAAGTTTGTCAATAGCTATTACGATGTACTTGAACATTATGAACACCAAGGATTGGCCATTGGTAATGGTCATCATCTCATCTGACATAATCTGTGAGCAAGGACTGTTTTGGCCAAAATTCAAGCTTTTGCCTTCATTGGTCCTGCACTTTGGAGTCAGCTCTTCTTGCTACTCACTGGTACCCGAAGCCCAACTATTATCTGTCTCAAAACTACTTTCTTTTCTCTGGTTCTTTTGCACTGAGAGCGCCTCTGATTGGTGTGCACTGGGAGAGGTACTTCAGAAAATTATAGATACACACAATACAATTGGTAATTTGCTTTGCACAATCTGGGTTTACATAAGTTTACAAAGATTTTACTGTATATCAGTGATCATCATTCTATTCACAATGACACTGTTGTCAGATCTAGTACATAATATCCACAGTATCTGCATGATTATCAATCTCAAATTCTTCTAAAATCAAGAACCGGAATCGCTAATGATGGTGTCAACATCGTCATAATCGTCTTCTGGCGAAACCGGAATCTAAAACGGAAAGACATAGTTTGCTACAATACCAGTCGTTCATTATCAATGGATGTTGCAACGCATTATGGACAGGCAAAGTTTCAGATGGTGAAGCGTTTCTATCTATTTGTCTTTGAATTTATGACCCCATGAGTGGGATGATTTAACATGTTCATTTCACATTTATTCATCCAAGTATTTATATAGCACCTCTTCAGGTAAACTATTCAGAGGTGCTTCAGACTTTAAGTGCTAATAGAATGTGTTGGATAGTGACCTAGGGAACAAGCACAGCCCAAGAAGGAAGTGCTCTGCATCTTAATGGAAAACAGTTCATGTAGACATTAGTGAACGGAAAATTAAATAACTACCAACATGAAATAATTAAACAGTTTTTTTTAAATCATAAGTTTCATTCTTTTTAACAAATTTGAATCAAAATGCATGATCAATAAATAAGGATATCTCAAACTTTAAACGACAGTGCAGCTCATTGTTAAAGTGTAAACAATACTTATAAACATTCCCAGATATGTACATGAAAAAATAAAATGTACGCATGACTAATTAAGTGTTACTAGTGTATAAGATAAGATAAGAATATTCTTTAATATACCAATTGTTATCCGCATTTTGGTGTACAGACATGGTATAATAAACAAACGTACATAATTTCTATATCCAAACATTAGCAAATGTTAGACTGCCGTCTGGCCTCCCTTTCCTGACCTACCAATTGAATGTCATGACCTGTGGCTGTGTAGTCAAGCGGTATTGTGTACGTGACTGGTCGGTCGGAGGCACACATCTCACATCCTGGTCGATTTGGGAGGTTTACGTAAGTGCACTGCGGGCATGCCCATCCAATCTGTAATCAATGAAAATGACACATGGACCATCACTATAAACCTTATATTATCATGCTCATAAATGGAAGATCATTCTAGTACATGACTGTAAATAAATGGTTGCCCCCACTTATGAAAGATCACTCTAAACGCCAAAAATATGGACATTGTCAAGTTTACATTAAAAAATTTAATATGTTGGAAATTATGCTCGACAAGTGCGTCCACTCAATGTAGCGAACAGAAATCCGACACAAAGGACACGAACCTGAATGCATAGCCAATGAATATTAGTCAAAGCATGACATTATCCAAAGGCAGGGCTAAAAATGTAAACCAATTGGGAACGATACATAAAATAGAAATAGTCTGAACAAGCCGGGCAACAATATCTAGTCAACAATAAAAAATGCATGCACTATTATAAACTTTCATTACAATCACTTTACCTTTTCAGGGCTTGATGATACAGGAACAGCGTGAATGGTTTGTGGCTGGATTCCTCTATTCTGAGGCAGTATTGAAATCGGTGGAGTAAATGAAGATGCCGTCATCACGGTAAACGAAGGCACAACGGGCGTTGGAGTCACTGTCAGTTCATGTTGCTGAGGTGACTGCGGCACTGTGACATCCACAACTGAAGCTGGTTCACTCAGAAGAGGATCATGAAGTCGAAGACCTAGAACAAAAATACCAACGTCTAATTATTCTGTCCACAATTTAATATTTTGCACCAAAAATGTGTTAAAATAGCTCTAACATCCTAATAAAGGTCACAAATGCCATTTCAACTAGGGCTTTTTTAGTATGCAGTTCTACACAAAGTGTGCAGTTCTAAATGAATATGTGCATTGCGCAGTTGAAAAGCATTTATGTGCAGCTAAAATTGGTTTGAAATGTCCATGTTTCATCCAATTAGGAATAATTTACCATGGAGGAAATGTAAGGATAGAATTCAATAATTCCTTTCAAGAATTTATATAGCACCCCTTCAATAAGTCCACTCAGAGGCAAAATGGGCTGTGCAGTTTTAGAAATTGCTTAAAAGAAGCCCTGAATTTTCAACTCTTTACATCACTTAAAGTCAAAAAAATAAGAAATGGCACATATGTTTACCTTGTGAATAATCTGTTGGTGTGATTAAGTAAAGGAACATAACGGCTCCACTGAAGTTGACGCCGTACTCTGCCAACGTTTCTCCATCGTGAGCCAATCGTCTTCCAACGATCCACTTCTGAAGTTCGGGCAGATAACCATGCTTCTGATACATCTACAGCCACCACAATATTTCAAACATGAATCAATTGTGGGGCGCAGTGGTGTAGTGGTAGCGTCGTTGCCTTGAAGCCGGAAGGTTCGAGGTTCGAATCCACAGGACCTTGGGCAAGTCCTTCACTCACAATTGCTCAGCGCTTTGTCGTGAAACCCTGATGCAGTGTCCGCTCTGCATTCGGGAGCGCCTCTGAGTAGTGAGAGAGAGCTTGAAGGGATGCTATAACAAGTGCACATGCAAACAAACAATTAAAATTCTCTTATTTAGACTTTCACTCATTGTCACCATGAGCTGTAAAAAGCAGTAATTACTGTTGCTACTGTGGCCATGTCTGACTAACACGGTGTAAATTGATGGTGCACCGGGGTCAGTCTGAGGTAGAAAATGATAGATAAGCAATTTTTTAGCCGAACAACAAAAGCAATTGAGAAGAATGGATTAACCTAATCACACCAACAGATTCACAACGTAAATATATGTAGCATAAATTTCTTATTGCACCGTAATTGATCACATGAAGTAAAGTAAATAGTTGAAAATTCAGAGCTTCTTTTAAGGAATTTAAGGAAGACACACAAGGAGGGAGATCTGCTGTAAATCCAAAATCTTGACCCACTGGATCAAGATTTAAAATTATTTGTAATGTCCAAAGCTTGCAGCCTTGCACCAACTTCAAAGTGCGGCAAAGGATTTTACTTACCACAAAATTTGAAGACTGGTGCAGATTCACAAAGTGACTACAGATCTTAACACAGGCACTAACTAAAGTAAAGAGTTGAAATACACTTCTGAAAAATTTAAGAGTTGCAGAGTTTGTCGAAAAGACTCACCACTAGCTTCAGCGTTTCAACAGTCATCGTTGGTCTAAGTTTCATTACGATGTGATTTTCAGTTGATGCCAAGTTCTTGTTGCAAATGTGTATTCGGACGCTGTGAAAAAAAGACATTTCTTCAGTCATACACAAAACTCTTCATCACTTTAATGCCAACAGCAGAAAATAAGCCATAAAACATGCAGCTGTACGACTACTGTCATGGCCGCCAACAGGGACAATGCCCTGGGCAAGGCGAATTTTAGGGGCCCGGGCTAGCTAGTTATGTATACAAAGTTTACCAGTACTTGTGTCTTTTCAAATATAATATTACAGTCAATTAATAGGAATGTAAAAATTTATATACGTCATTACGTCACCTTATCTCCCGTTCCATAAGTACTGCCTTAATCTTAAGTCTTTCTCCAGTATTACTGATTAATAGAAGTGCAACAGGAACGCTGCCATACCTTATCTCCTGGTCCGTTGTCCTAATCTCAGAGTTCTTTTCTTGACTTGCACGGAACGACAGGCGCAAGCTGGCAAGTGACTTTGCCAACTCCATGGCAATCTGTACGTTGCCAGAACGAATTGCCTTCTGTAGCTCCTCTGTCAATTCAACCGCTGACTTTTGCTCTATTGATGGGCCTCCATAAATCGCAGAATTTGGTCGACCGGTCAAGTTGGGAACATTTAGTACGTCGACGTTCTGGTACAGAAAACTGTCCGGATTGGATTCCGCATGTGTCATCGTCTAAAATAGTTAATTAAAAACCATTAATTACATTCATAGACAATTGGGGTGTTACCCTCGATAGTTCCCTTTCTTTTCATGCATAACTGACAAGGCACGAGAGAACAGGCTGAGATGGTATGAACACGTAATGAGAAAAGAGGAGAATAGCTGTGTCAAAAGAATCATACAAGCGGAGGTATATGGTCGACGCAGTTGGGGGCCGACAGAAAAGATGGGAGGACGTGATACAACAAGACCTGAAGCTGCTCGAAATGAAGAAAAAAGGGTAAAATCCCAGACTGGCTGCCCGTACTCCAAACAATATGGCCGCCAACGAATGCAATAAAATTAGAGCGCGTCCATCGACGACATTGTTCATCAATTCAGCTTCAATTTCAGCAGAATGACTGCACTAACCCTAAAACTAACCCTAACCGACCCTCACGACGCCTAACCTGAGCCCTAATTAACCGACCCTCACGACGCCTAACCTGAGCCCTAACCGACCCTCACGCGCTCTAATTTTATTGCATTCGTTAACGGCCATATTGTTTGGAGTACGGGCAGCCAGTCTGGGATTTTACCGAAAAAAGACACTGGAAACATAGACAAATAGAGGAAAAGGATCCGAGTGGCTGACCCCTCGCCAGAGGGAATAATTCTAGCGCGAAGGGAAAGAAGAGAAGAAAGTGTAAAATGATTTGCAGTTTACACAAAATAAATGATTGATTGATCTGAGATGGGGTTTCTTCCTCTCGATTGTCTAACTGTAGCCAGCCTAGAATCGATAGTTGAAGGACTACAGTTCAGAGAAAAACAAATAATGCAATCATCCTCGCAGAGTTCCGCTGCACGTATCCGCATGCAATTTACGTAATAGTTACGAAAGTGTCATACAACGCTAACAGGTAATAAAATTAATAATAACCCAATTAAATGAAAGCAATCCGTACGAATAATATGCAATTTAATGCCTAGCTAACTTCAAGCTCGTTTTAAACGAAACAAAACTGAAAATTGTATCAGCAGGCTTATTAAATCCCCTAATCAACATACACATGCCTCCAAAGACTTTAAACAAATAGGCCTACGGTAAATGTGGATCCGTTAAACGCAAGGCTGTGCGAAAAATTAGCTACGCGCATAATTATTACAGATATAAAATACAATACAATGCAAACAAAATTTTATATCGCCCTTCTTACAAAGTTCAGAAGTGCACACACGACTCGACTGCACAGCTTCAATTGAAGAACTTGCTCAAGGTTCCTGCTCAGTAACTGCCTGGGACGAGCATCGAAACCACATTCTTTACGTTACAAGCCAACTACTCTAACCAATCGGGCACTGTGCCTCATAGATATAGTGTCAGTCTGTCAGATATATCACATATATTATATTACAGACATATACGAAGCTCCTCCCACTTCCCATGCAAAATTCTGTAATATAATATATGTGGATATATCAAGCTGGTACTACTGACGAGCATTTAACTTACGTTGAAAAATTTTATTTATGTACATTACATTGCAGCAATCAGTCGCATCATGACGCCAGAGTTATCCACTCACATTCGTCATAGAGTGTAGAATCTACATTACGACATGTAGTCATTGCTTAGCAGGTGCGTGCGACGCTTTTGATTGGAGCGATCACAATAGACATAAAATGCGTGTCGCGAAGGTATTGTGAACTGTGTGTATAGTCGGCGTGATATAAAAAAAAGCTAGAAGAAATTTGTGACAAGCCAGTTTTATAGTTTTTAG
The DNA here is from genome assembly GCA_945859605.1 of Lumbricus rubellus. NCBI lineage: Eukaryota > Metazoa > Annelida > Clitellata > Crassiclitellata > Lumbricidae > Lumbricus > Lumbricus rubellus. The sequence continues at coordinate 31,552,490 of OX243814.1, forward strand.
TTAGGTAATATCATGTAGTATAACATACTAAAACCTACAAAACGAAAGCCCTTAGGAAAATTTACAAATTAACACCAAAGTAGCGCACTTTATGACACACATTTTACGCTGTAATTCTGTGTACAGTGGGCGGATGTGCACAATCCTGATGTCTGTTGTCCGTGTTTAGTGGGTCAGATAATCGAATGGTATTGAAATTAAGGGGCCGTTTCACATGTTTTACAAGATCGACAATTTGACATGCATAACTAAATTTAAAATTTGCAGGGGCGAGCCATGAAAAAAATTCCGGAGTTCCATTCCTGGGTTTTTAACTTTTTCCAATGGTCTTGGACGCAAAATACAGAGAACTAGTTCTTTAAAATTAGATTTTTTATGTTTGGTTCGAAACCGCCAAACCACCTCCTAAGAGGGGGTGGGGGTTAAGGAAAAATTATATGTAGGCCTAATAATTATATTAACGGGCCGAACGAGCCTTTAGATTAAGATTTTTCAACAACTTTTAATTACCAATACTTACTTAAATAGCCAATTGATATGAAACAACCACTCATCCAGCAAGCACTTGTCAGTAGAGTGAATAAATGCATGTCCTTTGATACACATGGGCGGAGTTTATCAGGGGCTAGGGGGAGCTAAGCCCCCCACCAAGAAGGCCCAGATTCAGCTTTTTTACCATGAAAATTATATCTTTTCCGGGCTTAGCCTCCCCCCCCCCCCTAAGAAGGCATTAGCCCCTCCAAGAACGGAAACCAACTCCGCCCATGTTGATACACTACTGTGTCAGGACTGAGATATTGTCTCTTGCTATCTAAGCTAATAGTAATAGACCTAAGAGAAGGAATTGATGTCCTCATCCATTACCCTGCTTGCAAATATTGAAATAGCACTTAACCCCCCCCCCCACCGCTTTGAGGTGTGGATCGGTCTTTTGGGGGGGAAACTAAGAATACAATTTTAATATGCAGACACTGGCACAAGCTATAAGCTTAGGCTACTATTTAGGCAGGTCGTGTCAAGCAGTTATTCAGTAGGTCGGTGTGACCTTGCGCGCGTTATAAATTTATTTATTTAATAATAATAATAGGTCAAGGAAGTTAAATGTAAAAAAGAGCTAAAAGTCCCAAGCAGATCGTAAGGCAGGTCATGAGCAAAATTGGCAGGTCACATAAGGTCAAGAAAATAATTATGTCCATAGATACAATGAAAAACAGTAGGCCAAGTTGGTGTGTTCTGGTTGCATGAGAGTGGTAATTAAGTTTGTAGCATTCATACATGCACAGGATGCTTAGTGTCCACACTGTACAGGAAGTGATGCACTCATCAAAGCACAGACAATTATAGGCCTATATAGATAGTTGTGGTACTTTGCAACACTATAAAGATCTATGACAGTCACAAACATTCCACCTATAAACAAACAATTTAAACATAAACATGCCATATATTGATATAAGACAGTTGTAGATATAGGAATCTTTATTCATTAATTACAGCAGCATGTACAAAAATTGAAAGAAACCAGAACAAAGCAGAATGATCTAAAGTGCATGAGGACAACCTAATTCCTTTTTTTCTTAATACATATGTATGTCTACAGGAGCACACAACTAAAATTATAAGGTTTCATTGGAATGAGGTAATAGGTGTTGGTGGAATTAGGTAGCGTTTAGGGTTGCATGAGTCCCAATGAAGTTTAATGTTGGCAAGCCATCAGGATGGAGCAGAGGATCCTGCAGGTGATCCTTCTGTCATGATGGATATCATATCTGTGCTTGATTGTGATTTCCATTGGATCAAGATGGGAGATGTAATGCATGCCCGGTTTGTTGGACAAATTGTGGTTTATTTGATGAGCATAGTCTTTCAGGATGTCATGTAGAAGAGAGAAAATTGAAATGCCAAGGGGGAAACGCATTCCAATTTTTGTGTGTAAATTGGAACTGGAGCCTGGCTGGCAGCTGCATGTTTATGTCGAAAACGTGCAATTTAATCGTATACTGTTTGTGAAATTTGTTTGTTTCATAAGCATTCAAAGTTAATTCGGCCTTAGATTACAAAAATTGTTAGGAATTGATACGATTCTAACTGGTAGTTTAACCTGTTAACAATGTGTAGCATTTTCGTAGCAATATGTAATTGAGTTGATCGATAATTTGCTTCACTTTGCTATTGTGATAATTTGCTTTACTACGCTATTACCGGTAATGTCTGCAGAAATGTCCCCTACTGCTGCTGCCACTGTTGTCCATGCCTTTGTGATCTCTCGTCTTGACTATTGAAGCTCCCTCCTGTGGGGTTCCCGGTGATCCAGATCGGGTGTCTTGAGCAGGTTCAGCGCACATCAGCACATGTCTTGAGCAGGTTCAGCGCACATTAGCACATCTTATAAGTCGTATGCATCCATGAATTTGACCAAGTCATAGGGTACATGCACAATGTACTCCACTGGCATTCTATTACACATCGGATAACTTATAGGGTTTCTGCATTAGTCTGCGCTGCATGGAGGGTCTGGCTCTCATGTACCTGCAGGAGCTCTGCTGTCCCACCTCTGGTGTCCAGTGGCGATCTGACCTCCAATCAGCTGATCAAGCTGAGCTCTTGGCCCCTCGCTCACGGACTACTATAATGTACCAGCGCTCTTTCTCAGTGGCTGGTCCTAGAACCTGGAGTAGGCTCCCTGTTTCATTCCGCCTTGTGCCTAGAGGTTACATCCTTTCTCGCTTAAAAACTGCCTCATTTAGCCGTTGTTAGACTAGGAGTGCTTCTGAGTAAGCTACCGTGAAAGTGCGCTATATACAAAGTCAATAATAATCCGGTTCACCGCTACCAGCTTACGCTTATGCAGCTCGCAATGTCGACCACTATAATACACTATTCTGCAGCGTTCATGAACACTAACTATGCCTGGATGTCTAGCCATGTATTGGTTATAGCGCTATCATCACGCCGAATACTAGCTTTCTGAGATGGGATTCATTCCTCTTGCTTGCGCAAATGCAGTGACGATAATCGCTAGTCTAAGAACTGGTAACAGAACGGCTAATAATGCATTTATCCTCGCATAGTATCTGCCCGATTCGCCATTATCGCTCAACTCAATTACAAATTGCTAAAAAAAATGCTACACAACGTTAACAGGTTAAACTACCCGATAAAATCGAAGCAATCCCTAACAATATTACGTAATCTAAGGCTGAACTAACTTTAAACGCGAATTAAACACCAAATTTCACAAAATTATGCTATTAAATTGCACGTTGCCAACATAAACATGCAACCGAAGACTGTAACTGCCTTCTTACGCCACGGCAACTCCTACTCAGAAAAGACTGCGCAATGTCTAAATTCGCCAAACAAATAGTCCCAAATTTAAGTTCAAATTTCACATTTTCCTAATTGTAGGTTCACTGTAGGTTTTTATGGGAATGAAACTAGACCATACTAAACCCATTGCAAATATAATTGGCTTGTCACAAATTTCTTCTAGCTTTTGAAATTTTTGGTTTAATTCTGGCCGACTAGTAGGTGATTATTTAGAGAAAACAAATTAGTGTGAAAATTATAAGTAAAACCACTTGTTTCGCTAAGTATTGGACTGTTCGTATTTCTTAACAGACATATTCAATTCCTGCGATTTGTCTTGTATTTAGAAGTTTACCGTGAACACTTTAAAACTTTTTATACAAGTCGGATGGATATTCATGTTGACACGGCACTCGACAAAGCTGTTTAATGCGATCAGCACTGCCGGTGATATAGTACTTGTCTAGTATTGAAATCGGCGTACAGTAAGTGTAAATATATCTAGTTTCTAAAGCTAATTTACCGCAAGACTTAAAGAGATGTTTTAATTTTGGCATATGAATTTATAGTAGTAAGATGTGCTTAGTTCATGTCGGAGTTATGGCATATGCAGCTGTTATCTGTCTATTTGAACCTATTTGACGTCTAGCATATCAGATGTCTGATATGCTAGACGTCAAGTAAGTGTGTTCCCAAGCTTAAAACTAAACATTCCAGGTCACTCGGTGTAGCGATCTGTGCAGAAGCAGAGCATACTTTCCATTGAAATACATTGTCCACAGGGTGAGAATTTCCAGGGGTTGGGTTTCAACCCCCCAGTCTTTATTAGAGAACCATATGTAGTAAAGTCTGTTTTTCACACCCCAATTTCAAGTGGATCATAGTCCAACACCCCCCACATTTATCACACCGGTTGTTCCCATCTTCTCGATCTCAATTCTAGCTGGTAATTCCATTTTCCCCCATTTCCTGTTCTCAAATTCTACTTCTTCTCTCTTGGTCTTATGCGCTGAGAGCGCGTCTGAATGGTTTACCCTATTAGAGGTGCTTTATAAATGTTTTAATACAACACAATACTTTCCAATATCCAGAGCAAAGAGATGACACCTATTTACAATATGTACAGCCCACAAGAAATTCATGCACGAACAGATATTCATGCAGTATCTTAAAGTGAGGGCGTTAAAGTTTTTAATCCGATGAAACATGAACTGTCAGGGATGCTCTTGATGAGTTTTTCTAGAAGTTGTGCTGTGCGCTCTTGCGAGATTTTAGTTTTGAGTTGATGTTACATGCAACCAAATGATCCTTGCCTTCATAGCAACAAATGTGAGTGTCTATAATAGTGACTTGTAAGAAGGGTAACAATTCGCTCTGTGCTCTTTATTTACAGAGTAAATTTATTTTTCTACTTGTTGCTCTCATCTGAAAGTAAAATTAATAACACATGGTGATCTTGAAACTCAGGATAGGGTTTGAATTTTTTTTCCAGTGTTTAAAGTGTGGAAAAAGAAATGCCGGGACACCCCTTACCTATCCAGGGTGTGCTGTGCTGGCCTAATAAGTAACAGGACGGCATTCAGATTTTGAAATGAGTACCTGGACACCGTCGATGGCCGTCCAGTCACACTTTTAACCCTGGTTTTCCTTAAGGCCTAAAAAAATTTTGTGTTTCCGGTAACAGAGCTAAAAAAAATTGGGTAGGTAGGTCGGAAAATATTTTTATTTTGGTAAAATATTTTTATGCAGTGACTATCCGAAAAAGTATACCCCACTAGTCTTTTTTGCACGCTGAAACAAAGTACGTGTTCTAAGCAAGTATAAACTGCCTATTTCCCGACTGTCTGCACCTAAAACTGCTCTAGAAACAGTCCTATTAATTTCATTTTGTTGACGTCTCTTATGTTATGTCAATACAAATGTTTAAAAAAACTATTTTAAAAAAATATTTGAATTTTTTTTTTAAATAAATTTTTTACAAAAATATTTGAGTCGCGGCCGTAAAAATGGGTTGGTCGGGTTACCGGAAACAGAACAATTTTTTTCTACGCCTAAGTGTTTGTTTGTTGTACTTGAACACAAAGCTTCAAATGTATGTAAGTATGTGAGCTTGTTATAGCACCCCTTCAAGATTGCTACTCAGAAGTGCTTCTGACTACACCGAGGACACCGAATCAGAGTTTCATGCCGAAGCGCATAAATTTATGAGCAATTGCCAGTGAAGGACTTGCCCAAGGTCTCTATGAGATGACTTTCGGTGGCTTCAAACCTGCTACCCTCCGGCTGCAAGGCAACGGACATACCCACTACACCACTGCGCCCCACATGACAAATAAAAAGAGCCACATTTTAAATTCAGTTACCTGCATTTGTAGTGATCAGGGTGTTTGGTTTTATTAAATTGACAGGTCAAAGAGAAAGATGGAGAAGGATTCGAACGAACTTGGAATGCTATTCCAGCAGATTGTTTCAGACATCAAGGTGAGAGTCTTTTGATTGGCTAAGCATTTAGTTTGTGAAGACAGCGAACACGGTGCAGTTTTGAATCGGACATGGTTTTCATTTTATCTTTTGATGACATGGTCAAGTGTTTAGTTTCATTATAAGTGTCTCTTTCGAGGGGGCTAGAGTTCATTTGTAGAGTCAGTGCCCTATGTACCAAACTAACTGGGTCCTGGTAGGATCAGTGGTTTAAGGCCGAGTCAAATCAAACACTTGTATCGTTGAAGTGTTTTTATGCTGTTCTACTAATGAAAAGTTTAACGATTCAAATGTTAAAATGGAAAACCACCATCTATTCAAAACAAAAACAGTCAACTGTCAAAATTTTCTATGCTTTGATTGTTTAAAATGGTCAGAGATTTCCGCTTGATAGAAAGTTCGATGTTTGTAACCAAACTGTCGGGATTACTGGAGTCTACAGTTGTCAGTCTACTAGTTGTCAAGTGTACAAGTATAAGTATGCAGGGATTTTTAAGACTTCATGTTTGTACTTGGGTAGTATAAGAAAAGACTTGCTGTGGTACCTTTAAGGCTTTAAGTGATGGTCACATGGATGCAAAAAGTTCACCATCAGTATTTGATTGTTTCTGATTATTGGTATGCACATTTGTACTTAAGTCATAGAAAAGTTGTGCGAACATAAAAGAAATTATGCAAATTCAGTAACTTTTCCTACGTTACTTTTTACATTGATTGACAATATCAAAGTGTAAACAATGCATAAAACAGGTGACATCATCATCATCATTTTATTTTGACTATACTATGCAGTTAAAGATTTATAAACACAGGTCATGTGTAAGGTCATGTTTCGCTGCATCTCTAGTCTAGAACGAATGCATTTGCATTCAAGATGTTGCAGGAAGATGTCGTCAGTTGTTGTGTTGAAGTGTTTTGAATAGAATGTGCAAACAATTTTATGCTGACATATTTTGGTTAATAGTGAAGAATGATTGAGCCAACAGAAACTGTGGTGACAGCTTCAACATGACCTCTCCATAAAGAAACAGGAGGCTGTTTGTTTTACATGTTAGGTTGATTGACCTGGCACATGTAGGACTCTTTTGAAACTTGCTGATTTAGTGCACAATTTTCTTCTCCGCATACATACTCTTTTGCACTCTATAGCGCGGCTCGTTGTGCTAAATTGGTCAGGTATTTCTGAATGGGTACCTTGAAGGAACCTTGTATCAAGTTCAGAGTGATAGACTCAGATGTGGCCATCGATGTGTGGTCAACATTTGCTTTTTTAAACACTTAATAATACTGCAGCTAGTCGGAACACAAGCAGGAGCCAGCAAAGCTAATAGCTTATACTATCCTGACCCCTCTTCCTTTCAAATTATTATTCATGGATGTTTTCATCGCATACTTAATACTTAACTAGAACTTTATGAGCAATACAACAGTGATAATCACAATAATAATAATAACTGACGTTCACAGCTATTGTAAAGTTTAGTCTAGTCTTATACATGTAGTGACCGTTGAACGACTCTGCAGGAAACTCGATTCGACTGCGTCTGAAAAAGAAGTCTACATTTTATTCAGCTTTAGAACAATATCAGCATAACACAGCACTGATGCATTAACATACAAATTGACATGGCTTCACATGGGAAGGTTGTTAAATTGCGTTCCATTCATGTACTGGTTCCAGATCAGTTGCAACCAATTTACAATGCTTCATTGTGGTAATATGACTTGGTGCTGCTGGTGATGAACTGCACACTTTGAGCCTGACTAGTTCTTGATGGATCCAAGGGTTGATCGCAGAATACCTTACCATAAGTGGTGCTTGCTCATCTCCCCATCCATTATGTGGTACTAACAAACGTTGGGAAATAAAGTATCGGTAATGGTAGCATTTGTGAATTCAATCGCTGTAGTCAGTGTAAGAATTATGGAAAATAACTGCTAGAGGGTTGGACAATGATCCACTTCGGGCTCTAAGAAAGACTGGGGAGTTGAAACTCCCCAACCCCTCAGAAATTCTCACCCTGGCTGTAGTCTTGTCCGTGATTTTCCCAGATTATCTTTTGATCTGATATTCATGCGCTTCATATGAGCTTTTACAATTACAGAGCATGTAAATATGTGAGCTACGTTGGTGACGTTTCCATTTTGCAAATACATCTTCTGCATGAGCATTGAGCACCAATTATTGTCCTACAATTTTTCTTTGCAGCAGTTATTGTGATTCGACACAAAGGCATCTTGCTGCGGCAGGACTTTCTTGAAGTAGATCTGGCTAGGGTCTAATTGATTGAGGACATGACGTCAGTTGGACTACCACCAGGGGGAGCAATGGATCTGTGTCATAAGTGTAAAGCAGCACAGAGGAAAGGTGAAATTAACATGCCATAGGCTGCTGTTGATTGATGAGCACTGTAAAAATTCACAAATATTATTATTTACCATAATTATTTACCATAATACATGTAAATGGTGGATGGCTTAATAGATACATAAATGCAACGTTGAAATTATGGGTTGAGATTTTCGTGGAGTGAAGGAGACAACTTCTCCCTCCCTTCATCGTTTCAGATCATCCATCATAGTAGATTGGCATTTTTCATGAGTATCCGCCCTTATAGGCAAGAAGGGACACTTACCGGTACTTGCCCCCAGGAAATTTTACGCCTATTTTTTTACTGCTACTTTTTGGTATTTAACAAATTACTTTGAACTAAAGCACTAATGATACTCAAAGCGAAACTGAGAAGCTTTTTATACATAAAACCTCTACGAAAAACACCCATGTTCTTAATATCCTGCTTTGCATTTTTCAAGCTCTTGCTGAGAATATTTAACCATGACCATAGTGTTTTGCCCCTCTTACAAAAGTATCTGCTGGAGCCCATACCATTTTTATCCCTTAGGTTTTTTCTACTGCTCCAAAAATAAATGATTTCATCATAGCTGTACTGTTTTGCTTTATGTGCTTTTAAAATTAACCAGAAGTATCACTGTTATGAATGTTATGGCATGTGAATAGAAGATCTATGGCTAATGGCTATGCACCATTGACAGGCTTTGATTGGAGGCATTTTCAGCATGTTTGACTGAACAGGAACCCCACACTTTAGCGGTCCCAACACATATAAAAGCAATAAATTTCATTGCTATTTGTTACATAGATCTAATAGTAAAAGTAAGCAATAAAATATCAGAGCAAATTGTTCTAAACTGCTGATTTAAGCACACACAACTTTTGCACATGTGTGGATCGCTATTGTAGTTTCCATTATCAGGCAGATTCATCTTAAAATAATCTGGAAATGATATAGGAACAGCTATTGTTATTGATATGCCTACTTGCTTATTTAAACACCTACTACTACTGCACCCCGTCAGAACTCGTGCACTGTGCGACACATTGTAAAATGACGTCATTATGTTGTGTACACTGTGCAGGATACTCTAGCTGTTTTACGAATTACTATTGGCATTACCACGAAAATATGGGCTACGTGTGTAAACTGTGAATACTGTGACTAATCAATTAAGACTACAGGATAATATCTATTGTAGGCAGTAAATAATGTAGTGACTTTGCGTTACCTTAGATCAAACTATGGTTGAATTGCCTAGAACTTTCAATTATGATAGTATAAAATAAATAATAATTGTTGTTAAAGGTCATCAACTGGAAAATTCTTCAATGCTTGCTCGTAGTCAGACACTTTTGCTTGTGCTCATGTTTCTTGACTATTTCCTTTCATTCATCAATTTCAAAGTCTAATTTCAGCATGGAGGGCGCTCAAAGTTCAAGTTAAATTAGCGTTTAAAAATTTTAAATGTTAAACTAAAAATGCTTGGTTACATTTTCTTAAGTCTTATCTGACCATTTATAAAGCGCTTCTTGCAGCAAGAATATTTCAGAAGTAGCTATTTGTAGGTAACCACTTATTCTGTTATTTCCAGTGACTACAATTGCTGTAGCTGGTTACTTTTGAAAAGTGATCATTCAAAGAGACTGGTGACCTGTGGGTTATAAGTCAGTATTGAAGACTGTTGACTTGTGGGTTATAGAGGAGGTAATGATCCTGAAGGGCAGTGGTCGGAATTGTTGCTAAGTGAAGCGTCGTGTGTCTGTTGATTCCTGTCAAATATCAAAGGCGGGCATAATACTGAGTCACTTGTCAAGGGCTCTTCTTCTTCATAACATGTTGCCCATTTTTCGTAAGTGTAGGTTATCGTAGGCATTCAGAAAATGTGGTCTACTCACAATTAGGTTCCTGTAACTGTGCCTGTGACCTCACTCAGGTGTTTACCTCATCCTCCTCTTCTTCTGCTTCCATTTCTCTGTCCTTTCTGTGTAAGTTTTCTGGCAATTGCATGGGAGGGTTGTATTAGGATGATTTGTGAATAAGCAATTTAAAGGAGACGCTATTAAATAATGTGAGCAATTATGACTTCTGAATGTATATCAGAATTTTAATCGTCCAGTCTCTTGATGTAAGACTGTATGAAAACTACCACTAGGCCCTTCCCTCCATCCTTCATTGTGTAAGTTATATTGCGAGTGGGGTGTTGTAAGGTTGGCTCATGATTTGCGAATAGCCGACTTAAAGGAGACGGTATTTAATGTGAGGAATGATGACTACTGTATGTATTGTAAGCCGATATACAAAAGCTAACAAAAGCTAACCACTGTCTCTTAATAAATGTAGAACTAAATGAAAAATGTGACTAGGCTCTGCCGGCCAGATTTCACATGTAACAGTGCTAAGACTATGAGGTCAGAATATTGAGACACTGACAAAGATTTGTCGGGTATGAAAACTAAAGACTTTGACCACGATAGGAGCATGATCAATCAGGGACCATTTTGGATGTGTTTCATTTCTCAATCATGCACAGGTCCCAGACCCTGCCTTGTCCATAAAATACAGTATTAGACAAATTCATTTATTTTAGGTGTATAATAAAACATAATATTATTAATAACAGTATTAATAACATTGACATGCTGCAGACATTGTTATTGCTTTTCGGTGTTATTTCATATATTGTTTGATTGAATTTTGGATTTTTATGCAAATTGTTTCCAAACTAGCTCGAATTGTGAAATAGAAAAGTAGACCAGATAATATGTTCACTTTAAACACTGGTAGCTTAAAGTTCAGAAACCATTTAAAGCTTTAATTAAAGTAACTGTGAACAGCCTCTAAGAAAATCTATATAATTTTTGCTCTGAGCATGGATACCTGTACTGTACAGTGTACAATGTACATGTATGAGATTTTATAAGCATTATATATATAGTTTATGACTTTATGTCTCAGTTTCTATGCAGCAGTATCTGGTGATATTGTGTTCCTGCTGTTTAAGTGTATATAGTAACGTGTGTGAAGTTCTGATAATTGGCAACAGCTATGTAATGTTTAAATAAATTTAGAACATCTGAAGGCAATTGGATTGAGTATGCCAGTTTGATGTGAGTACGGCCATATTGCCTAAATGCATAAGTGTGGCCATATGGAGCAAGTCTGGTCATTCAAACAGAGTCTTATGTGCTTTGGTCTGATTGGTCAGTTGGATGAAATGGCTACCATATATCACCATTGCTAAAATTGAACCTTGTTAACTGGGTTGGTTTATGAGAAATCTACACGTGTGCTTAAATCTGGATTGTATGGTCTCAAGACTCGGTTCTTGGTCTCATGACGAGACACGTTTGTATGTGATGTGGTTAAAACTGACACATATTTGTATGTGCTTAAATCTGGGTTGTATGGTCTCAGAATGCCATCTTATTCTCGAGATGTTTTAAGACTATTTTGATGTTTTAGTTTTGTTCTTGGTCTCAGACATCCTATTGTCTTCGTTTTAAATTTCAGTTTTGGGGTTAGGTCTTTGCGTTTTGGAATCTGACTTGAAGCAGAAATCGTGTTTTGTTTTGATCGAGTATTATGAGTGCAAAAAACGGTTTCGTCTTGTGCTTCAAAATTGGCCTTCTTCAGTAATAACTGGTAGCTCGTAGGTCAGAATTGCAATTGCACTGGTAGCTCAGAAAATCTCTCTTTCCTCACGTTTCGTGTCATGTGTACAACTTTAGTTTGCATTATTTACAGCTTTGTCCTGATAATTGTTCACAGGGCATTCTTAAGTTTTGCCCTGATATTAACTAATTGTTCACAGGGTATTATTAATTTAAGTCAGTTAAAATCAGTCCCAGCAATGGCTGTACTACCATAGGTCATCTTGGTCATATGACCTGCCTATTTTACTCTTGACCCGCCTAAATTCTTGTAATTTCTAATATCTTTTTGACTTTAAAAATTTTTCGACTTGCTGAATTACTCTCATGACCCTGACATGACCTCTGCTGAAATCGTATGGCTGGCTTCGCCTCTGGTCCCAAGTCTAAATATTAAATAAGTCAACATTGATGATTTGTGTTTGTACGATGCCAGGACATGAAACAGAAACTATACCGACAAAGTGCAACAGCTAGTGTTTTGTTGATTGAAATACAAAAATTGTGCGCTAAGTTAAGTCAATTTTGCATGGTGCATACGCACTTCAAGAATATGAGAAAGGTGAACGATAAAAATGATATATATGTTTTATAATATTATTTTATTATTATATATGGTGTGCATGCATAGCCTATGCATGCATGTTTGTGCTTGTATGCAGTTATGTATGCATGGCATGCATGCAAGGCCATAGCCAGGATTTTATTTCGGGGGTGTTTTAAGTGGCGGCCAGGATGAAAGTTTTGGGGGGCTGAATTTGCAAAAAAAATTCATTTTCGCCCTCAAATTTTCTGATGACCTTTTTTTAGTCATCCGGTCGAAATCTTTTAAATATTTTCCATTTTCGCCGCCAAATTTTCTGATGACCTTTTTTTAGTCGTCAACTTCTATTTTTCAGATCGAAATTTATTTATTATTTCATTTCGGGGGTGTTTTCATGGCTTTTTCATAGTTTTTTGCATCACGAACTAGAAAATGCAATAGATTTTTTCTGCATTTTCCATTTCGGGGGGGTGTTCAAACACCCAAAACACCCCTGTCTACGGCCTTGCATGCATGTATGTATGTATTTATGACAATGTATGTATGTATGTCGAAATGTGGTGGTCGTAACACAGGTTATATGTCTACTAAACCATTTCAAACGTTGGCGCGTGGTTCTGTTAAAATGATGAAACCATTGCAGGCTTATCTCATGGAGCTCTAGATCTGTCACAGTTATATTATAATTTATAATCTCTTTATAAATGATGATATGGGATGGTGTTGGAGTGTTGGTGTTGAAAATCGAAAGCGTCAAGACTTCTTAGAATCAACAGAGACCTGTAAATTATGTAGAGCAAGTGTAAGTAAATTATGTAGAGCAAGTGTAAGTAAATTATGTAGAGCAAGTGTAAGTAAATTATGTGGAGCAATTTGTAAGGAATGTATGTAAGTATGGTCTTTGTGGCATTCAACGCTGCTCTAAATATTGTGGAGGAGGGCACTGAACTAATCTTTGACTCCAATTGACAATTATTTAAACATGCTGGGCTTGCTACTTGTTTTCAACCATGTTGTTATTTTGCCCAGAGCTTGTCACTCTTATTGTGACACATTGCATGGCATATACATTTAGCTTATTATCATGACAAGGCACGAGAGACCAGGCTGAGGTTGTATGGACATGTAATGATAAAAGAAGAGGATAGTTGTGTCAAAAGGATCATGCAAGCGAAGGTTTATAAAGTTGTTTTTTGTTACTTTTTGTTACATTATGTTTTTGAATCGTCAAAAAACGGTGGTGGCCTCACTAAAAGTGGTATAACTTTTGTTCTGTTTGTAATATTTTCATGGCTTATGGCCATCATGTGTATGGGTAGATATGAATTGTCTTTAAGCGTGTAAAATTTCCTTTTGAAGTTCTTACCTCTGGCCAAGATATTGGGGAAAACCTCAGGGGTCTTTTTTGCCCACTCTGTATACAGTACATGCATCTCACTGCTGATATATATTATTACCGGTATTATTATTATTATAATCCTTTTGTATTAATATCGCAAGCGGATTAATAATCAAGCAAAAGCTACTAAAAAATGACAGTAATGAAAATATTAATATAAATATAATCATCATCATAATTAATTATCGACAAATTCTGGTTGGATAAAAGGTGATAATTGTTGCCAGTTTAGGCCTAAAAAAAATGTTGTGTTTCCGGTAACAGAGCTAAAAAAAATTGGGTAGGTAGGTCGGAAAATATTTTTATTTTGTAAAATATTTTTATGCAGTGACTATCCGAAAAAGTATACCCCACTAGTATTTTTTTGCACGCTGAAACAAAGTACGTGTTCTAAGCAAGTATAAACTGCCTATTTCCCGACTGTTTGCACCTAAAACTGCTCTAGAAACAGTCCTATTAATTTCATTTTGTTGACGTCTCTTATGTTATGTCAATACAAATGTAAAAAAAACATTTTTTGAAAAAAAATTTAAATTTTTTTTGAAAAAAAATTTTTTTTTTTACAAAAATATTTTTTTTAATAAAAATTTTTTACAAAAATATTTGGGTCGCGGCCGTAAAAATGGGTCGGTCGGGTGACCGGAAACACAACAATTTTTTTTTTACGCCTTATTATTTTTACTAAATATATTTGGAAGGCATGCAAGGTCACACCAAACAGTGTATCCGAGATGTGGATAGTCAGTTGCTGGAAGAATATGCAGTTAATAGAGATCTCTGTGCTTGAAAGCCAAGTGCTCAGAAAGCTATCTAGTGAGTTTTGAACCTTTTTGAATGAATGAAGCAAGTTTGAGCCTCGAAGCGAGACCCGTAGAAGAAGAAATGCATTTTTCCTTTATTCAAGTTTATTTGAACTTAAAATCGGTGAAGACTAGCACAAGATAGTCTTTATTTGAATATTTAGAAGTGAAGATTAATTACTTAAATTATGTTTTATCTGTTTGTATTTGAAATAAAAATGCACTTAGGTTTTTATTAATCACATCATTCGCGAAATGTAGCTGGTTAGAAGATCATGCTGGGTTATGATGTAAGGTCTGTTTTTCCTGCCAGGTCTGTTTGTACAAACTGTAAACTGAGAACTGTCATCTGACTTTGATCGACATGATTCAGTCTGTTAGGCATATCAGCTGCTAGCACATGTCCTAGTCTCATATTTCGTGGTTTTTTCTCTCTCTGTCCCTTGCCACAGCTTATTCAAATGTGGGCTTTCAGCAGTCTGCTTGCCTTTTTACTTAGTGACTGTTTCAAGGGATGTTCGGATGTTCTGTTGTCTGAAGTGATAATTGTTGCCAACTTCTAGATAATTTTGTTATTGTTCTGATGGAAATAACCGTTAAATTGTTGTTTTAAGTAAACGAGTCTTGTGATGATGTGTTGCAATCTTATCTGTGTTTTGTTCGTTTATTAAATTTTGGCTCGAGTTGAAACATTTCGAAGTTGATGATGTCCTGTCAATCAACAGATTGAAATTCAGAAATGATGTGCATATACTCACTGTCACTGATAGTGAATGTGTATACTAGTCTGGCATGTATTGTGGGTTGTTTGTGTGAGGGTTGAATGAATAGTGCAATGGATAATAATAATGCAGCTCTTTGTCTTCCATATCGGAACTGGTGGTGGCTGACTTACGGCTGTCATTATCTACTAATTGCAGTGCAGTTGTGTTAGTTGTATTTGTTTTATATTATGCTTGGCTAAACTATGTAGACTATTATTATATAAAATATATACATGAGTTCATGGCTAGACCAACCGCATTGAGTCTGTCGTTTCACTCTTTCTCCCTCTGTGCCTCAGTCTGTTTGTTCCCTAATATTTTCATGGATGCTTGTTACTCAGAGGTGCCCCCAACTACAGCACGGACACTGAATCAGAGTTTAATGCCAAAGCGCTTGAGCTATTGCTAGCTCAGATTCCATACGCGGTGGCTTGAGGTGGATTCGAAGCAGGAACCCTCTGGCTCCAAGGCGTCATAAACCATCGTTACACCAACGTGCCCCACAGAATGACAAAGGATCTAGGGTTTAGAAACACCAGGACCTCAGACTGTATTAAAACAGGGCCCTGGTACTTGATGATGACTGCTCAGTGACCCTGGTTCATGGTGTCTTTGGGTCAGGGCAATATAGGCCTACTGCATATTTCTATAGACCCTTTCACATCTATGCCAGTCTAACTGACAATTAACGTTGACAAAGAGTCGTTCTATAAGTCAGTGGAGTCCTGTATTTCGATGTATATTATATATAATTATTGTTTGTGTTCGCGCACATGTGTGTCACTGTTTGTATATATAAACATATCTATATCATTATATTTGCATGTCTTACATATTATATATTTCACACTTTATATGTAGTGTGTTGCTATATATACATTAATATTTGTTATATATGCCTTGCCTTCAACCTTCCTCAATATGAGGGTTGGTCGCATTTTGGACAGTTCTTCCCCATTCTCTCCTGTCTTCGGTTGCTCTCAACAATTCCTCTGTTGATAATCCCGTCCATTCACACATGTATGTTGTCCCACCACGTCTTCATTATATATTATACATATTTATTAGTAGATAGAGAATTTAATGAGTAAAGTACCCAAGGAACCTGTAAAGGGGAAGGGTAGATGAATGGGGAAGAAGTGACTGTCTGTAGGACAGAGTTTTACTGTACGTCTCTTCCTGATTCAAAAGATAGCAAATTTATGCAACGACGTATTTATCAGATTTCGATGAAGTCTAAACCCGGACATCAGTGTAACGGGCACCCTCATGCAATCCCTATTGTGAAATATGAGTTAACCAATTACATGTATCTTCAAAAGATAGTTATTGCTTTGCTATTAGCTTCCTGAGTTTTATCTTTCCTTCTTCCTGCTTTTCGAGTCTCTAATCAGAGACAACAAGATCCCTTTGTTTACTGTTATGCTTTTCACAATTTTTATTTGTGACAAATAGAACAAAATGTATTCTTCGTGTTGAGATAAATGCCGAATTTTATATAAGCTTACCGAATCCATTTCTGTAAACGTATAATTGCAGACTTTCATGTTAAATTTGTTTGTAACTTGAGTTTTTCTTTCTGTTGCAGTCGAGCTTTCCAGTCTGGGAAGATTTCACAAACAAAGCCGTTAAACTTCATTCATCTTTAAGGTAAAGGTTTCAGTAATTTTATATGCAGCATTTTTAATGTTGGCAGAAACCCTAAACCATCATTCCATTGTCAAGTGCACCAGCATCAGAAATTACTTCAGAAGCAGAAGGGACAATTGCTATTGTTCTAGATTCATTGTTTCTGTATTCTTGGTTGACATTCCTTCCCACCTTTGATCCTCTCTTCAAAATGACACTGAATTTCATAACGCATTGTACATATGCTCAGGGCTAGCCTCGTAAAATACATTCATTGTTCAACCCAGTTATCAATGTTTGCTTTGGGGTGGTCTCTAAGATACAGATAATTGTAATAGTTGATAAGTAATGAAAACATTTGCTTAGTACGCTTCTCTTCAGACTTGTTTGTTTAATGCAGGAGATGCTCTGCAGTCCAATTTGATGCAGATGTATAATATATGATATTGGTGCAGATATACAAACCACAGAGCCCAGCAGGGCGGTTTTTAAGGACTTTTTAGAAATGCACAACTCTCCTTTTCCTTCCCATCCTCCATGGTAAATTAACTCCAATTGGATTACAATGACTAATTTTGCTAGTTTTAACTGTACAGAAATGCTTCTACAAATGCACAAATCCATTTAGAACTGCACATTTTGTGCATAACTGCATGCTAAAAAAAGCTCTGGAGCCCAGCACTGTTGGAGTATGACAGAGACTAGCACATCAATGTTAAGCAACAGTGAGTCTGGTCTGCACTTGGATGAGTGACCACTAAGTATGGTATATATCAGGCTGTCTGGGTCAACTTGGCCGTCTGTCCTTTTGTGGACCCAGCCGTTGGTAAATTAAATAAAGGTGTCCTGCTGTTAGATTACTACCATCGATCAAACCATTGAACCTGGCTTCTCAGTGGTTTCAATTAGAGATGCATTTATAAGAATCTGAGCAGAGCAGTCTCATAACCTAGTCCTGTGAGGCAGCCATCAGTATGTACTAAGTAGGTTTTTATTTATTTTTTCTTGAATTTGCTATAGCATCCTTTCAAGCCACTTTTAGCATATAATAATAGTAATAATAATAATAATAATAAAAATAATAGTAATAATAATAAGTTATTATGATGAGAATTATCACACTGATGATGATAACGATGATGATAATAATAATAATAATAATAATAATAATAATAATAATAATAATAATAATATTCAACGCCATAGCCTTTAGAGGAACATTCTTACAACCAACCGGGGTCAAGGATGACCAGCCATACTAATAATAAATGCACTATACATAAGAATTAAAAATAAGTAATAATAATAACGACAATTTATATGGCGCCGTAATGCAGCCTTAATGCTACAAGGACGTCTAAAAACATATGAGGGTATTCGATGGCCTTTACTCACGCTCCCTGATCTTGCCAATGGCAATGCATTATCACTGTGCTTATTATGACTTTTTTGAGTGGGGGTGGGGTAGGTAGAGCCAAAACCTCAAAGCAAGTAAGCATGCATTCTGATTGTTGCACAATTTGTTAACCACAGGTGTACGTTGTCAGCATCATCCAGCTTCCTAGATGCCTTCCAGAAGTTAGCTGACTGTGCCTCAGGTACTAGAGGTATGTAAACCATCTTTGTTTTTTTTAACCGTTATGAAATTCATTTCTTTTACCTGAGTTTTATTTTTATATAGATTTTGCTTGCTGTTGTTTTGATGAATTTTAATGAGCATTCGTAAATTTAAAATGCTTGACACACATGTTACAGTGCAGAGGTGCACAAGCCGCGACCTATCCTGGGCTGCCCTCGTGACTATTTTGAATGACAATAGAATGTGGCATGCAAACAAACTAAATTAAAACTTCACTGTACTAATCACAATTTTTACTTATGATAACATGACACAGCTCTAATTGTGTCTTCTTCTAAGATCTTTGAAAATCAGCTTTCATACATGAACTTTTCCTGGTTAAATAGCTTTTTTATTAATTAGCTACTTAAATAAATTTAATTTAAATAAAACTTCTTCTTTCCCTTCAGGCTAGAATTATTCCCTCTGGCGAGGGGTCAGCCACTCGGATCCTTCTCCTCTACTTGTCTCTGTTTCCAGTGTCTTCTTTCTTCATTAATTTAAATAAAACCAATTCTTACTTAATCTTCTATAGCTCATGTTCATATCTCATTTGATGTTGCGTAAATACTATGATGGAGTGCGTTGAACTACTTTATCTATAATATATGGGTGCAGATCAGATTAGATTTGAATGTGAACTTTGCAAGATAAATAATTAAGAAAAATTGCTTTTAGATGCTGCTTGAGTTTTCGATGTTGTTTTTATTTATAAAGTCACTGTTCTGCTTTTGCAAAGTACTTGCAATGCACTTTTGTTGAGTGTTCAGATACTTGCATATGTGCATGCCTGTATTCTTATATACCCTGTTAACTGGGTATGTTGCATTTGCAGTCCTCGACTCTTTCTAAAATTGCAGTCTGGCCTTTGGCCGCCAAAAAAGATTGTGCCTCTCTGTTATAGTGGTTATATCGTTTTTGCTGTAATTGATTTGCACCCTTCATCCAATTTGATGTGAAATCAGTTTCAGTTTATAAATATAATATATAGACAAGAATCATGAAATATCATTTTTCTCAGGGCTGTTTTATTCATCAGACACTCGTAGACACTGTGCATGCCGTTGGACTTGTGAACCTGCCAAGAGCCTGCACAAGTCTGAAAATGATTTATTAACCATTTGACTACCAGGACTGTTTTTGTGAAAATAGAGATAAATCTGGTAACTTTTTTGCAAACATTCAGCAGCGCTGCCAGACATAATATACAAAGATTGTTAGTCATTGTTGAGGCTTTTTGCACGATCTGAACTTCAGTTCAGCAGCCATCTGGACATAAAATTTTAAATAATAATAAAATAATAATTAAAATTAAATAAAATAATACTGTGTAGGTGGGTGGGAAAAGGCACTAATTGCAGAACGAACTAATGTCACTTAGTGCCTTTTCCCACCCAGCTACACTTAATGTTTTCATGCAATGTTTCTTTACATTTTTTGTACATCCTGTGTGATCCAGTGGAATACATTTCACAGCAATCCGAATGAATTCCATCAACGCTATGACCAATTAGAATCAATGCTGCAATCCTCTGCATATGTCTATTAAGATTTTCCTTCAACAAGATTTCCAAAAGACTTTTATTAGCAAGGAAGAGATGGTTAAAGTACCGAGAAGCTGTAGAATGTAGATTGTAGAACCAAATGGAAACCTTTCACACGTGCTGAAATACTTCATTGGACTTGTTGACTGGAACATGGTTATTGCCCATTCTTGTTAACTGCTGACACAATTTTCTAGGTCGCTACTTTCTGCGGTGAAACCTCTATATGCACTACTCCATTCATCACCGCACTGTTTTCCTTTTATCATGTCATGAGAACTTTCACTGTCATCATCACCTCAATATTCTTTTCTACTTCCAGTAGGTCAAGTGACACTACAAAACATAAGTTGTGTGTCTACAATGTTCTCCATATCTGTAAAACTTGTGTTTGTCGATGTATAGATGAAATTCAATGTTTTACAAATCTAGACTCTTTTTTACTTGTATTTATCAGGCGTGATAGTTTGAATTAAAACTTTTGAGGCAGTAGACCAATCATGACTATTTACATAAAAATATAAAGCAGTTGACATTTTGTGAAGACTAAAGAGACTATAGATAGACTAAGGGAAAAGAGTAATATTTTGCATTGAAACTAATTGTGTGCCTCATCTTGGTGTACAAACGCTTAAGCATAACCCCTCAATGAAAACTAGTCGTACAATCTGCCATTATGTTCCATAAATATAGATCCACATAAATTATCTTGCCAAGTGCCCATTAAAACTTAATTGCTTTGTATAGCATCATAGTGAAAGTAAAACCGGAAATATTGCACTGGACCAAAAATAAATTGAGAATTGTCAAAATAAAAACTGGGTGTGTTCATCAATCACGACTAAGCCTGATGTCAGTAAATAATATGAAGGCGTAATTAATAATTATGTGTTTCGCTCTTTCATGCAGAGGTGGCAGTTGGGGGCATGCGAATGTGAGAGTGGCTGGGACCTACAATGACCTTAAAACGGCCCTGATATGTCTTTCTGGTTAGATTTGTAGAAATGCTTTGGCAAAGGCAGTATAATTATTCAGTTTCTTTGAATGCAGTGATGTATTGAACGAAATACACATTTATTGACTGAACAGCACCAGCAGCACCATAATAAAACATTTACAGCAGTCAGAAAACATCCTTCCCCCTTCACTGCAATCGATTTAGACGTCAATAAATCAGCCGAAAAGATCTTTGGGAACGTCTGCCAAATAAATGAAAGCACGTTTGTTGAGTGAGCGTTGGTGGCACCATGTTAATGAAGTGCATCAACGTCATATTAATTATTAACTCACAGCAGGAATTCTGCTGTTCTCATAATAACACGCTGGTTGATGTTTGGTGACCCCAATGAACCGTTGAAGGTTTGGTTTGCCTATTTCCAGATTTCATTTTGGCAGAGATTGCAGTTCGTGTGGTCCTGTGAATTTACAATATGAGTGGTAGCAGAAATGCTTAACCAATTATTTATGTGATTACTGGGTGGCCATATTAGCAAGGTCCATCCCTTATGGGTCTTCCTTGGTAACCAAATTATGTTAAATTATTATGTTAAATGCCATAATTGTTGTATTATGTTTTTGGTTCAGAAAATAGATGCCTTCATTCATTCATTCATTCAACATATTCTACACATTATTTTGTAATTTTCTTTATTATTTCTGGAATACTTATTGTGTTTTCTTTAATGTTTTGATTTCAGTTATTAATGAGAGTGTATGTGTATACAATGTCAGTGTGCATACCTGAGCTGATTGTTTTTCGTGACAGGTGCGACGTCAGATATCGGATCATCATTGACGAGACTTTGTCTGAGGCACAAAGCGATTGAAAATCGATTGAAGAATTACACCGCGTACGTCAACTATTGATCACTGACTTATTTATAAATCGCCTTTCTTTAGGCATGAATCACTAATGAGCAGCCTGTCAATTCTCAATCTCCGTTCGGTCTTTGGGAAGGGGTTTAGGGTGATGGTTAACACTCTGGAACGAAGATATTGTGGCAGGATTGCTTCCTGTGGCCTCCCTAAGGTCTGCTGAGCCTTCCATTCTTCAGATGGTGTTGGTAAAGACAGTAGTAGGATGGGATGTGCGCCCCGTTGGCTGCCGATAGTTGGATTTTACTCCTGTAGTACGGTAGCTTGTGATCATCCGTCATACTATGAATTTTTATCATTCTGTGTTTTGTCAGTTTGATATTAAAAACAAAGATCATTATTATTCTTTGTGGAGTTTGTAATACAATTTCTCCGAAGCTGTGGTTAAACACATTCATGATTTCACGTTTAAAATTATTTATTTATTGTGGTATTGTAAGAAGAGTTTTTTAGATCTTCGACCTACTGAGCTTTCAATTTTCTTGATCAGTGATCTCTGATTGTTGTAGAGCACTTGTTGAAGCGCTAGTGGTTCCTCTGCAGGATCGAATGGATGACTGGAAGAAGGGAGTCGTTCAACTGGAAAAAGATCATGCTAAAGGTAATTAATTTTCCATACAATACTAATTGTCTTATATCTTTTATTCCACCAGTGTTAAGCTGAAGCAGGTTAGAAAAGATGGGGAGACACAAAAATAATGTTGTATGTATGTATGTGATCTTTTTATAGTGCTCCTTCAAGAATTCTACTCAGGAGTGTTCTTGACTACAGCATGGACACTGCATCAGAGTTTCCCACCGAAGCACATGAGCAGTTGCTTGTGAAGGACGTGCTCAAGGTCCCTACGTGACGGCTTGAGGTGTATTCAAACCTGCAATGCTCCTCCTGCAAGGCAATGAACATATCCGCTACACCACCATGCCCCACAAAATGTGGTGCATTTATTATGATGAAAGCAGTGCCTTGGAAGTCATCTTGGTCATTTTTTCTTTTTCTGTGTATAGAGTATAAGAAATGTCATGGTGAATTGAAGAAGGCTTCTGGAGAATCAAGCAGACTACAGAAGAAGGTCACGAAAGGTCAGGATTTTCATTGAATGACGTTTGTTTATTTTGTCTGTTATGACTCTGTTAGGTTGCTAGGATGTAGGTGGCTGGCTGATGGGACTTGGTTCTGTACTGGGTTCTGCACTAGGTAGTAGTGTAGCCAGAAATGTTTTTCTGCTGCTTTCATTTGGTGGGTTTCCTATGGACAATTTTGTTTGTATGTGCACTTGTTATAGCACCCCTTCAAACTCTCATCTACTCAGAGGCGCTCCCGAATGCAGAGCGGACACTGCATCGGAGTTTCACGCCGAAGCGCTGAGCAATTGTGAGTGAAGGACTTGCCCAAGGTTCTTACGCGGCGAGGTGGATTCAAACCTTCTGGCTCCAAGGCAACGACGCCACCACTACACAACCGCCCCCCCACAATTTTGCAAAGTACGCAGAATATATGCAGCATCGGTTTTAAATAAATCATGTTTTAAGGTTTGAACCTGTAACACTCTCCTCTGTAAATACATTTATGATGTTGGATTCTATAACTGTGCCTCAGGTCTAGACTAGGTGAAGTGTTGGCCTGATATCAATGGTAAGGCGTAGAAAAAAAATTGTTGTGTTTCCGGTAACCCGACCGACCCATTTTTATGGCCGCGACCCGAATATTTTTTTAAAAAAATTTTCTCCCCCAAAAAAATTTTTTCCCTAAAAAAATTTTCAAAACAAAATTTACCTTTTTTTTCAAAAAATATTTTTTTAACATTTGTATTGACATAACATAAGAGACGTCAACAAAATGAAATTAATAGGACTGTTACTAGAGCAGTTTTAGGTGCAGACAGTCGGGAAATAGGCAGTTTATACTTGCTTAGAACACGTACTTTGTTTCAGCGTGCAAAAAAGACTAGTAAGGTATACTTTTTCGGATAGTCACTGCATAAAAATATTTTACAAAATAAAAATATTTTCCGACCTACCTACCCAATTTTTTTTAGCTCTGTTACCGGAAACACAAAATTTTTTTTTAGGCCTAATGAAAATTCATGCTGTCAATCTGCATGTCAGTCATTCCAGTAATTTCGTTTATTTGATTAATTAATTAGATGAATGATAATTATATAATTGATTGTTGATTGCTTACTTACTTTACTTGCTCAGCCATTGACTCGTTCACTCATTTGCTCACTCGTTTGCTCACTTGCCCAATACTCATTTATTCACTCACTCACTTATTCATTTGTCATTTGTCAAAGTATCAGATTTATCAAAATACAAAGCAAATGCTGTATTATTTGTAAATTTCTTTACATTTTGATCTTCTAATTTCTTTAATGGATTTACTTTTATTTCTAGTGATTATGTTACTTTTTAAGGAAGGACAGAATTTCGGCCGCAGTTGGAAGAGGCGACGACAGAATTTAATTCTCGATTTGCTGCATTGGAAGCGTCGGAAAAGAACTCCGTGACCTTGGCCTTGACGGAGCAACGGAGTCATCTCTGTCACCTCATTTCCTGTCTGAAGCCACTTGTGGTCAGCCATGTTTTTTTTTTGCGGATAAAAGTCATGTCGTTTGGAATTTTTAAAAAATACCTTTGTGCTAATATTTTCATTGTTCTAATAATGTTTGAAATTCCAGAAATCCAATGCTGTGAATATTGTGATTGTGCAATATGTTTAGATTATATATTAATTTTTGATATCGAGGACTTAAAATTTAACATTTGTTGTCCACAAATATAAATATATAATTTATATGTTGCCTCCTCTGTTGTAAGTATGAGTATTCATATCAACAATAAGTGTTGAAAATAGTACTAGTCTTGGCATTGCCAATACTTTAACCCTTTGAACCCGACAGGCCGGTTTTCTAGCCCGTTATCCATAGAGTTACGAGGGATTCGGGTTCAAAGGGTTAAAAGTACTAGTCTTGGCACTGCCAATACTTTAAAAGTACTAGTCTTAGCAACGCCAATACTTTAAAAGTACTAGTCTTGTCATTGCCAATACCTTAAAAGTACTAGTCTTAGCATTGCCAATACTTTAAAAGTACTAGTCTTGTCATTGCCATTACTTTAAAATCACTGGTGATTCTTTTGCACAGAACAGATACAGTTTTGGGCTTCCAGCCAAATATCTTCATTCCTTAACATTGATATGGAATGAGTGCTGCAGATCCTAGTAGTATTGTGAAACATTGACGAAGAATAATAAAATTGAAGAACTTTTCTGTTGATTCAGGATCAAGAGATTGCAATGGTGTCTGAAGCGGAGAATCTGAAGGAAATCATCGAAAATCTGTCGAAATTAGCGGCCAAACCTCCAAGTCTTGCGCTGTCGAGTGAAGAAGTTCTCGCAGATGTCACCAGATGTCTTCAGCTACAGTCAACCATCGAACGAAAGGTTTTTATTATTTCACTTGATTTTTCTTATGTAGTAAAAACAAATCATAATAAAAAAAATTGTTTTTCAATCATTAAAATGTAATTATTTTAAGAGAAGTCACAGACTGTGCCAAAGTGCATTGTGTATGCTAGTTTGAAATCAGGAGGTGAGGGGTTATTTGAAATTTTGAACTCAGAATTGTAGCAACCATGCATAAACAGTATTTTGAACTCTTATATAAACAATACAGCAACAGCAGATACAATACAGCAGCCATATTGAGAGTGCTCTGAACACTATGAACCATTGAGATGATAGCTCTAGATGAATAATGTTACGGCAGCAGAAGCTGAAGAATAACTGAAGATTGAGCAGATATATTTCAATGTTCAGAACTTCCAACGTGCAACTTTTAGTATTTTTTATCAATGCATCAGTGGAATGGGCTCCATAATACCTTTGACAGATATATTTGGTAGGAGAATATTATGTCTTTGTAGTAAAGTTGTCACAAAAAAGTTTTGTCTGTGCACTTTTGTTTATTCTTGATTTAAGAGAAAAGAATTTTGTTTATTCTTGATTTAACAAAAAAAGAATTTGTTTATTCTTGATTTAGCAGAAAAGAGTTTGTTTATTCTCGATTTAGCAGAATTTATTTATTCTTGATTTAACAGAAAAGAGTTTTAAAAGACGACTTAGAATGTGAGTCCGTATCAAACTCGTCTGGCTCAAATAACGCATCTCTGGACGCTCTCAACCTCTGTACTGGTTCAACTTCAACTACGTCATCTGCTGCTCAGAATGCTCAACCAGCGCTTCATACTTCCAATTCAGTGGACAAATCTCAGAATTTCTTCACATATGGGGGCAGTCAACATGTGAAATTACGACAGACTTACTCATGTGACACGTATAATCCAGTAACGTCATCTTTTACCCAACAGGGAAGGGTGTATGGCACGTCAAAGCCAGAAAACCCCTACGCTGTTCCAACAACCCTGCCCTCACAGTCTTGGAGCAACACAGTCAAAGTTGTGGACAAGATCTATGCGAGACCGGCGCTAGTGATGAACAGAGAGAATGGATCAACGTTGAAGCGAGTTATGACTCCTACTGTGCCGAGCTTAGAGCGAGTTGATGAGTGTAACAAAGTTACAGGTAAACTGATTTCATTTTCTCCAATCATCTATGACTATCATTATGCATACATTACAATTCATTTCTAAAATCTGATACGACGATTATGCATTCGTTAGGCATCAGTCGAGCGATTGCGATTGAAGGACTTTTATAGGACCCACCCCTTACACGTTGACTTTCTTAGGGGAGATTGACTCGAACCCATGCAATGCATTACAGGGTGAGCATTGAAGAAATCAACTAGAAAGTAGTACTATGTTACCAGCGCAATGTTAATTTCATTTCTGTTGTAATCTGCTACATAGTAGTTAGGTATTTAAACATGACTTATTCATGAATATTTCTTGCTGACACATTTCTTGTTTTTTGTGTGTTACCTGATCAGTGATCACAGAGGAATTCATGTCTGTTTAGTGAGTGTAGTAAATGATTAGTAGGCCTACATTTGAAATTATATATATATCCGAAAGCTGCAACTTGCTAAATGTAGTTTATAGGTTTGAGGAAAAGTTCAAATTTTGTAAGTTGCTGTGATGATACTTTTTTCTTTTCTAACTTAGATTTTCCAGCAAGTGGTTACGTCACAAAGAATGATTTGGCAGGACTGGCAAAGATGTGTGAAAGGCCAGAAGACTTGGAAACGAAGAGCCTGAGAGACAGCCAACATAGTGCCAGCGCCAGCATTGTAAGTTAATCATTGTCTGTCTACGAACGTTGTAACTTTGGACAATATTCGCCCTTCTTCAGTTTTCAAGTTTGGATCATGGACTCATGGGCGGCTGCAGATTTTTTTCAGGAGGGGCATAAGACAATAGTCACGTTTAAATTTTTTAGCAATAGCTTGAAAAATGCAGAGCAGGAAATTAAGAGCATTGGCATTTTTCACAGAGGTTTTTGAATATAAGTTTTTTATATTTTTCCATGGTTTTGGTTAGACTTAATGTTTTAGGTAACTGAATCCTGATGAGAAATTGCGAATTATGTAAGATGTATGCATGTATCTGTGAATCTACTTATCATTGCTAAGGCACTTAACAAGGCAACCTAACACCATGGTCACCATGTTCGAAGTTCAAATGCTGAACACCACACTGTAAACATAAACACCAAACTGTAAGCATAGCTGCAGCAATGTTTACAGATGGAATATATTAAATTGTGTTATGTATGTGTTTTGACATTTATATGTACAGTCCGTTTTTAGAACGTTACATAGATGCTCCTTTTTTATGTAGATGTACGACAGTGTTATTTTAATACTCAGTTGTGATTTAATAGAACTGGTCCTTCCCGCTTCTAGTGTCACTATTGACAGACGATTATGTTGATGATAATAATAATAATAATAATAATAATTGTAATAATTATAATGATAATAATAGTAAGAGGATATGATTAGCACTGTGCCAGGGCCGAAGGAAAGGGCGCGGTCCATGAGCTCAGCTAATTGCAGTCATAAGATTGTTTAAACAGATAGATCTATTACCAGTTTGGTCTATGTGTCAATGTACAGCTATCTTCAATTACATTATCTGGCCAAATATGTTTCAGGATTCAGCTGAAATGTCTCTGGCTGATGCACTGCGTGAACTGGAAGCCAGTACAGCGATGTTGCAAGGTCCCTACGAGACGTCGAGTGCGCAGAGTTGTCAGTCGCTGCAGTGCTCCAGTGGATATGGGACGCTGACAAACGTCAGTTCTAGTTCTGCCAACGCTGTTGCGTCATTTCCTGCTGGTAGGTTCGGTGGCAAATAAAGCTTGCTTTTGTGTATATCAATTTTTTAAAACAAAAAATAAATCTGTGATTGAAGATTTAGATTTTTATGTGAGGCAATTTAATTTCCTGTGGTAAACCAAAGGTCTGATGGCTTTGTTAACATATACATTGTTCACTAGAGGCTTACAAATTTTGTTTTGAAGATCTATGACAATGACAAATCATATTGCCTGTGATTATGCCTATGTTTTTACAATATTAAGTCAATCTAACACTTTTTGCGACTGTTCTGATGACATCTCCCTATTGATATCTTTCTCTGCATACATTCAGAGTGCTTGTAATTGACAACATTTGGTCCGTGACTGATCAGAGAATTTTTTCGTCTATGTTTTTACCTTAATTAGATCTGGATGCCTTGGCCAGTGCATTGCTGGCATCATCTTGTGACTTTCCAGACCTTGATAAATGTTCAACGCTTCCCAGCAAGCGCCAGATGTATGATGCCATGCAGCCAGGTCTTCGACGACCTGCCTCCGCAGCAGGTTAGAATGAAAACTGTGTCTTTTAGTAACAACATGATCTAAGGAAGCATTTTATCTGTCAGTTCACTTGTTTTGAACAGTGTAAGAATGAAGAGCTATATAATTATTGTACACAATACACAGTGAATAATTTATGCAGCATTGAAACTTTTTCTAAATACAGTTTAATGATTGCTTGTGGCTTTTGGAGAAGTCTGGATTCCCTGAATAGGACTTTTGTTCATGAGAAGTCCTTATTTGTTTAGCTTACATTCCATGTTTCCATTGTTTTGATTAACGACCTCATATATATTACTAGACAGAGCTTCCTGTGTTGAGCTGCCCAGTGACGTTGAAACCGAATAAGAAACAAGAGCGTTTTTATTTCATGAGCTATGATTGGTTGAGCTAAAAATAGATTAAGGCTATAAACTTGTGATTGGTTGAGCTAAAAATAGATTAAGGCTAATGAACTTGTGATTGGTTGAGCTAAAAATAGTAAGGCTACAAACGATTACGAGAAAGTCCACGAGATGATTCAGCAGAAACCACGTGATCTCACCGGCTTGGTTTTGATGTTGACAACTAACTTAGGCAATTGCCACCAAACACACAGGCTGGGTCATAATTCTATTGCTGAAAGTGGACTTTTTTAAACCTAAATGAGGCTTAGAGTTGATGCCAAGTAAGTTATTGTTACATGATCTGCAATGCTATGTGAGAATTACAAGTATCATGTTGTGGTTAATGACACTTATACTATCTATTATTAAATATTATGTATATTTTTAAGGAATAGAATCGGTCAAAACTGAAACAAAAGTACCGGCTGAAAAAGACGAAGCATTCGAATCAACTGGGACCTTGAACTATAACTACCCTCCTCCCATCACTACCGCATCATCAGCCAGCGGCATCACAAGACCTCCTACTAGTCATTCCGCTTTTCCACCAGCGGCCGCCTTCAATCTCCACCACCACCTCTTCACCATGCACATCCAGGAGGACGACATGGACGACTTGCCTCTTCCGCCTCCTCCTGACGACCTCGACGCCTGTCCATCCTCCTCCGTACCAGCGCTGTCGTTCCAGACCAGCGGAGCGTCACGGTCGCTCTCGATGCACGCCAGTGTCATGCAGAGTCTTAACGAGAAGCTGTCGACGAGAAAAGGTGCGGCGGCGCAGACACCTGGTGGTGACCTTCAGAGGTCGGCGTCAGTGATGCAACGCAAGGGTCCTAGTCATCATCATCAGGTGGTGCTGCGATCAACGCAGCGTGCTGAAGAAATGACTGGGCAGGATGTGACATCGGATTCGGGCGGCTTCGAACATCAGATTCGCCGGGGCGTGAAATTGCGACACACCATCTGTAACGATCGGTCGGCACCGCGGGTCGTCAAACATTAGACTTCGAAGTCGGTTGACGACGAAGTCGGTTGACGACGAAGTCGGTTGACGACGAAGTCGGTTGACGACGAAGTCGGTTGACGACGAAGTCGGTTGACGACGAAGTCGGTTGACGACGAAGTCGGTTGACGACGAAGTCGGTTAACGATGAAGTCCGTTAACGATGAAGTCGGTTACAACGAAGTCGGTTAACGACGAAGTCGGTTAACGACGAAGTCGTTTAACGACGAAGTCGGTTAACGACGAAGTCAGTTAACGATGAAGTCGTAGACTCGTCTTCAGGGTTCGACTTCGATTGTTCAGGAGTGCTTTCAGACTCTAATCATTTTGCACCGCGCTTGGTGTTTCACGTGTGTATTGTGCGCCGGAAAAACTGGTCTCAGGTGAACAGGACGGGATTATCTATTTTTTTCATGTCTAGGTTATTTCTGCAAGGACGGAAACAGTTTTGTGATGAGGTATTATGTTAGTCATGTTTATTAGGAAAGAGTGTGCAGAATAGGTATAAATATTACTACATCAAACATGGTAACTTAAGAAATAGCTGCTGCAATTGGGATTGAGTCTTAGGACCGACACAGGACAGTGTAGGTATGTAAGACCAGCAGTTAGAAGCTTTATATGGAGTAGTGGTGGGTTTGGTGTCTTGGATCCGGAGGGTTCCAGGTTCGAATCCAACTCAAACTGCCATGTAGGGACCTTGAGCAAGTCCTTCACTTGCAAATGCTCTTTGAAACTCACATGCAGTGTCCGTGCTGTAGTCAAGAGTGCCTCTGAGCAGAGAGCTTGAAGGACGTAAATGTATAGTAAATGCAATAAATAAATAAACAAACAAAACAAGGTCTGAACCAGTGGTTGGAGTTGTGTGCTTCCCCCGCTACCATCTATAAAGTGTCTGGTGGTGGACTGAATTTCTGTTGTTGACATGGCTGGTTGTCATTGACAACGGTGTATTATTTTGTACATCACACAATGATGAAAAAGTAATGCAGTAATAACGTACGCGTCCGTCTACTCCAGCCAGTTGTATTGATGTTTGTAGTGAATGAATATATAAAAGTGTTTTTTTGTAGCCTAATCTTCCTTGAAATTAAATAGTTAGCAATTTCCGTTAAAAAGTTATGAGCAGACTGTGTGTGTCGTATTGTTAGAAATTATGTTTGTTCAAAGTTTTATCTGCAGTTGAAAATAGTATTTTTTTGTGTCGGAGCTTCATTGCCTACGCATTAGTGAAAAACTTGATGTTTTTGCAGTCAGCGTTTTAGTATTGTAGCATAAAGAGAGAGAGACATTATAATATACAGTGTTTAGTGGATTGTTGATAGAAAATGTTTAGATGTGTTGCAATCATAACAAAAGCTCGCCAAGGAGTTCAGAGTAATGAACAGACTTTGCTTATTACTATTTCTTCTAGGTGCTGCTCAGTAAATTGAAGTTTGTCACTCACACCACCCCGGGCCCTTCACTCCCCACTCTGCCCATACCCTCCAGACCCAATCTGCACTCCTTCTGCACCCAGCCCTACCACTCAGAGGTTCCTGTCATTACATGCTAAATTTACCAGAAGAAAAACTCTCAAGGGTTGATATTTTGGTTTTGTTTTCTGATCTGGAATACAGGTACTATCCGGCACAATTTTTAAGCACTGAAATGAAGGTCAAAGTGTCACTAACTGTCTCATTGTAATTTAGATAGTCTCTAGTTTGTACTTGGTTTTCATTTGCCTTTTTAATGCCAAGTTGCCAAGTTTTCGTGTCATTTCTAAAGATAATATTCAAGCCATTTGCAGATCACAATCACAAAATTGGTGTTTCTGCAAATGTTGTGAATTCCAGATTCTGTTACTTTAGCACAGCTGAAAATAGTGTATATATATATATTTGTGCGTGTATGCGTGTGTGTGTGTGATGTGTTGAATATAGATGTATGATGTGTGATGTTATGTCGCTACACGATAATTAGCTTTTTGGTTTTTAACATAATGCTCTGTTTTTCAGACTTTTATGTGGCCTGAAAAGAGCGAAATAAAAATTTTGTGTATCAATTCTGAGGGAAGTCAGCCCATATTAAATTGTATTGTTTGGATCATTTTTTTAAATGCTTGCATGTAGTTGCCTTCATGATTCTAGAATATTATTTTGAAACAGATGCTCGTCTTTGCTTGATTCTAAATTTTTAGTACGGAAGTTTGAACTTTTGCGAAAATAGATATTCTAAAGGAAGAACTGTACCAAGTAGTGCACCAACGAATTTATTCTGTGTGGTTGATTTAATGGGATGCTCATAGGATACAAAGCCCATTTTTATGGGGTGTTTTGGGTGTTTGAACAGACCCAGTCGAAATGATCTAAAAATGAAATAATGCATTTGCTAAAACACGATGTAGAAACTAAGGAGAATTTTATTCTGAAGCTCTTATTTCTATGTGAAATTTTACAATAGATTAGATCACGACAATCATCTAATGATGATGATGATGATGATGATGATGATGTGGAAGCTGCTGAAGTTCTGAATAATTATTTTAGCTGAGTAAACACCCCTCGAAACAAAACCCTAGCTACAGCCTTGATAGGATAGTTGTATTTAGAGTCATAGCAATAGTAGGCCTAGATTGTGGTAGTAGTAATCGAACAGTAGTCAGTGTAACAAACTTGGTTGAAACTTGAAAGTTGTATTGAAAAATGCACAATGATCTTGGAAATGAATGCTTTCCTCATTGAGGAAACCAAATGGGTTAGTTTAGCTTCGTTTGCAATAATTGTACAATGAATTATTCATTCAGGTTAGAAAGTTCTGACCTGTGATTTTATCTATTACTATTTCGTTGACCACTTTTCAATACAACTTTCAAGTTTCAACCAAGTTTGTTACACTGACTACTGTTCGACTACTACTACTACTAGTCTACTACTACCACAATCTACTACTGCTATGACTCTAGATGCAACTATCCTATCAATGCCGTAGCTAGGATTTTGTTTCGAGGGGTGTTTAGTTTACTCAGCTGAAATTATTCAGAACTTCAGCAGCTTCCACATAATCATCATCATCATTAGACTAGGGCGTTTCAGTCGAATGATGCCTCATTTCGCTCCAACCAGGTAGGCCTAGGTCAATGAGTTGCACATCTCTGTTTAAAAAAGATGGTGATGCTTTTTCAATTTCTATCAGGGATTCCAGGCCCACCGAGAAGGGGGGGTGGGGGGGGGTAGAGGAAAATTCTCTGGCGCCCGGTTTGGTAGTAGGCTAGTATATACAAAGTTTATAATTTGCATCGTCTAACAAATTCTAGGCACATCTTTAATAGGATACTTTATGGGCCCGGAATGTAACCTATCTTATCGGCCCTGTGGATATGTCGTAATAAAAATAAAATAAGCTGTCTTATACATGAATTCAATTCTTCTTCTTGCGCCGTTCGTGCGTGCCACGGTGCCATCCTTCCACAATGGTTTCTCCTCGATTGTGAAACGCTTTCCAAGCCTCGTCAGGTCGCTGATATTGTCCGCTCTGCCGGATCTTAATCGACCGCGTCCGTCTCGGCCCGGGGGCCACCGCCGCCCCCACCTACCCCTCCGGAGGGTGACCCACCACCGCAGGCGAAGACGACGGCACGACGGGCGATACAAGGACGGACGGACGGACGGACGGGGGAACTCTGGCGGCATCTGCCTTGTTGGCCTGCCTGCAGCTGAGGAGCGCTTTAACCGACCAACTGATGGAGCGACCGATGGACCGATTCGGTTGCAGTTTAGATTCTTTAGAAGGATGGGAAATTACTCGGTCATTGGTTGCATGTGGGCTCCTCTGCAGCTCTGTCTGCTCTAGACCGTGTACTGCGTGCGTGCGTTGGCGATATTAGAGAGTGTATCGGGAGGAGGCGAGGAGGAGTAGGAAGAGCCATTCGGCGACGGCTATAGACAAGATCGAGTCGTTTATGCGTGCTTCTTCGATCATCGGCTGGTATATAATATACCTGCTGCAGGTCAATCGTATATAAATATAGCCTTCCACCGACAGTGCCGCTTCCTGGAAATTCTCTAAGGATGTGGACGCTGTAGGCCATGTGTGTGGATGGTGGTGGTGTCTTTTCCTCTTATGATAGGCAGCGGTGCTGATGAGAATGGATGCTGAGGATGTTCTAAGGTTGTGGGCATCAAATGGCTAACATGTATCATGCCGTTGTATGGCGTTTTATAGTCGGTTGTAATTCACAGTCAACAGTCATCACACATCCACTTTTATAGTTGCAGGATACCTTACAATATAAATAATTACATTAACTTGGCATTGTGGGTGAGCTGATATCATTTTCAGAATGTCAAAACAGTGTCTTGCTTGGGTTTTATTCCTGTGTGGCTGTGCTGCCCGGTTATTATTCCTTGCCCATGTGTTCCACGCATGGCATTTCGAAGCGGATGCCGAGGGAAGGAATTTGTACGCGTTCCACCGATTGACTTTACCCCACGACTGTTTTCCAGGATGTCTAGTAACATCGGTACCGTTCCTTGGGCAGAGGTTCAGTCTGACAGTTTTCGGTGACGATCGAGGATTTAACGCCACCGGGTACTTTGCGGTTCTCGACAACGGGGACGTTGTTACGACTGCGGATCTGTCGTCGAACTTGGACGAGGAATTCCGGATGAGCGTGTTCAGTCATTTTGGTTGGAACACGTGGAGAGAAGACATGGTTGTTGCGGTTCGGAATGGTAGCGAGCTGCTTCGGTTCTCTCAGCAGGTCTACACTGGACGTGTGTCGGAGAACGTTCCACCGCACAGCGTGGTTGGAGGACTGGAGAACCTGGGTGCTACAATTGCTGCTGATGCCAGTGCGTTTGTCTGGTATGCTATTGTCTCTGGTCCACATCAACTGTTCGAGTTGGAACAGGAGCACGACGGATGTCGTCCGGTTCTCCGGACTCTCGTTCCGCTGGACTTTGAAACGGAATCGCAGTTCCTCGTTACGATTGCAGCGACCACGAGGAACATGACGGATGAGCCGACAGTGGCAAGGATCTGGATATCCGTAGAGGACGTCAATGACAACTCTCCACGAATGGAAAAACCAGTGTACACAGGAAGTGTTCGAGATGAGAGCACGGAAGGAGAGGTAGTTGTCCAGGTGAGCGCGTTTGATGCTGACGGGAGTCGAGTGGAATACAGAATGGAAAAGTTCAGCGTTGATTTCGGTGTAAATCCAACCAATGGTTCAGTCTACCTTCGAAAGAACGGCAGAGAACTACAATTCACCAGCTACAAACTGATCGTGTATGCTGTTGACGATGGTGGTAGAAGAAGCGACATGGCCGCAGTGTATATCAGCGTCGAAAGCGGGGAACCAAAAAAGAATCGTTTAGCAAGAAAAGACCGAACGAAGAGGGAAGTACGAGCGCTGAGAGTGGTTGAGGTGGACGAAACTAAGACAGGAGAGCTTGTCGATCTGGAGAATAACTATTATGAGGTGTTCGCGTTTAAGGAGCCCGGTCCGAAGCAATTGGAAATCAATCCGGTCACAGGATCCGTGCAGCTGCGAGTCGGAGAGAAACTGGACTTTGAGAGTCAGCCGGAGATGGAATTTACGATCCAGATCACACGTGTGGACGATCCACTCTGTAAGTATTCTCCAATTCTAGTGGTATATTATTTCCTTGTAAATAAGTAAGGTAAGTGAGTATATTCTTTATTAACCAATTGCACTCTGTAAGTACTCCAGTTCTAATGGTATATTATTTCCTTGTAAGTAAGTAAGGTAAGTGAGTATATCCTTTATTAACCAACTACATATCCGCATTCTGGTGTACATGTGTCTCAGGGCTGTTTTTAAGGAATTTTTAGAACTGCACAACTCATTCTTTTCCTTCCCATACTCCATGGTAAATTACTTACAATTGGAGGACAATAAGCTTTTTTGCTTGTTTTAACTGTACAGAAGTGCTTTTACAACTGCACAAATCCACTTAAAACTGCACATTTTGTGTACATCTGCACGGTAAAAAAAGCCCTATGTGTCTTAACCTGTTAGTACACAGTATCTAGTGTCTACCCTCTTGCATTTGTCAGCTGTTTACTATCCAAATAAACAGATGTAGTAATTCTTCATTTATTATGCCTACAGGTCTCTTCCTAAGCTGTCAGTGTATCTAGTTTCACATTTTGCAATTACTTCTTAGTCTACTTTGTGCCTGCTCTGTGGAGCACACTCCTGAAAGATCTGATGCACCAGTTTAGTCATAGCCTATCTCTGTCTCTCCTGTCATTCTCAACACTTCCTGCTTGCTCTTTCCTTTGCAGATTTTCACTGGGAAATAAAAAAATTGTACTCTAAACTAAGACTGGAGAACTATTGGATTTGGGAAATAGCCCACACTATCTGATGCTAGTTCTGCTGCTGTACCATCCTGAGCGCCTCTGAGGAGTTCTCTTGAAGTGGCGCTATATAAATGTACGATTGCAATTACAATCCTATGGCCACCATCCCTAATTAGTGATTGTCACCAGGGTTCTCGTTGGCTTGGCTTGATTTCTGGATTTTGATCCTGTAATGAAACCAATCAAACAACCAATCAATGAAACCAATCAAACAACCAATCAATGAAGCCAATCAAACAACCAATCAATGAAACCAATCAAACAACCAATCAATGAAGCCAATCAAACAACCAATCAATGAAGCCAATCAAACAACCAATCACTAAAGCCAATCAAACAACTAATCATACTTGATTTTACATAATGCTAATGAAGAATTAGTTGGCTTTTATGTAACTGATACATCTAAACATGACACAACTTCTGTGCTTAAATCTTTACGCTGGTTCCCTGCTGAGAAAGGAATTTCTTTCAATTGGATCTTATATAGTTTAGTTTATATAGAACTTTGGGATCTGGCCAACCGCCATATTTGAAGTCGGTCCTCGTTGCACGGACTTCGATCATTATTCAGTCCAGGATCATCTGATAATCTCCTCTGACAAAACCTAAGACTGGAGAAACTCTTCCTGATAAATGAGGTTTTTTGGTTGAGCTGGACCTGGATTTTTGGAGCTGTTTTCCATCTATATCAGTTACTTTTCTTCTACTCGGCGGCTTCTGCCATTTTGCTCTAGATACTTTTCCAAATTGCATAATCCACCATTGGCCTCTGCTCTTCCATTTGATTTAACAAATCTTCTGGATACTGACCTGATTACAACTTTGTTTAGGTGCACAAAGGGTTAATACATTCTATATTTAGATGCTGATGAAACAGAATCTAAAATTATTATTATGACACTGAGAAAATTGTGATATTCGATTGCATTTTTCTTTACATTTATAATTTAGGCTGTTTTGAAATGTACAGTGACAGAGTTACACTGACACAAATAATGTATGTCGATATACAAGCGCTGTGTGTATTATGATATATAGGTCAGTTATGCCATGGTGTATACCAGTGGTTCCCAACCTTTTTGGACCTTAGGGCCACTTTTTCTAAGTTGGAGGACAAGCGGGCCACTTTTTCTTAGTTCAAGGACATTAGGGGGCCACAATGCTAAAATTTACTTAACTAAAAGCATATAAAATTGTTATAATTGATTCAAAATAGAAAGTTTGATGTTATTTATAGACATCAAAATAAAATAATTTGTAATAGAAAATAATTATGTGTTCTATCCTGTCAAAATTGTCAATTTTTCATAATTTTTTTTTATTCTTCGAGAGATGAGGGAAATTTTTTAGGCTTGGCGGGCCATTTTCGTAGGCCTGGCGGGCCACTTTTGGCCCGCGGGCCACGGGTTGGGAACCGCTGGTGTATACACTGCTAAGTGCTGCAATTATCTGCTCACATTGCACACTTTCATGTTTACCATGTGACACCATGTGGGAAGATGCATTGCCTGCTTTGGAAGGGCTGTGTGCTAAGTAAGTAAGTAGGTAAGTAAGTAAGTAAGTAAGTAGGTAAGTCAGTCAGTCAGTCAGTAGGTAAGTATTTCACGCAGTGGCTGATTGAATAAGTTCTGAGCTGGTTACATGGACACTTGGACAGGAGGCTCGGTTCATATGCCACATGAGGTTTTATCAACCACTAGTACATCTGCCTGGCTGCATGAACTTATGCACATTCATTAGATAGCTCCTTTTTTCGATTGATTACCAGCAGAAGTGTAGAAATAATATGTGTAGTGGGTGCTGATTTGAAATAGCCTACTTGAAACCTGTTGATATGTTTATAATAACTGTTGAGCATGAACTACTTTCTGATCCTCCTACACTACATTGTTTGGACGTACATGTAGTAATTGTAGTAGCCTATACCCTTTATAAATAACAAGACATCTTTTAAAAGTAAATTCGTTACAACTGCAATTATGACCTTTAGCCAAATTTTAAAGTTTATCTTCTTTGCGTTCTCTGCCCCTAGGCAGGTTCGAATGTTTGACGTCTCCAATAAAGTTTATATGCTCATCATTCCAAATTTAATATCTGTAAGAAAGTTGTTGAATTCTCTCATGATTGCTCTACATACATGTATACTATAGCTTTGTGCGTAAGCGGTCGCCGGTCTTGCGGAGAAATATACTGCGACGGTTTTTTTTATGAGCGATGCGTTTCAAATTGATCGTTTATGGTCGCTAATGGACGTTTCTGCGTCTGCTGAAGCACATCGCTTTATGGCCAGGAAATCCAAGTCTGATTGCGGGAGTAATTTTTTCCGTTTACTCGAATCCTCCCCATCCTCCTCCTCCTTCTCTTCATAGATGGCGCGACGAGATTGTCCTTTGTCGCACGCAATTGAGGCGGTGGACTTCCCAGAGGCCTTTGTCCATCTAAGAAACCCATCAATTTCCGAATTACCATTTCTTCGGCTGCTACTGCTGCTACTGCTGCTGCTGCTGCTGCTGCTGCTGTCGTTGTCTTCTTGCCTGATCTCTCGTTTTCTTCTTCTCCAGGACCCATCGGATTTTTATATTTTATTACCCGAGAATTTCGGTCGTCATGACAACCGGTGTGTTTCCAGACGTTCGGAAATTCCCTGGTGCCGCCGGTCGGAGTGTGTGTGCCTTAAGCGGCCTGTCGGTTGCTTTGACGTGCGACTCGTCTGTGTACTTTGTTGCAGTCCACTTCTGATGCGCCAGGAAAGAGGCCACACTGCCACAGCCAGAGAAGGTGTAACCATCTTTTCTTAGCTCTCACTTGGTTGGCATACAGGGCTTAAAGTGTGGCAGGACGGTTAAGGACGGCGTCCTGGCACTTATTTTAAAATCTCTTTGCCGTCCTGCCACTTATTTGGCAAGCACACTTGAAAATGTATGGGGCGTCCTGGCACTTCTTTTTTCACACTTTTAGCACTGCTTGGTTGACAACCATTTACACGAGGAGGAGATAAATACGTTATTTGATATGAGACGTGGGAAAACGGTGGTAGATCTAAGTTAACTGCTGGTCCAGCATTTGGAGGTGTCACGTTGGATTTGACTGTGTATCAGGCCCGGCCTTAGGGCAAGGCGAGCGAGGCAACCGCCTTGGGCCCCGCGCTTCCAGGGGCCCCGCGCTGCTGGCTATAATTTTTTTTCTTTGGCGATATTGACAATGATAATAGCCTACGTCGTATAAAACAACTGTTCTTGCAGTCAATTTGTCACGCGAATGTGACGTGGTGATTTTGAAAGAACGAAACTTCGCTAAACCTTAAGGCTTAAGGCGATTGATCACAGCTAGCCTACTTTTTTAGCGTTGACCTGCGTGTAAAATTCTCTCCAGAAAACACTAATTAGGGCCTAACTCATTTTGCTTCAAATTTGCAAATGGACATCCGAATACATTTTTGCTGGGGATGTCAAAACACAATGATAGTGGTGACAATTTTAGCGACAGCTTAGAAAATGCAAAACAGGAAATTTAGAACATGGATATTTTCAGAGAGGTGCCTAAATGTAGCCTAAATTTATCCGCTTCACTTTGTGAATAATTGGCATCATAGTGCTTTTGGCGCAAAGAAATTTGTCAAAAGCCAAAACGCAGACCTAACATGCATCATTAGAAAATCAAATAATTATGTATAGGCCACATCAATGTGGTTTGTTTTAAAATAGTGCTCTTACTCTTAGCTCAAAAGAAATGTGGGAAGCAACGTAAGTGTCCCATCTTAGGTGACTCTCCCCCACCAGTGCCGCATTGACAGGAAATCAACTGCGTAAATTTAAGCTTGAGGACCCGCTGCTGCCTTGGGCCCCGCAAACCCTAGGGCCGGGCCTGCTGTGTATAATTTATCAGACCCCAGAGGACACGTTGCGCTCAATCGGTCAGTGAGTCAGTGAGTGAGTGATGAACTGGTGGGTGGATAGGTGGAGATTGGTGGTCGTGTGTCGTCCTTTCCTTCCAGTAGGAATAGGGTCGCTTCCGTTAGTTGGCTATGGACGTCGTGATTAAGTTTAGCGGCAATTATGTTCCGTTTGACATTGAGTCGCTGGAATTGAGAGCGACGCCAACGAAGACTAATGATCGAGAGACGCCTCCTCCTCCTCTTCTTCTTTCTACCCACTCTGAATTCTTGCCTTCATCTGCTTTCTTTCAGGGCTGTTTATAAGGAATTTTTATAACTGCACAACCCCTTCCTTCCTTTCCCATCCTCCATGGTAAATTACTTCCAATCGGAGGACAGTTACCTTTTTGCAAGTTTTAACTGTACGGAAGTGCGTCTACAACTGCATAAGTCCATTTAGAACTGCACATTTTGTGTACAACTGCACGTTAAAAAAGCTCTGTGGGGGGGGCTGAAAAGCTCTGCTTTCTTTTTAACAATGCACAGCTCTTAGATCTATAGGCCTACATTGTTTTTATCTCTTACCCATCCGTTGAGCTGATGAGGATGGGATGGAGAGATGTGGCAGTGTGAGAATTGTGGAAAAATAACTGGGGTGTTGGACAATGTGCCACTTGGAATTGGGGATGTGAAAAACGGACTTTGCTATAGGGCTGTAAGAAAGACTGTATAGGGGGGGGGGGGTTGGCTGAAATCCCCAACCCCCTGCATTTCTCACCCTGGAGATTGGTGCCGTTGTCATTTCAGAGGAGAATTTCCCAATACAACGGCTTAGCCGTGCAAGAAAAATGACGCATTGGTTCTGGAAAATGTGGCAACGCATTACCATTTACTTCTATAAGGGAGAATGTTTTCCACTGCATGCGTGCGCTGCGCAGTCTAACGTTTCCAGGTTGGATCGTTTCAGAAGGAAATGATGAATGATAGACTTGGAAGAGTCTGCCATTCTTCACTTTCTCCTCCTCCTCCTCCCAAGTTCCCTTCTCTTCTCTTCCTCTTCATCTGCTGTCTCTCTTCTCGCGACGCTTTCCATTAACCTCTTTCCAGGAGATTCCTCCTCCTTCTCCTTCGGTTGTGCGCTGGTGGCTGGTGGCGGGTGGCGACGAATTGCGGAAGATTCATTGATCCTCCTCCTGTGGACGTCGATTCTGGTCAGAGAGCTAGAAACAGGAAGCCAATTAATTTTGAGGAGGGCAGAAAGCGGGCAGATGCTGTTTGGCAACAGAGCGTAGAAACGACACTTCCAAATGACCACTGACCACTGTGTACGTCCGACTATATATGCCTGTCCTGCAATGGCTAATGTGCTCTGTCCATCACATGATGAGATATGTCCATCACATGATTAGATATGTCCATCACATGATGAGATATGTCCATCACATGATGAGATATGTCCATCACATGGTGAGATATGTCCGTCACATGATGAGATTTTTCCATCCATCACATGATTAGATATGTCCATCACATGATGAGATAAATTATGTCCAACCATCACATGATTAAATATGTCCATCACATGAGGAGATATGTCCATCACATGATGAGATATGTCCATCACATGATGAGATATGTCCATCACATGATGAGATCTGTTCATCACATGATTAGATATGAATGTTATTGCATCATCTATTCATTTATCCATCCAACCACTTCTTCCATCCATCAATCTGCCTACTACTTTCTTTCATCTATCCTTGCATCCATCCTTACATGTCTGTCCAGTGTCCACTGTGTCCAGTCATCCATGTGGATACGATCCATCCATATTCTCCGTTAATGTTGGTTCTAAGAACGACTAGGGTGTTGAGCCCTTCAAGCCCTGGCAATTATCACCTCGGATTGACGATGTTGATGGCGAGTTGAAGAAAGTATCCAGCCTGCAGCTATGAATAGGTGACTTAATCTGGCTT
The DNA here is from genome assembly GCA_945859605.1 of Lumbricus rubellus. NCBI lineage: Eukaryota > Metazoa > Annelida > Clitellata > Crassiclitellata > Lumbricidae > Lumbricus > Lumbricus rubellus. The sequence goes on from OX243814.1 coordinate 31,594,900, forward strand.
ATCATAATACAACAACGTCCATATTCTGCTGTGCAAATAATCTTATACTGTTCAAAGGATTCTCTGATGCGCTGACCTATCTCCTATCCCGTTCTCAGAATGTCTTTGATACAATATGCTTTGGTAGATGGACCTTTTGCTGACTGGCTCATTTCATGCATCTGTCTATGTTTTTATCGACAAAATGACATTCAAAACGACAGATAAAAATGACATACAAAATGACAGATAGACAAAAATGACATACAATAAAATGACAGACAGACAAAACCATAGACGAAAATAAAATGACATGCAAAATGACCGACAAATGACAGGCGAAATGACAGACAAAATAAAATGACAGACAAAATGAAAAGACAGACAATATAAAATGACAGACAATATAAAATGACAGACAATATAAAATGACAGACAATATAAAATGACAGACAATATAAAATGACAGACAATATAAAATGACAGACAAAATGACAGTTACTCTGCTTCCACTCGGCCATGGACTTTGGTGAAATTCCATTGACAGATGGCAGCGGAAAAAAATAATTAAAAATGCCTCAGCGTGCTGCTGCTGCTACTTTTCTGTGCCATGCCAAGTTCCTTTAAAGATGATGTTAAAGATGATGATGATGATGATGATGATGATGATGATGATGATGATGATGAATATGATGATGATGATGCTGCATTCCTAGCTTGTATACCTCGTCCATAATTATTGGAAGTGCGTCTCTCAGTCGTGTGTCCCAATTGTCTGTTTGATACAGAGATCAGCGCTGACCCTGTGTGCGTTTCCTGCTGTGCGCTTGTTCGCTAGCAATCTGTGCGTTGCAGTGGAGTCCATCCTATCAGTGCATGTGACAGATAACAATTTGCTCGGACTGACGTGACTTGGCGCAGTGATTCAGCTGTGTGTGACTCCGATAACACGCCTTCCGTGCATGATTGCTTTGATTGCATGATTGCATGACTGCTTTGATTGCTTTGATTGGAAGAAAGACGTTGGCCGAATGGTTGTCTTGAGAATCATTTGAACTTTTCTTCGTCGTTGTCCCCAGCGAACGAATTAATGCCATGAACTCATTGAAGTCTCGTTCGTCTCTCTCTTCTGTGCGAAATAGCACTCAATTGCTTTGCTGTTTCTTAGAAAACGGCGTAGGCTTTCAGGTCGTTTTTTACTTTTACACCATCTTACACCCAGGGCTGAAAGTGGTTTGGGAAAGTTGCCGGGTCTGACTTTGGCGGACGAGCCGAAGCCTTTGAGTCGAAAAATTTCTGACCTTTTTTTTCATTCGCCCAAAATTGTAAAAATTTCACCCATTTTTTGTATATGACGACCTTTTTTAGTCATTTACCCAAAAAAGTAATTTCAAAATCATACCATTTTTACCTTTTTTTGTGTTTAACGACCTGTTTGTTTTAGTAATTTGCTCAAAAATTGTTAAACTTGCTACCCGGCTGAGACCCGGCACCAGCAGGTAAGGAAAATCAATGCCGAGTCGCAGACCCTGACATACCCGGCTCAATTTCAGCCCTGCTTACACCTTACAACTTTTAGACTATCTTACACTTTAAAAATGTTCAGGTTGCAATTTGTAAGTATTTTATTATTAGAATGTTTTGAAACTCTACAAAATGAAAATAAATATGTTTAAGTTGAAACAAGCTAAGAAAAAAATACATGAATCTTACAACTTAGAAATGTTCAGGTTACAATATGTTATTATCATTTATTATGAAAATACTTTGAAACCAGCAAATTGAAAATATCCTGAAGTTCAGTGCTTAAAGTGCAGGAAAAGAAGTGCCTGGACGCCCCTTACTTTTCCAAAAGAATTGCCAGGACGCCCCTTACCTTTCGAGGCTGTGCTGGCCATTAAGTGGCAGGACGGCGCTCAGATTTTAAAATAAGTGCATGGACGCCGTCCATGACCGTCCTGCCACACTTTAAGCCCTGCTGAAGTTGAAGCAGGCTAAGAACAAATACATGTATCTTACACCTTAAAAATGTTCAGGTTGCAATATGCTGTTATCATATGATAACATTTTGAAACCAACAAATTTTAAATATCCTGAAGTTGAAGCAGGTTAAGAACAAATACATGTATCTTACACCTTAGAAATGTTCAGGTTACAATATGTTATTATCATTTATTATGATAATACTTTGAAACCAACAAATTGAAAATATCCTGAAGTTGAAACAAGCGGACAACAAATACATGTATCTTACACCTTAGAAATGTTCAGGTTACAATATGTTATTATCATTTATTATGATAATGTTTTGAAACCAACAAATTGAAAATATCCTGAAGTTGAAACAAGCTGACAGCAAATGCATGTATCCATGGCTGCATGCATTAACATCTATTCTGGAAACAAACTGCTTCTATGATTGTTTCATACTGGATGTCGTGACCCATTTGCAATAAATCTATGGTGCATATAGATTTGCTTTCAGTCCCTTTACAGTATCGTGTTCTTTGAGTGCTCTCACATTTGAGCAAAAAGTGACAGATTCATGTTTTGTGAATCAGTCACAGGAAAAGGTTATTCCAGCCTCCGTGTGTCCATATGACGCTTCTGGATTGACCTTGAACTACTGCATCCTTGCTGGAAGCAATACTGACTTCTGTTATTGTGATGCTATAGGCAGGGGCGGATACAGAAACTTTGGACGGGGGGGGGCAAAAATTCTTGGCCTTGGGTGTGGAGCATTTTTTTAGTCATCTGCTTGAAATTTCGGGAAAAGTAAACCACCTTGCCCACCAAAAAGTTGATGACCTTTTTTGTCATCTGGTCGAAATTTTGGGAAAAGTATATGTTCTTCTCCGCTAAAAAGTTGATGACCTTTTTTTAAGTCATCCAGTCCAAATGTTCTCATTATACATTGTTCGAAAGATTCTTGAAACCAAATGGGGGGGGGGCCATGATACATGGGTAGTTCTAAATGAGCCCCCGCTTGATCCGCCCTTGCCTAAAGGGTGCTGATGTTCTTTCAATAAAGTTGCTTGCCTGCTTACTTACTAGGAACAAAAAGACAAGAACTTCTGGCTGCTTCTGATCGCATGCATTTCTTCTTGAGGCTCTTTCTCTACCCAGACTGTTAAGTACTTAGTGTCACTTAATGATTTTAATGGTAATTCTTTAGAGATGCTGCCCTCTTGTATATTGTAAGCGCTGAACTGTGGTATCAAGACAGAATGATTTGCAGCTGTGGGTGAAACAAAGGTATAAAGAAAGGGGATGAGGAAAAGAAGAATGGAATTAAAGACATCACAGGTTTCCAGGGTTGTCGGGCAACCAGACTGTGTTCCAGAAAGATCATTCTTCATAGTTTGTGAGTTGTAGCCGTATATGTAACCCAAAATGTCAATAGAAACTTCTTAGGTTTTAATAATTATGTCAATGCGGCGTACTGTGTCACTTGACAAAAGCTTTTGTGAGGCATGATACAGGCATCATATGGAACTTAATGGAAGTCCTGTACGTCTGGATTAATTAATTCATTCATTCATTCATTTCAGGGATTCATAAAGTGCTTCTTCAAGGCAACTACTCAGAGGCACTCCCAACCCCTTGTATGGCTAAAAGGGACAGTTTGGAGATGTGCATAGAAAGAGTCAGAATGGACTCAGGGGAACAATCTACTGGCAGAGAGAAGCTGCATTATATAGCGCCTCTGAACGGTTCACCCTAGTAGAGGCGCTTTATAAATGTTTTAATACAATACAATATAATATAGTATTCTGCAATTAATGTGCTGTGAATGTGTTTGCTTTGATCATTGATGATACTTACATGATTGTATGGAAAACTAAGCAAACGGCATAAAATCATCGTAATTTATTGTGTAAAAAAACCGTTGTTTCAGATCTTGAAGAGCAGCAAGTCAAAATTCGATTGTTGGACGTCAACGACGAAAGTCCTGAATTCAAGAACGTCCCACGACCGTTCCTGACGACGGTTGCTGCAAACGCTGCCATGGGAACGAGCATCTTCCAGCTGATGGCTCAGGATGCGGACCAAGATGGCGCCGTTCGATATATTCTCGAGTCAGGTTTGTATGTGCACTTGTTATGTTTGTATGTGCACTTGTTATGTTTGTATGTGCACTTGTTATGTTTGTATGTGCACTTGTTATGTTTGTATGTGCACTTGTTATGTTTGTATGTGCACTTGTTATGTTTGTATGTGCACTTGTTATGTTTGTATGTGCACTTGTTATGTTTGTATGTGCACTTGTCAGGTTTGTATGTGCACTTGTTATGTTTGTATGTGCACTTGTCAGGTTTGTATGTGCACTTGTTATGTTTGTATGTGCACTTGTTATGGCGCTCCCGATGCAGAGCGGACACTGCATCGGAGTTTCACGCCGAAGCGCTGAGCAATTGTGAGTGAGGGACTTGCCCAAGGTCCTTACGCGGCGAGGTGGATTCGAACCTCGAACCTTCCGGCTCCAAGGCAACGACGCCACCACTACACCACCGCACCCCACTAAATTGACAGGTTGGTCAATTAGCGAGTGCTTTATTAGTTGGTCAGCATTGGTGGTCATCCGTTTGTCCGTCCGTCCATCCATCCATCAAGATGCTGCGTGGATTGTTGACCATGGAAGCAATGCAAGCAGCAAGCGCAAGCAGCAAATGCCGCTATCTGGCAATTTCATCTTGTGTGACAGAATGGAGACAACTCTGATTTTACAAGCACGGGCAGGTCATCTGATTTATTAAGTGGTCGAGGAGGAAGAGGAGCAGGAGGAGGAGGAGGAGAAGGAGGAGGAGGAGGAGGAGGAGGAGGAGGAAATCATCCTTGCTGAGTCTGTCTGTCTGTCTGTCTGTCTCTGTGTCTGTCTCTGTGTCTGTGTGTGTGTCTCGGAGAAGGAGGAAATCATCCTTACTCAGTCTGTCTGTCTGTCTCTCGCTGTCTGTCTCTGCGTCTGTCTGTGTGTCTCTGCTCTGATTGATCGCCTGTTGTCTCTGTCACGTCTCTGTGTGGTCTTCTGTTTATAGGGTTTTCTTGCCTGGAGGCCTAGTTTTAGTATATATATGCTTTTTGTAAGTCTCTGTCTGTCTGTCTGTTTGTCTGTCTGTCTGTCAGTGTGTCTGTCTGTCTCTTTGTGTGTGTGTTTTGTGTGTGTGTTTCTCACTCTCTTTGTCTCTCTCTTTGTCTTTGTCTCTGACTCTGTCTCCGTCTCTGTCTGTCTTTCTCTCTCCCCTTCTCTTTCTCTGTCACTGTCTGTCTCTGTCTGTCTGTCTGTCTCTCTCTGTCTTTCTCTGTATCTGTCTGTCTATCTCTTTGTGTCTCTGTCTGTTTGTCTGTCTCTCTCTCTGTGCTAGCCTTTGCCGTGTTCGCTGTCCTATTTGTTTCTGTATCTTTCTTTTACTGTCTTTTACAGTCAGTTCATCTCTGTTCTTCTCTGTCAGTGTTGCCCGCTTCTTCTTTCTAAGGCAGAGTCCCTGAACAGTCATATTCCAGCAGCTGTCACACTTCCATGCATCGCGCCATCATTTATAAGCGCACACACATACTCCTCTTGTAATAATCGTCCTTTCCACTGAAGATACGACGTCACATAATCAGGAAAGTCAAAATTTGATTTATGCCGTTGCTAAGAGGATCGCCAACCCCACACCTCATTCATTCATTCATCACTGCAGCGTTGGAAGGAGGAGGAAGAGGAGGAAGTGCCAAGGAGGAGGAAGGAGAGGAGGAGCAGCGTATAAGACAAAGAAGGAGAGGAGCAGCACCGTATAAGACAAAGAAGGAGAGGAGTAGCACCGTATAAGACAAAGAAGAAGAGGAAGAGCAGCGTATAAGACAAAGAAGGAGAGGAGTAGCACCGTATAAGACAAAGAAGGAGAGGAGCAGCACCGTATAAGACAAAGAAGGAGAGGAGCAGCACCGTATAAGACAAAGAAGGAGAGGAGTAGTACCGTATAAGACAAAGAAGGAAAGGAAGAGCAGCGTATAAGACAAAGAAGGAGGACAGGAGCACCGTATAAGACAAACAAGGAGAGGAGGAGCACAGTATAAGACAAAGAAGGAGAGGAGCAGCACCGTATAAGACAAAGAGCTCTCAAAGAGCTCTCGCTGTTAGTTGGCACCTCCTGCTCTTAATTCCGAATGTGGCATCTGCGTCTGTTGCCTGGGGTCACTGGAGGAAGATTTGTCATTCTCTGTTCCACGCCGCAGACGATGTGTGGATTAGCTGATATCTTAGACGACGACGATGGTGACGATGACCGTGGTGGTGGTGGTGACTCTTAGTATATCTGCTGGCTTCTTCTTTTGTTGTCGTCGTCGTCGTCGTCGTCGTCACAGTTATATGTGCACTCTCTGTCTTCCTCCTCCTCCTCCTCCTCCTCCCGTCGTATGATGCACGATTCGTGTCCTTAAGTCATTTCGGAAGCAAGTAATTGATGTGCGTCTTGGGTCGTTCAAAGGAGATGGAGAAATGGAGGCTGCTGCTGCTGCTGCTGCTGCTGCTGCTGCTGCTGCTGGTGTGCATAGATCTTGCAGTGTTTTGTTGGGTATAAGTTCTGCAGATATCGCGTCGAGGTTTAACCTATAAATACGTGCATCATTTAACAGACTTGATTTACTGCTGATGCTGCTTTTAAAAGGGTCGTCTGTTTCCCCCTTATACTCTCGATATAAGAACTCCACCACTGTTTGCACTCTTGCCATGCCAGTCTAAAGCCTGGATGAAGGAGGAGGGTGACACTAATGGTCTTCGTTGCTAAGCAGTGTCGTCGCTGATCTGCAGCAAACCGTCTTTACGAAAATTCTCTTGATTTACTGTGTTTTTTTAAATAAGAGGAACTTCTGTTCCCCTCTTCGTAAAAATCTCTTCTGTGTAACATTTGCCTTTTGGGTGACTGGATATTAAACCATTTGAGGTCTTTTTGTTTTACTTAATAAGTGTAATTGCAATTGCAAAGTTCTGATTTCGAAAGCCCTTTCTAAAGCTAAGTTTGGGGCAAAAGCTTATTCACAGGCATTGTGTTTAATCAGAAGTAATGCCTCCTTAGATTGATGTCTATAGTGGAGTGCAGCTGTTGTCAGAGACCAGAGAGAGAGAGAGACAGACAGACAGACAGACAGGCAGACAGACAGACAGACAGAGAGACAGAGTGGAGGCGGCGAGCTGCTACACGATTGGATGGATTATAGTATTAATTCTTAAAGAGATAAGACTTTCATTTGGAATGGAAAGAGCTTTCCAGGTGGTAAGTCTACAGAAAAGTCTTATAATGCAGACGATGGTTGCTGAGTGGTGATATTGTTTGAAGAGACTGAGAATAATATATGGAATTCATGGGGGGAGTATGTTCCTGGAAAATTAAGGTGCAGTGTGGGATATGGATCAGTTGGAGAACTTGAGTCTACGTTGATTGATTAGGAGATGGAAGAAAGCGAGGTGGAAGGGTGGAAGGATCAAGGCCGTAGTCAGGACTTTATTTTGGTGGTGGTGGGGCAGGGGGTTAACCGTCGCACTGTTTGTGAAAGTCCGCAAACAACTGATTCAATTGACTAATGGGTTTGAAGAAGGGTCGTGAGCTCTCAAAGGGGGTGTTGCATGGAGGCCAGTACATTACACGCTGTAGTTCTAACTTCATGCATCGTGTGCTAATGATGCATTATTTTTAAATTTTTACATTTCTTCATTTCGGGGTGTTCAAACACCCAAAACACCCCTAGCTATGGCCTTGGGAAGGATAATGATGTGGAATGAGGTGGCTGGATGGTGAAAAGTTCTTGAAGGTACTGGGAGTTTATTTAGTGAGTTAAACCTCGGTGTTTGGACTTGGGGAAGATTTTCAGCTAACTGTTTGATGTAAGAACAGGAGTGATATTGTGGTTGTGCTTGTGTGTACTGGTGGCAGATCGGGGTGAGTGAATTTTGGGTAAGTTATAGACGCCTAATTTGGGCGGATTTCGTTGGTAGGTGCTTGAAAGGTTATGGGGTTTCCTGACCTAATGTGGGAGGCCAAGAATAATATATTTTGTTTTGTCAGTTTTGAGGCACTGGGGGTCGGAGGACATCCATTTAGAGATTAGGCGAACCACTTCCAGTAGTTGAGCAATGGAGGAGGAGAAAGAGGAGAAGGAGGAGAAAGAGGAGAAGGAGGAGAAAGAGGAGAAGGAGGAGAAGGAGGAGAAAGAGGAGAAGGAGGAGAAAGAGGAGAAGGAGGAGAAATAGGAGAAAGAGGAGAAAGAAGAGGAGGAGGAGAAAGAGGAGAAAGAAGAGAAGGAGGAGAAGGAGGAGAAGGAGGATAAGGTGGAAGAGCGGCCGAGAGGGATAAGAGAAATTGCTCCTTTGCCAGTGGTTCTCTTCTGACCTAAAGACCTTAGAGGGTTGATGAAGTGTCAGATAAATATTTGGATTTTACTTTTAAAGGCAATTGAATTGATTGTCAAGTCATTCGTGTACAGTGCACCTGGGTTTGTCACTACTACTGTGTCAAATAAACATCAATCACCACAATCCAAACAGTCTCTTACTCTTAGGCATGCATAGTATAATGCAGGGGTGTCAAACCTTTTTTAGTGGCGGGCTAATGTGAGCATCTTCCAACAAGTGGCGGGCCAGTGTGTAGGCCTATATCTTCCAACAGTCAGGTGTTTAGAAGCTCCTGAGCAAAATTGGGTAGTGATCTGAGAGGGAGCTCCGGGCTTGGTCAGCCAATTCCCAGAACATTTTAAATAATACAAGTGTTTCGTAAGTTTCATAAGTTTGTTAACAGACAATCAACCGGAAACCATAGATACACAGTCTACAGAGATGTGCGTCTGAGCAAAAGTGGCGTCAGTAAGAAAAATCATCCATGTATTTGGCGCTGACCGTAAAATATAAAATTTTGAACTCTTTTACTCTAATTTTGTAAGACCAACTAATTTTTTGGAAGACTCCGCGCCGTCCGCGGGCCAGAAAAAAAATTGTCGGCGGGAGCTCTTTGACACCCCTGGTATAATGTGAACATCTTTGTTGCTCAAGTTCGATCGCTGCATTTTTATTTATATTAAATATGGGGAACACACTTTCGAAAGGTGAAACTTTAGGTGCAGGTGCAGTGCACTCACCGCTCTTAAGCACTGCGTGTGCGTGCGTGCGTGTGTGTGTGTGTGTGCGCGCGTGTGCACCATTTTAAGCACACAACCGGAATGAAATTCTGTTCAGGATGTAATCCGTTTAAAAAAACATTATTCACAGATGAACTGTCAAAATGTCCACAGGTCGTAAGAGGTATGGTAATGACTAAAACGAAAGGCACAGCTAATTGGTTTATACCTGACCAATTGTTTGTAGAACTGTCAGCTGTTTCCAAGTACTTAGTTATCAAGTATGTGTACAAATACTCTGGTCTCAAGTACAAGTACTTTAAAACTACTTGAGTACAAGTACATTACCAAGTACTACATCTCTAGTAGCAAGTTCAGAGTTCCTGAAGCATTTAGCATCTAGAATGAGCGATGATAGGTTATGAAACCTGACCCCAATGTCTCACTGTTGTCCGGTTGTCTAGTTAAATCTCTCCAACCAGGAAAACAGGTCATCTTTTGGTCTGAGGCTTTTCTGTCAGCTGGGAACCTGTCCCCCCTTTGGAGCTGTAGGTGGACCATTCCAGTCGTGATCTAGTTCCATTATGCTCTTTTAGGTTAATAACCTTATCACCTATTTTGACATCTTTGTAGACTTTTCCTTTTGCTTTCATCATATTTGGTGCATTGTGCATACAGTCGATGTGCATTACTGTCTTCGTATACTTTTCCAGGAACATAAAAGCTGCATGCTGCTTTATCTCTTCCGTGAGTTTTGTTGGCTTTCTCGCTGATTGAATGACTGATGTTTATTCACTTCCAGGATAGTTAGGTGTCTGCTGCAGTAGGCCATTTTATTTATGTTTCTTTTACAGTTTCAGTGCTTCTCGTTTCCACAGGCTGTGATGTGGCATTGTCTTCTGTGTGCATTTTTAAGTTTATGGAATTCGGACATGGTGGTCAACAGGTTGGGCATTGTTTGTAATTGTAATCAAGACAATTTATATAGCATCGTCGGTAGCAAGCTACTTCTAGGATGCTTTACACACATAACCTAATACAATAATTATTGTCAAAGCTCAGCATGAATGCAAACATACTGGTGTTCCTTGGAACTGTAGGGTTCCTCGAGGGGGATGATTGGTGTTTCGTGAAAAAATTGGATATTGTTTTGTATATATAAATTTACAAAGCTCCTAAGTTGATATATTTATGTTGTCCAAAAGACTGTGTGGTTACATTATAAATCAGATAGTGATCTGAAGACAAAGTTTCTTTGGGAAAGCTGCACTTAAAAATTATTTCCTATCTATATTTTGCGGGTTACGACTCTATACACTCCATTCACTGTTATTAATATTAAACCTGCATATTGGACCGTTGCTTTGCAGCGGATGCGTTGCATATAAGCCAAATGTATGTCTTGAGTCTCGTCAAAAAATGTTCAGATAAATGATCAAAAAAGATTGGGATGCGCTGGTTAGTGCACTATCGTTGTATGGTTCAAGCCCGCCCTAACCCCAAGCTATTACTTTATCAGGACTTTGAGCAAGACCTTCGCTCGTACCACTATGGTCAGGATGATCTCACTGGTCAGTTCGTCGCCAAATTTCGTTTGGAAAGGATGTGCAGTTTGTGCAGTTGTGCACTTTTATTTAATTTGAAGCCGAGTGCTTGCAAACGTCTCGTCTATTTGTACGCATATATATACATATATATATATACATATATATATACATACATGTATATATATATATATATTGCATTCGAGTCTGCCTCTGTGATGCCTGTCAAGCCAACTGTGTGGAATATTCTCGTTTTCGATGATGATCTTAATAACACAATCATCAACACATCGTAGGGCATAGGCGTTTGGTTAGTAACAACTAAAAATTGAACAGATCAGAATTTCCACGTGCTTCTAAGGTTCGGTTATATGAAATATTATAAGGATTTCTGCAAAAACAGCATCTGCTGCCAGGAATATAGGTGGATATAGTATCATTGGTCAGTATACTTTGAATATGTAGACTTTATATCATCGGCTACCAACGAACTTTATCGTCTGGAAACAAGTGTCAGTACTTAGAGTTCACAGTATATAGCTGTTAATAGCTAACAGCTGCTCAAATAGCTTACAGATAGCTGCTAATATCAGTAATAGCTAATAGCTGTTTTGAACGTTTGCTGATCCAATAACGGTAGCAGTTTGCACACGGTCCTGTCTGTTTCGTGAATTTGAGCATTTTACTTGCATAATATTTAAAGGCAACTTAATTACTTAATTGCTTCGTGTAAACCGATTGTTGCTTGGTCACCAGATAGTGTGACTTTTTAAATGCATAATAATAATGATGATGGTGATTTTAGTAATGGACATTAATAGCTTTAGGGTCTACTTCAGACAGCGACAGATTTTTAGCAGTGTATAAATGCTGATTTAATAATATACCGTAGCCTTAAAAGGCTTATATATAAAGCTCATTGAGTTTGTTATTGAAAGAAGCCGGATAAGTCTAGTCTCTAGTCTAAGTCTAGTCTCACAGTCGGAAGTCTCACAGTCGGAAGTCTCTGGTCTTGATGAGACTCGTTTGCATGACGTATGTGGTTTAGTCACTTGATCCTAATTAACGTCTTCATTTTTGTTGTGTAATGAACACAGCTTCATGTCCATTGTCTAATGCCATCTTCAGCGTTTTTTTAATGTCTACCTTTACTGTAATTTTTTTAAATTAATTTTCGTTTTTACTATCTATCATGTTGTCAGTCTACATTACAATCTTATTGTTATTACCTTACAATTTCTGAGGCATTCACGTTGCTGAAATGGATGCTGAAATGGATGCGTTTGACTTATAAGGTCAAAGTCGTTTGCACTCCTTCATTCAACCTCATTTTACCTAATATTTTGATTTGAAAAAAGCACCCAAAAAAATTTGATTATTAAATTTTTTTATATAATATTTTTGTAGTGATTTAAATTTCTACTGTCGTTGGATCAGGAAAAGTTCAAAGCAGCTATTAGCTGTTAGCAAGTTATTATATTAATTTAAGATTTTTTAATAATCTAATGACACTTGTTTGGTGAAAATGTCTCCTTCAGCAAGAGTGTGGTTCACTTCGCTCGGCAGCCAGCGGCCTCCTTGTCGTGCCTCGCATGCGTGGAGCCACTGCCCAGTCCAGAAGCTTTGCTTATGCTGGCCCATCCTACTGGAACCGTCTTCCTCACAAACTTCGTCTTGAGCTTCTTAGTCTCTCTCTCCCTTTGTTTAGGAAACGCCTGAAGACTATGCTATTCGTTAGCGGCAGTGCTAACTAGGGTCGGGGGCGCTACTGGATCTGTGAGCGGCGCTATATAAATGTTCAATTACAATTACAATTACAATTACCAATATGTTCCATTATGTTCCACATGTTCCAATATGTTCCATATGTTCCATTATGTTCCATATGTTCCATTATGCTACATATGTTCCATTATGCTACATATGTTCCATATTAGTGTGGTCCTTAGCTCCATGCAAAAATATTTTTGTGGGAATTTTAAACGAGGCACCCTCCTAACTTATTCCTTTAGGTAAAAAAATATTAACACTGCAAATTTTGAAGGACTTTTTTGAGTTTTAGGGGTTGCTACCGGACATAACATTATATCAATGTAAAGACACAGGCGAAGCATGGAATATCGTATATTGTATACTATTACCAGTGTGTGGTTGAATGCACAAATTAAAATAAATTCTGGTGGGCAGTGGACCGTGTTGGAAGTGGACTAGTGGGCTACGGACTGGTTTACTATTTGGGTAAAAACACATACAAACGGGCATAAAAATGTTTTTCCAGTTAATATTTCCATTATTGCATCAGAGCCTTTTTCCGACGATAGGTTTATTTCTTCACAACCAATAGCAGACTCTGCTTCTGATTCTCATTATTTGTTTGAAGCTTGTTAGGCTGTAGGCCTACTTGTTCATGAGTGCCAGTCCACACTCTGTTATGTCATTCACAACAGTACTCTCACTGAGCTCGCAGTGGCCTAACCTAACTTGAAGTTCTCATCGTTTGACCATGTATCAACGTGTTGTTGGAGACAACCTGCTGGAATGCTGAAAAATCTCGTGTTTTCCGTGACAAAATCTTTCAGTTGCATTGAGCTTTTTTCGAGTGTATGTTCAAGCCAAGTTTTGTCCAGAGTAGTAACATTTTGGCATTTGGTATAAATGGAAGCCCCATAATCTTCTTCTGTAGTTCTCTGCCGTCAGGCAGGTTCATATGTCCAATGACGCCATGCATATCTGTTCTGTAACCATCCGTTGTCATCATCCAGTCCAGCCTGTCCAGTAGCATTGTTCTTGGTGTTCCTCTTGTCTTTTTTCCCTCCATTCTTCCTTCAATGATGTCTCTTACTTTGGTGTCACTCCTCATGATGTGGCCAACCCTGTTTCCCCATAATCAAAGCTGGTCGACTGCACAGTGTAAGAATTTTGAAAAAATAACTTTGGGGAGGAGTTGGACCATTATCCACTTGGAATTGGAGTGTGAAAAACAGACTTTACTATGGGGCTCTAATAAAGACTGGAGGGTTGAAACCCCCAAACCTCCAGGCAATTTTCACCCTGGGTCGACACCCACTCCAGAAATGAGGACAGGAAGACGGTCTACCATTTCTTTACTGCAGATGTCTTCCAACAACTTCCCATCCAAGTGAACTGTTAGAGGAACTCCTGGTTGAGATTCAGCTTTCAAGTTTTCAGCAATTTTCTGCCGACTCTTTATACGCTGCTTACGAATTGAAAAGCAATTGAGATTGAACTCTGTGGGATTATTGCCAAAGCATAGCAGACTGATTAGCAGTGTGAAAGAGAGTAGGCCTACAAGTGTTGATTTTCTATTACTCACTTTCCCCATTGCATTGTCAAAACTTAGAGTCTTAGACCTATTGCCAACTTTGTGTTACTTTTGAAAATAGAGAGATTATGCAATATAGTGATATACATGACAAATCAAAATGAAGCGAAATTGCCGCCAAAAGATGCAATGGCTGTTAATGGAACTTGATGCGTTATAGAATTTTTAAAATAAAATAAGTAAGTAAGTGACAATTATGATGTTGGGGGATGTTAATAAAATATGCAAGCAGTTGTCTATCAAATTCTATCATAGCCATTTACATGGTTGGAAAGCATATTAATGAAAATTAAGTATATGGTAACACAAAGCCTAAATTAATTCTAAGCTTGAACTTTAACCTCTGGTAGCGACCCCTAGATGTCCTTGGATTATCTCCAAAAAATTTCTCAAATTTTTTCTCATAAATAGAAACCAACTTTGAGGGTGCCCCGTTATAAAATCAGACTTTTAAAAATAAGGACCACACTATTCCATATGTTCCAATGTTCCAGTTGTCAACTTATTAACTTCTGAGCCAAGTGCTGCAGTCTTAATACCATAATAAAGCAAGAAACTTGCTCCTTTGTGAATAGCTTGATGGTCAGTGGCTTCTCGTTTAATTCTTAGACAGTACCATGCTTTCTTTGTTTATTTTGTCCCCATGGTATGGATTGGACTTCCACCGTCTATAACTTTATACGCTTCATGCCTAGGGTTTTCAAGATGCATTTTATGGCAGCCTTAAGAATGGTCGTCTTTTCAGTCAAGGTTGGGTCATTAGTGCTGCTGAGTAATAACGTTGAAACGGTGCTATATAAATCTCCATAATGACTTAATTAATTAATAATACTTGCTTGAAAGTAGTATAACAAGGGGCAATACTATAAAATTGCATTTGCTTTATGGTATACTACTATACTGTTTTTAACAATGTAGCCTACTACCGTAATTTTTACTTGTGTTAAGTTCTTACAGCTGAATACCTAATTTTATTGTATGGTCTCATTGGTCTGTCTTTTGAAGTCTGTTCAAGTCAACCGGGCTGCTCTTAGTATTACCCTTGGTTCTGTCATGGAAAATCAGGAAGAAATCTTAATAGTCAACTGAGACTTGGCGAGACTCATTGGGCCAAACTTTTGTGTCAAATTTTCAACGTTTCTGGCGGTGAATTCCAATGAAAAATGTCCACAAACCATCTGGACATTTGATCGATGATGATGAATTGTTTCACTTCTTCTTGAAATAGTTTTTCACTCGGGAATTTTTGTCACAGTCGTCCTCCTCCGTCCTCCATTTTCCGTCCTGCTTTTGACATGTACAGCGTACATTGTTATTGAAGAACTCACCGTCATAAAATATGGCATTTAATCAATAAACCATTTATTTTGAAACAGTTTTATTTCGTCAGATCAAAGTTTGATTGACTTATTTTAATTAAATTAGCACACACGTTATGTACGTGAAATACATAATTATGTAGAGACCATTCATTTGCAGCGCCCATAGTGCTACAACATTCTAGAGACCAATTTACGATCATTTGTGGATTGTATTCAGTTATTATTTTTGTATTTAATTATTATTATTATTGCCTCTATCACCTCATCATCATCATCAACATCATCATCATCATCGTTAGCATCATCATCGTCATTGTCGTCGTTGTTGTCGTCGTCGTCATCATTATTTTCTTACTACTACCAGTACTGCTGCTGCTGCTACTACCTCTGCTGCTCCTGTTACTATGCTATGATACTATCCAGTGACTAATGCTCCAGTGATGCAGCTGTTCAATTGATGACCTCAGTCAATGTGACCTCTTCCAACACTGTTTATGTTCTGACAGAGTGGGCAGGACCCTCCCCCAATGGTCGATCAAGAGGCTAAGTCAATGAGAGTGTAGTGGTTGCGTCGTTGCCTTGGAGCCGAAAGGTTCGAGGTTCGAATCCACCTCACCGCGTAAGGACCTTGGACAAGTCCTTCACTCACAATTGCCCAGCGCTTTGGCGTGATACTCCAATGCAGTGTCTGCTTTGCATTCTGGAGCGCCTCTGAGTGGAGAGAGCTTGAAGGGGCGCTACAACAAGTGCACATACATACATAAGTTTACAGTATTTAGATGGGTTCTGCAGTTTGCAAGAAAATTATAGCAGCATGTGCATTGTGCGATGGTGCTCAACAACACAGTGACCAGTTACCCGTGTTTTATATCCAACTTTTAGGGTCTTCGTTGAGATCGTGGGAACCACTTGCTTTGCTGTCCAAGTGGCACCTTTCACAGGCAGTCAAAGAGAAGGAAGCTATAGTCATAGGCGTACGGGAGCTTTCAGCAGTGGGGCGGGGGGCAAAGATTGAACTTCTGCCCGAAAAATACATCCGTGAAAAAGTTGACGACATTTCCCTTTTTTTTTAGTCGTTCGGGTCTGTGTTTGCCCGAAAAACTTACTTGCCCGAAAGTTGACGACCTTTTTTTTTAGTCGTTCGGGGTTTTTTGCCCAAAAAACCCAGACTTCTTGCCCGAATTTGGGGGGCATTTGCCCCCTCTGCACCCCTGCCTCGTACGCCTATGCCTATAGTTGATAGAGGCAGTTGGTGACGAAGAGCAGGAAAAATAGGTCACTGATTAATTACTGCAGACAAGTCACTGAGTACATGAAGCATGCTGCAAAGGAAGGGTGTGCTGGTTCATAGAGACAGTTACTGTAGTCGAGAGCGGCCATGCGCGAGAGCGGCTGAGTGCTAAGAAGCGAACCAATTCCTGAGAGAGAGAAGGAATGCTGGCCGACCTATTTTGCCTTAGATTGTATTTGTCGATGTCTATTGAATTCACATGATGTGAGTTACCGACTATAGGTGATGATTACATGAAGAATGATTTGGTGCTTATAATTTTATATGCGAGGCTCATGAGATTGGATAATATGACATCACTAATGAACATGGAATGGCTTTGTATATAAGGTACGTGAGATGTAGTGCTTGCCATATCTGGTTTACAATTTACAAAGTCTCAAGTGAATAAAAAACGTGGATGCCGTTTCTGGAGACGGAAAACTGCAGCAGAATGGGCTTTAATAATTAGCAAGATGTTTGGTTATGCATGCTTGTGGAACCACCGTCCTTGTATGTATTAGAGTGACTGTTTTAAAGACTCCATTTCCATACTATGTAGGCTATAGCCTAATGCATAATGCATGTATCCAACTATCCATATGTGGGGCGCAGTGGTGTAGTGGATATGGTCATTGCCTTGCAGCCGGAGGGTTGCAGGTTCGAATCCACCTCGCTGCGTAAGGACCTTGGTCAAGTCCTTCACTCACAATTGCTCAGCTCTTCAGTGTGAAACTCTGATGCAGTGTCCGTGCTGTAGTCAGGAGCGCCTCTGAGTAGAGAGCTTGAAGAGGCGCTATATAGCAAGTACACTTAGAAAGATATATGTAAACTACTGACTGAGTACTGAATGTGTAATAGTAAGTGCTAAGTTCTAACAGATAACAGGCTTTGTAGAGTGGATTTTGTGAATTTTGTGAATTATGGAGTACATGCACACTATGCAATAGTATGCATATTACATATAATATATGTAAACTACCGAATGTGTAATAGTAAGTGCTAAGTTCTAACAGATAACAGGCTTTGGAGAGTGGTTTTTGTGAATCATTACAGTGGAGCATTGCCGCGCATTTCACGAGAGCTGCATTAGCAATAATTCTGTTGCTTCTCTAGAGCTGCGAGGCAGCGAGACGTGTTCCTAACGCGATGTGAAGTCGTCATTGCAAGCGCTGCTGTCATTGCTTTGTCCTTTGATTGAAAGTGGCTGCTTTGTCTTCTGATTGAAATCTGCCGTTCCGCTGCGTCCGGCATGCCCTCAGGATGTCCGTCCGTCGTAATGGTGTAAACGCTTTTAAGTTCTTTCTGTCGCCTGATTAGTTTTCGGAGGAAAACCACCATCTCGGGTTTTCTGAGTCGGCGGTTTCGACAATGAAAATAGAATTATTGCGCCAGGGCATGTGTAGATATCCATTTATCAACTTGGATCTGGGCGTTAGATTTTATCTTCCCTGTAATGAAAATCGACAACGTTTTATTGGCGAACAGCACCTGGGTGGAATAGCTGAATGCTGTTTATTATCTGTAACTAATTGTCTTTGCACTTTATTACACGGAACTCGAGGCGTGTCCATGTCTCTTTGGATTGTGTCAAAGAGTTGCCTGTTTGTGCAGGACTGAAATATCTCTCTCTGCGTAGTCTGAAATAACATTAGTTTGTTGACTTTATATCGCTCAAGATTGTGGCTGTTGCTGTTTTTCTATTGTCTCGCAATGTCTCGGGCTTTTATTTAAGTGATTCAATGCTTCCTGCTCCTGTTGCTTTCTTCGTTGATGCCACTGATTGCAGCGCTGTTTTTGAGGAATTTTTAGAACTGCACAATTCCTTCAGGTTTCCTTTCCCATCATCCATGGTAAATTACCTCCAATAGCAGGACAATGACCTTTTTGGTTAGTTTTAACTGTACAGAAGTGCTCCTACAACTGCACATTTTGCGTACAACTGCATGTTAAAAAAAGCCCTGACCGATTGTGTATTTGTCGTTGTGGCTTTTGATATTTTACTTTGACAGTTGTGTTTCTTAATCTCCTTGCATGTGACAGCCTTTTAACCTCGTGTGTGCCACGTAAAAGATATTAAGGATGTGAGATGTTGTATTAAAGATGCTTGCTCTGCGACAATGTCACAATGGAGAGCTGCTCCCTCTCTGTGGTTGGTTCAACAACAGGGAATGGTCTTCTCTTCAAGGGCGGATCCAGGGGGGGCCAATCCGGCCATGGCCCCCCATTTAGAAATGCCCATGTATCGTGGCCTCCCCATTTGGTTTCAGTGGCTGCTGAAACGGTATGAGTTTCCCGAAAATTTGGGCGGATGACTAAAAAAAAAAGGTCATCAACTTTTTGGTGGATGAAATGGTATGATTGATTTCCCCGAAAATTTGTCCGGATGACTAAAAAAAAAAGTCATCAACTTTTTTGGCGGATGCGATTTTTTCCCAGAGCCAAGGTGTCAAGAAATTTTTGGGCCCCCCGTCCAAAGTTTCTGTATCCGCCCTTGCTTCTCTTCTCTATACAATACCTCCCAAACTGTTCTTAATTTCAGCGACAGTACTGTTGAAGACTGCTCGTTTTCGCTTGACCTGGGTTGGGACCTGGGAGTGCCTCTGAGTAGTAATAATAATATTCTTTAATGATTCAATCTGACAAACCGCAGAATGATTGAAGGTATGGGTTATACGAAATACGGCCCACTATAGCACGACACGCAGGTCGGCTTTACAGCAGTGGTTTCAGTAGGTTAACACTACTGGCCTAAGTGCTGGATCACTCCTAGTTCGGCCAAGCCAGAAGTGGGAAGGGCTATCTTATTTTCAGCAGAACCCGAATCAAGCAACACAACAGAAAAGCGCCAATGGCAGCTAACAGAAACTTTAATAAATTAATGCCCTGTTTGAGGCTCGAACTCGGGTCGCATGGATGACTCTCAGTTTAATGACCAGCGCTCTCTCAACTGAGCTACGGACCCCCCAATTATATAAAAAGTGATCTTGACGGGGCGCTATATAAATTGTGATTGATTGAATAATTCTATATTTTTCTGCCCATACATAGAAGCTTTTGTCAGCAAGACTACGAAATTATTTAGGTACGGTAGTATGAAATAAATTTATCGTATACTTAGACAGCTAGTCCTTATGGGCATTTCAATTACGAAGATATACGAATTTGTTGTAAGCATTTCTTCTGTTGAAATGACAGCCCAACTACGAAGTCTAAATTGCAAATCTGTCTCGATTCTCGGTGTTCAGCGACGTATCGGTTTATATCAACAACAAAGCAATTGAATATATCATCATTTGCAAACGGTCTTAAAAATCCATCAAATAAAAATTTTCATTATCTATTTGCAAACCAGATTTTCCAGCAAACCGATTTTCAAAGTCTTCTCTCGTTGAGCCAACAGGCAGCAGCAGTCTCAATGACATTGCTTTCATCTGCTTCTACACTGTATTATAAATCACCTTGTCTGGCATTGGGTCATTCTCATGTAATTGATCATGCGCACGATCTGCTACCATCCTTCGCTAAAATGTCAAATACTTTGCTCAGCAGTCATCTTGCATTTTTATTTTGACATTTTCAGCAACACGAATACGTTTCTGCATTTTGAATGTCCATAATTATAATAATGTTCATTCACTGATTTGTCAAAATAAAACTCAGTAACTTCACAGACTTCACAAAATGAAAATAGTTTTACTTCACCTACATAATCATGCAATAGATTATGCCATGATTAACCTTCGACTTGCTCTGACGTCTAGGTGACTAGGTCTGACCTATAGGGAAGACTTTCTATGACGAGACATACTTGTCATGTACAGTTAAGAGCTTAATTCGAACTGACATACTACAGCATGAGTATGTGTCATGGTATTAACGGATGATTACAAGTTATTACAAGAGTCACATTTAAGTGTTTTGCAGCCATACAAAGCGCTATCTGTCCTACTGCTCAACTTATCAGTGCCACCTACCGAATGGAAGGCTGAGTGGACTTTGGGAGGTATAGAGGGAATTGCTGGTCTTCAAGGCTTTAGCCCAAAAAGAAGAATCTAGCATTTGTCTGCATGGGACGTAGTACCTGCATCTGCAAGGAGGTGTACAAGGAGCCATTTAAATCTTTTATTTACTTAACTGTGAATGACTGTGTAGCATGAGTCAAACCATTCATATCACTGGGCTTATCATTATATGCAGTGCTTAAAGTGTAGAAAAGAAGTGCCCGTCACTTCTCCTGGCTCTGCTTCTGCTGTCCAAAATAAGTGGCAGGACGGTGTTGAGATTAAGCCCTGATTAAGCTCTTTAAGTAAGTAAGTATATTCTTTAATGTACCAGCTGCAAAAACGCACTCTGGTTTACAAGCACAAAAAACCCGACACAAAAAATAAATACAAGACAAATCTGGCAGCCATCAACAGCGCCCACTCATATAACTCAAGCCTATATACATATGTATGTTTATAGCCTATATGTATGTTTCTTTTATTGAAAGACTTTAATTAAATTTCATTCAGCAACTTATAACATGAGTGGGCTATAGTATCAGTTTCTGCAAGATTGTGCGAAATTATGTAGTGAAAGTATATACTATATACAGTTTTCGTTCGCCCAGAATTGGCAGAATTTGGAAGAAGCTGATAGTGGAGCATAAGAGACCCCCGTTCTCATGAATGTGGTTCATAAGTTCATTGTCTTCCTATCGATTTTTCAATGACATTAAACTCAATCAATCTACGTTATACTCAATCAATCATCTGAATCCTCAAAAACTGAAAACATTTGCTCCAGACTCCTTCGCTGGATTGTCAGTTTTCGTGGCTTTCACATTCACGCTCTTAAAATAGATTGAGACTTAGCCTATCAATCTGGCTGCCAATTTCTCAAAGTACAGGGATCGAGGATGGGATTAGTTGCCACTTACCAGGTCCAGGTATAGGCCTACTGGTTTTATCTGTTTATATAAAGAGTACATTTTTATACTGAGAAGACAACTAACTGCCAGTGCAGCATTGCTTTATGTTCTTAATATAAGGATTTGATGATACTAAACTGTGGATTGTTTGATAATTATTGACCTCACCAAGGCAGATTATCTGAAAGCATTCTGGCATCAGTAATTTCAGAGTTTTTTAACCAAGCGTTTTCAGTGTCATTGGCATTTACTCGAAATGAAAATGTCAAGCTATTTGGTATTATACATGTATGTTAGCATCATTCTGAGAAGTATAGCTGCTGCAGCTGCTTAGTTCTTTTCTTGAAGATGAATATTAGTTTAACAGTATCATTCATTCAAATTTTCAGCATGAAGTCTACTTTTTTCTGGATTCCATATAATATTATGTCTCATACTTCTGCATCCAATATAATTATAGATAATTATCGTTAAAGCAGCTCTCGAAAAGACTATCAGGTTGTAGAGTCCTTGAGAAAATCATCTGCAATTTATTTACACCGAGTTTCCCATATTTGCTTAACCCTGTATTGTTCTATCAAATGTGCATTGTTCTAGTAGAAATTTGTTATCACCGTATCAGGGGTTTTTTAAGGAATATTTAGAACTGCACAACCCTCTTCGTTTCCTTCCTATCCTCCATGGTAAATTACTTCTAATCGGAGGACAATGACCTTTCTTGCTAGTTTTAACTCTACAGAAGTGCTTCTACAACTGCACAAATCCATTTACAACTGCACATTTTGTGTACAACTGCACGTTAAAAAAGCCCTGGATTGTATGTGTTATTTATGCTTTTATTTTCATACTTGTTTTGTTATCATCAGGTGGTGAAGACAGGTTCGACGTGGATCCAGAAAGTGGAGTTGTCCGCACGAAAGGACCACAACCATTCCATCTGGGAAAAGAGTTTGAAATCGGAGTTTCTGCGCAGGACGTAAATGCAAAGACTGTTCAGAAGTCGGTGACGCATTCACTGAAGGTTCTCGTTGGGGAACGTGATCCACAGTTCTACGAAATGCAGTATGTTGCGAGTATTCCAGAGACTGCTGGTGAACAGTATGGGTAAGCCGCACTTTCAAAAACCCTTAGCAGCAAACGATTTTCTTGCATCGTCTAGATCAGGGCTGTACTCTAGGGTATGTGTGGGTATACACTATACAGCATCTACTTAACTCAGGGAAAAATGACAGCATGCACTCACCTGTGAAAACGGGGGGAGATGCAGGTATGTGGGTATACAGTGTATATTCACCTCAAATAGACCAAGTGAGTAATCACTGAGTATACGCATACAAAAATCGTGATTTATGAAGAAAAAAAATCATGAAATTAAAACGTTTTACGTCGTGATGAAGGGCGCTTCGGGCGAAAAATCATTAAAACCATCCGTTGACAAAAAAATGGTCATCAAAAAGTTTTGGCCAAAAAGTCACTTTTTCGGCGGCATCGTGTACTCTCCTAAAAAAATTCAGAATGCGCTCGTGGTCTAAACCTAATTGCTTCTTCTTCTTCTTTGGTGCAGTCGTGATGCATGTGATCTCGTAAAGTTGTTTCCCTGACTGCACTCTGTTTATTGTATCTGTTCTGCTGTCGTGAACCTTCTTTCGTGCAGTAGTAGGTCCATGCTTACCCTTTATGGCAGAACTGTCCTCTGAGACTTCAATCATGTCCGTCCACTGTGACATTTGGTGAAGCTATGCTGCATCTCCAGAAGTGCACTAATCTGCACTTCTGGGCTGTGATAGAAGCTTTTGTATCAGTAGGCAATGAAGAACGTTCACAGAAAGCAGTTGAGATTTTTAAAGAAAACAGATGCAAATGAAGACACTTCCTGACATCTGTACTCTTTAGCTGTCCACCGTGCTGATGTGTTTGATGCTACCAAGAAAGCAATTGCTGTCGTCATGAATCTTAACCAGTGGCTCACATGACTATGTTAGCTAGGAATCTTTTTTTATGCACGCATTCATGGAAAAATTAGTCAGAATGAACATTCATTCGAGTAAAAAAGGGGGGCCTGGTAGCGCATTGGATAAAAACGTTTGCATGGAGAGTGAGTGGTAACGAATTTGCGCCCCCATATAGGGGTGGACGTGCTTTGTAGGCTGCTATTAGTGCCGTGTATATTGCAGGTGGTCTCTTCTGTTAGTAGTTGAGTTTGATGTTAATTAAGTATGTTGCACAATGTGTGCAGTACGCTTGCAGATGTTTCATTAAAGATAAATTATTATTTTTATTATTTTTTTATCCCTCGAGGTATTTAGGATCTCTCAGGGACTTAAATATTATTGTTATTATTATTATTATTTTTAAATTTTTTTTATTTAGTTTTTTTTTACCCGAGGTATCTTTAATCCTTCAGGTGTCAGATATTACTAAGAAATTTAAACTCTGGAGTGGCCATCCATGTCAAGATCAGGAAGAACAAAAGTGCTGTGGAAGGCAACAGCATTGAAACGCTGAATGGTGACAGACAGGCGCTGAAACAAGAAGCTTGTTTCTCTTGCGTCGCCTGAAATTTGGCTCAAGAGACGACCCAGGTCGGCGAGAAATGCCTGTCTCTTGGCGTTAATTGGCCCCATTGTTTCAAATGCCAATGGGGCAAAGTGGTAGGCTTGCATTAAATGTGCATATTTTGTATTTTTCCTGGCTTCAGCCAGTTCCGCAGCGCCCCCCATCCGAATGGAGGTTGTGGCAAGATAAGAGGTAGCCACAGTATCTGCCACTGTAACGTCCCAGGTCAAACAACGACCTGAGCGCCAGGGGATCAATGTAAGGCCGTCTGGTCTTTTGCCATCCGACCTTGACAAACCAGGTGGTTCCTTAACTGCCGGAATGCCTGCCTGAACAAGGCCCCTGCAGATTAGGTCATTCAGGACCGCATGTCGGGCGTGACGACCAGGACCAAGACGGCACGAGAGGCCGTGCGATCCTTCAGCGGTCACAAGAGTGCCACACGGGCAGCTGTGTGGATGACAAATGACGGTACCTAGACGGAGGCCCACCGCTATCCTAACCGCCTCGTCATCCAGCCTGAGACCACATGTACTTATGGGTAAGGCAAACAGCCAGTCACCTGCATGAGGTGCTGAGACTGCTTTCAAACGTGCTTGGTGGTAATCACTGGTGTGAAAGTGGTCAAGCTCGGCTATTGATTCTGCAATAACCGGTTTATCCCAGAAGGACTGCCTGTGAGAAAGTTCTCCATCAGTACGGTATGTAGGATATTTTAAGCACCAATGCTCAAACGATGTAGAAAAATGTGGGTCTGACTAAATGTGAGTTCTTGACTACGAAAAGGACGCTCAACAGTATCATCTTCGCGTGAAAGCAATCGAAAATGGCAGACCTTTACGTGCGAGTACAGTCAACGTAAGTCTTTCGAGCAATGCAAGTTTATTATTATTATTATTATTATTATTATTATTATTATTATTATTATTATTATTATTATTATTATTATTGACTAGTAGTAATTCAGTTTGGACTTTGGAAGTACACAGGTACATTTGAGAGTTTAGAAAATCGTGCAAGTTGCTTAGTGTCGCTGAATAGCTATTTTTGCTGAATGTCATGAATACTGTTTCAGAATAACTGAGATCAAAGCTATCTCACACCAAGGCTTTCCACTGACCTATGAACTGATGACAGACTCAGGTGTTCAGTCCAATGAATTTGCCATCGATCCAAACACTGGCATTGTGGACTTGCTTAGAGTTCTTGACTACGAAAAGGACGCTCAACAGTATCATCTTCGCGTGAAAGCAATCGAAAACGGCAGACCTTTACGTGCGAGTACAGTCAATGTAAGTCTTTCGAGCAATGCAAGTCTTTAACACAATGCAAGTCTTTAAAACAATGTAAGTCTTTAGAACAATGCAAGTCTTTAAAACAATGCAAGACTTTAAAACAATAATGCAAGTGTTTGGAAAAATGCAAGTCTTTGGAACAATGTAAGTCTTTAGAACAATGCAAGTCTTTAGAACAATGCAAGTCTTTAAAACAATGTAAGTCTTTAGAACAATGCAAGTCTTTAAAACAATGCAAGACTTTAAAACAATAATGCAAGTGTTTGGAAAAATGCAAGTCTTTGGAACAATGTAAGTCTTTAGAACAATGCAAGTCTTTAGAACAATGCAAGTCTTTAGAACAATGCAAGTCTTTAGAACAATGTAAGTCCTTCGAACAATGCAAGACTTTAAAACAATAATGCAAGTGTTTGGAAAAATGCAAGTCTTTGGAACAATGTAAGTCTTTAGAACAATGCAAGTCTTTAGAACAATGCAAGTCTTTAGAACAATGCAAGTCTTTAGAACAATGTAAGTCCTTCGAACAATACAAGTCTTTAAAACAATAATGCAAGTGTTTGGAAAAATGCAAGTCTTTGGAACAATGTAAGTCTTTAGAACAATGCAAGTCTTTAGAACAATGCAAGTCTTTAGAACAATGCAAGTCTTTAGAACAATGTAAGTCTTTCGAACAATGCAAGTCTTTAAAACAATAATGCAAGTGTTTGGAAAAATGCAAGTCTTTGGAACAATGTAAGTCTTTAGAACAATGCAAGTCTCTAGAACAATGCAAGTCTTTAGAACAATGTAAGTATTTAGAACAATGTGAGGCTTAAGAACAATACGAGTCTTTAGAGTAATGTAAGTTTTTAAAACAATGTAAGTCTTTAAAACAATGTAAGTCTTTAGAACAATGCAAGTCTTTAGAACAATGCAAGTCTTTAGAACAATGCAAGTCTTTAGAACAATGTAAGTCTTTCGAACAATACAAGTCTTTAAAACAATAATGCAAGTGTTTGGAAAAATGCAAGTCTTTGGAACAATGTAAGTCTTTAGAACAATGCAAGTCTTTAGAACAATGCAAGTCTTTAAAACAATGCAAGACTTTAAAACAATAATGCAAGTGTTTGGAAAAATGCAAGTCTTTGGAACAATGTAAGTCTTTAGAACAATGCAAGTCTTTAGAACAATGCAAGTCTTTAGAACAATGCAAGTCTTTAGAACAATGTAAGTCCTTCGAACAATACAAGTCTTTAAAACAATAATGCAAGTGTTTGGAAAAATGCAAGTCTTTGGAACAATGTAAGTCTTTAGAACAATGCAAGTCTTTAGAACAATGCAAGTCTTTAGAACAATGCAAGTCTTTAGAACAATGTAAGTCTTTCGAACAATACAAGTCTTTAAAACAATAATGCAAGTGTTTGGAAAAATGCAAGTCTTTGGAACAATGTAAGTCTTTAGAACAATGCAAGTCTCTAGAACAATGCAAGTCTTTAGAACAATGTAAGTATTTAGAACAATGTGAGGCTTAAGAACAATACGAGTCTTTAGAGTAATGTAAGTTTTTAAAACAATGTAAGTCTTTAAAACAATGTAAGTCTTTAGAACAATGCAAGTCTTTAGAACAATGCAAGTCTTTAGAACAATGCAAGTCTTTAGAACAATGTAAGTCTTTCGAACAATACAAGTCTTTAAAACAATAATGCAAGTGTTTGGAAAAATGCAAGTCTTTGGAACAATGTAAGTCTTTAGAACAATGCAAGTCTTTAGAACAATGCAAGTCTTTAGAACAATGTAAGTATTTAGAACAATGTGAGGCTTAAGAACAATACGAGTCTTTAAAGTAATGTAAGTCTTTAAAACAATGTAAGTCTTTAAAACAATGTAAGTCTTTAGAACAATGTAAGTGTTTAGAACATTTTATTCTTCTGTGTTGTTTTGGTTGCTTCAGCTTCTCTGAAATTTTTTCACTTAAACTTTCTGATTGTGTTTGCCCCTCTCGCTTTCTAAATCTTTTTACCTATAAAACGGCACCACCTAAATATTATGTTTTCTTCAAGAATTGATGATATTCATCATTGATCATGTCTTAGCTGTAGGTCTATTAAAATTTGTGAGTATTGGTTACAGATACACCTTGAAGACTTAGGTTTTGACTTTGCATAACTTCAACTTCAACTTGTTTATTGATCCCAAGAATATCAAACACAGTTATGCACTCATAATAGTACACAAAGTGATTAATTGCAGTTAACAGTTGCGATGGTAGGCCCTAAAGCTTAGTGTAGAATCATTACTGTGAAATGTAGGGAGCAATAGGCTACCCGAAGGGAGTGATCCCGCTATTGGGGCCTATTTACCAAGGAAAAAATATGATAAATGATAATAGATCAGGAAACTTGAAGATCCGTTACCTCTGGATAAGCAATTATAGCTAATATATGATGGTGCTGAGCAATGAACGACAGGTGGTAGCATACAAGACTCACAATAGCAGCACCACTATTATAGAACAGGCTCTCATTGGTAGAAGACGGCATCCATCCATTTATCCGCTGTGTGCATGTTGTGCAGCAGGCATTTATAATTGTCCGCTGGTTGATGGATAAAAACACCACCAGTGACTGGAGGTCAAGGTCAGTCGACTGTCAAGGTCAATTAAAGCGCTGTGTCGCTCCTCACCGATGAAGATGGCATGCACAGTGTGGAGATGTCACTGACCTGATTGTCATTCCCATCCTTCTCCATCCTTCTCTATCTGTTTCTTTCCTTCCCAATCCTTCCTCATGCAGTAATTAATCTGGGCCTACACGAGGACACCATCATACCTTACAAAAGCCACAACATGAATGGCGAACAAGTCCAGTATGCAAACATAGGATTAGTAACATGTCAGGAACTGCTTACGAAATTCTGGTTTCAGACAATAATTGAACTGCGAAAACGGCAGAGAAATAGGACGACAAAAAAATGACAAATGCAGTAGGTGGGCAACTGAGCATGCGCAGATCGGGAAAGGTGGCAGCACTTCTTGTTTTTCTCTCTTGGTGTCTTTACGTAGTATAACTGTATTAATTTCTTGCAGAGTAATTTATTATTTTAAATTGCTTTTTATCTATTTTTCATATATATGACATTGTTTTCACTATATGTGTGTATGTTCAGAAACTAATAATATTATGAGTGAATTGATTTGAGCTGATTTTTGTAGCTGGAAGCGATACCATGTCCTTGCGCTCTTTATGCTAGAGTGTTTACCATTGCCCTTGCTCCCGCTCCCCCGTATATCCGTAGGAAATCACGAAGTGGGAGGCTTTGTGGTTAGCAGTCCATAGATGCCATCGTTGCATTCTCTACAGTTGGCATCGTGACCTGCACTTCATAAACAAGAAGCAGCAGCTTTAGAGGATTTTATGGCGAAGCTTTATGTCCAGTGGAATGTTTACGGGCATGGATGTAGGGGAGTGTGGGGAAAGGGAAACGGGAGCAATACTGGGCCTTCGATAAATTATTATACAAGTTTGCCCTAATGACAATGTTGTCATTGATCTGTTTGATTGAGAGTATTCAGTGTTATGGGTGATAGAATTGATTGTGTAACATTGTTAGGCGAATTGCACTATGTACAGTATTGTAACATAAGGTATTGTTACAGTAATGGTACGACAGCTGTGGTGGTGGTAGTGGCAAGAAGTATATTGTCTGATTGATATGGTGATAGGTCTGTTTGATAGGCGAATTGCACTGTGTGCAGTGTTGTAATGTAAGGTATTGTTACAGCAATGGTATGTATGACAGCTGTGGTGATG
>OX243814.1:31626501-31774001 GCA_945859605.1 Lumbricus rubellus
AAGTTTAAGGCATTCTTTTAAAGCCAATTTGGTGACTGCATCCATATATGTTGACTGCGTAGAAAGCGACTAAATTAAACCGTGTTGCATGACCTGGACTGTGTGTGGATTATCCAGGTCTTGGATACAACTGAACGTGAAGTGTACATGTACAAATGTCCATGGACAGAATAAAAGCAGTTATTCTACAAAGTCTCGGTTACATTGTTGCATGTAGGTTTTTTGTTTTTATCCGATGATGAGGAAAGGATCAGTTTGGAGGAGAATATTTCTTCATCTGTTATTGTTGTTCCATTCAACTTCAACTTGTTTATTGATCCCAAAAATATCAAACAGACAATTATGCAATAATATGCATTCATAATAGTACACAAAGTGATTACCTAATTGCAGTTAACAATTGCGATGGAATAGCTTTGTGTACAATCATTACTGTGAAATGTAGAGAGCAATAGGCTACCCGCATTGTGGTCTAGAATCTAGATCTAGATACATGTGAACGTGTCGACAAATACAGTTTTAACTACTGTGAACTTAAGTTGTTTGTTCACAGGAATAATCATTACTCTTCATTAGCGCAATGCCAACATCATCAGAGACTTTGCCATCGGTGGCATTGTTATTGCCATCATCAACAGCACTACAGCAAAGATCCTAGTGGCCATTAATAATATCCTTATGATGCAGTCATTTGGTCAGTAGATATTTATGAGTGGTCCATTCCAGGAGATCTGGATGGATATAGGACAGTCCGACAAGCACTTATCCATGAGATGACCTTAAAGAACTTGGGAGTGGTGATATAATCAGATAAAAAGAGCGGAGAACTGAGGGAGTAATAGTCAACTGCAATAAACCATTTTGCCAGTTGAGGTGGAAAATGGCCCAGCAGGGAAATAAGCTTTCAGAGTGCGAAATGAACTGACAGCTCACCACTGAGACAGGACATCTTGAAATTATTGCCGATCCTTAGCTAGTAAATATGGCCTCTAATAAACCTATACAGCTGATTAAAATGAACTGAGTAAAGCCAGCAACGACTGGAGTACATGCAGCAATTCCGTCACTGCTTGCACTCTGTCAGTGCCAGTCCCAAATCTGAAGAGAGGAGGAGGGCGACACTAATAATCTTTTACATGACAGTGTCCTTAAATGGCAAAAGCTGGAGTACATGTAACACCACTTAACTGCAAGATGACCTTGATCTTTGGAGCTAGGATGTCAGAATTAGTTTTCTGATGGAGCTGACTCACATTCTCGTCCATTTTGGAATGATGACAGTGCAGCGAAAATACCAGATAATAGCGTACAAGACTAATGGATCGTGTTACTTCTGTTATCAAGGATATTTAACATCAGATTCTGCAGACCAGCTGGAGCTAAGACATGAGCTCTTTGAAAAGAGTAAACATAGAATTGGATTATCCACCAATGATGTTTTGCATTGCTGACCATGATTTGAGTTCTGCAATGTTTCTATAAATTTACCGCCATAGAAAATTTCATGAGGCCTTCGTCTCTTCCACAAAGCTGTAATTGTTCTTTTGCCCCAAGACAAGATTGTTAAGTCTGTGATAGGAGGCTGTCAATAGCCATTGAGGATTAATTAGGCCTATTATGCAACACCATCAAGCGAACACATTTATCACACACACATTGTGGTCTTGAACTTCTCTTTCTACTAGTGACCTCTTTACAATGTTCCATAATTCTTTGTTCTGTTCTTTGACCTCAGTAGTTTATCCTTTACACTGCTTCACTTGGCTCACTTCTTAAGTCATAAGATCTCTATGATAAGGACACCCAACTATTAGCTCTTTCTTTCTTAACTGTAACTACAGCTAAACCCCCCCCCCCAAAGCTCCAGCTGTTTTTCTCAAATCTGAACCAACAGTCATTTTATGTGGCTTTAACTATCTAGAAAATGCAATACAATGTTCTATCACTCACCTAAATGTATTCCGCATGTGTGAACCATTCGGAAGTTGTGAGAAACCTATAGCCATCATTGCTGACGTGGAAACATTGAATGGCTCGATCTCAGTCTCATTGTCTCTTTGCCAGAATCATCAGCTGAATCTACAGTGTGAGATTACTGCTTTTACGGAAGAAGCAAAGACATTTGAGACCAATTTCCAATTAACGGACCCATTGCAGTTCTGCTGTTGTGCATTGTGGTAATTCATGCCGTCATTCGTTGTGTCATGCTGCTACTGTTGCTTCATTGCCATAGAAATATTATCTTTGTTATTATTATCGACCTTCCATGGATGACCTCTGTTCTGTGAGGTCATGTACTCGCTGTGTGTGTGTGTGTCTGTCTTAGGCGTAAATAACTTATGAACGCCATTTCGGATAATCACAAAAGCTGTTAAATGCCTTCTTGTGGAAGAATAAATCCATGGTCAAAGCAGAACCTTTTGCTACTTCTGTGGGCCATCCAATAAATCTATACGTCTTCCAGCTCATTTAATTGGCTCTGTCTCTATCCTTTAATTAACTTCATCTTCTCTATATTGGAAATTTGATCAAGCAGCATTGGTAATTTGATCAAGCAGCATTGGTAATTTGATATGCCTTTGGTAATATAACTATTAATATGTGGAAAGCCTTAGCAGATGATTCTCAGAAAACAAACCCAGTATAGCCTAGTTCTGTGAATTACCAAGTGCTGCCATGGTGTTCTAAAATTCACATTTTACGAATAAAAAAAATTATAATGTTTCGAAAGAATTTAAAACTGCCAAACATTTCTATTATTTGTTTGCTTTTCAACTATTCAATTAAGTAAATGTCAATTGATCAATCAGTCAATCAATCAATTAAGCACACACAGTATTAAACTGTTTTATTCAATCACTAGGGTCCTGAACTTTGAGCATTGTTGAGGATTTGGCTATGAGTGTCACATTGTCACAATCACATTGTCACAATCAACAGAACACGTTAGGCTACCGGCGATTGATGTCCCAAAGACAAATTTTATGGTGACATAACCAATAATTTGTCGCTGCTGCTTGCATTTTGTTGCTCTTTTGTGCAAAAGATCTGCTGTCAATGTAAAAAAGTCCTAGTAGTTATCATCATCATCATAGTCCATGGGCTGACAGCCCGTAGGTGTCCGACGTCACTCTCTGTCTGAGTCTGTCTCGCGCCATGTTGCCCAGCTTCAACCGGTCCAGTCAGCAGGTCAGCTCCACACCATTAACATCTTGGAGCACCTAGACCACCTTGTCTGATTGAAGAGAATATTGGGAGAGAGGCATGGGTTACTAGTAGTTATAGGTCACATATTTAAAAAAAATTCCTACAAATTGCAAAACAGGCCACACATTTGAGATTTTTGAATTTTTAAACTAAAAGTCACGAATCTCGACCATTGAATTGTCACTGTCATTAGCCAAGAAACATTTAATTACTGGTAACTTTTACCAGTTGTTAAATTTTCTCGAATACTCTGTGGTCCTGCATAGTGTTGCATTTGATTCCGCATGTCAGATCGACAGTAATGTACAATGTACATATATAAAATGCTGTAAATGCTCTTCCTTATGAGCATTCTTACTTACTTACATGTAAACCTGCATGCGATATCAACTGTAAAAGTAGCTGGTTATTCGGCCAAGCTGAGCCAATCAGACGTCTTTGATTCATCACATTGAATTTACATGCTAGAGCTACATTAATGTACAATGTACATATATAAAATGCTGTAAATGCTCTTCCTTATGAGCATTCTTACTTACTTACATGTAAACCTGCATGCGATATCAACTGTAAAAGTAGCTGGTTATTCGGCCAAGCTGAGCCAATCAGACGTCTTTGATTCATCACATTGAATTTACATGCTAGAGCTACATAATGGAAATTTCGATGCGGAGGATGATAAGATGCATAATATTGGACGATACGATGTCACCAGTGACGAGGTGTTGATATGGAGGCTGGTGGTGACGATGCTGACAGATACCAATCCCTTTTGAATCTTTGTCTGTTTACTGTATATATAAGTATACTGTATATGCATGTATAATTGAATATATATTTGAATCTGAGTATATATATACACACATAGATATTTATATATACATATATATATTTATATATACATGTATATATATATGTATGCATATATATATATATAAAATTATATATGCATACATATATATATAAATATATATATTTATATATACATATATATATATATATTATACATATATATATATATATATATATATATAATTATATATGCACATGTATGTATATATATTATATGCTTTCATCTGTCATCCATTTCTTTTCCAGCTGATCATCAATCTGGTCGACATGAACGACAACTTTCCGACATTTCCCTTGTCGCAGTACATTGTTCAGGGAATTGCTGAAACGGTTGCCATAGGAACTGACATAATTCAAGGTATTTCGATCGCTGTTTTAAGCTAACGTGCATTAGGAGTTAGTAATCGTGAAGTAGTAGGGAAGCGACTGATGGTTCTCGGATGTTCTTTTGGACACCATGTAGCTAGAGTAGCATGGAATATATGAATATATATATAAATAATTACGTATACATGTGTTTATTAAATATTCATATATATCTCCATGCTACAATATATATATAATATTTATATATATAATTTATAAATATATATAATTTATATATATTTTATTATTTATATTCTATTATATGTATATATGTATATATAAATATTATATTGTATATATAATTATATATTCTAGCAACTATGTCTAGAGAGAAAAACCACCATGAAGCCCAGGTCTAATATAGAAACAATATTCTATTCAGCTATATACAATGTATACCGTATGTCACATATGTACTGTATGTACGTGTATATTATACATATACATGCGACATACATGTATACCTTGCAAGGAGATGCGCTGACAAACATCAATCAGCCGAAAACACGAAAAGTCAGCAAGTCTTAAAATGACTTACCACTCCTGCTTCGAGACGAAACAAATGTCATCCGTAATACGAGACCGAAAACAACGACGAGACGTGACAGGAACGTGACAGACACTGTGGCAGTCGTCCTAACTCCCGTCTCACGCTATCACGCGTTGCTCCTATATTAAAACCTATGTGGAACTCCCACCAGAATCATAAGTCATGATATACATATAATGTATGTGTAATGTATATTCTATATACACACATAAACAGGGGCGGATGCAGTAATTTTTGAAGGAGGGGGGCCAAAAGTTATGAGTGATCTTTGCTGGAAAAATCTGATGACCTTTTCTTTTAGTTGTTCGGCCTAAATGTGTGGAAAATGTACCATTTTCCCTGCCAAAAATCTGATGACCTTTTTTAGTCATCTGGTCGTAATCTCTTCGGAATATACTATGACCTCTCTAGTCGTGCATTAATTTAATTAAAGGTTCTTGAAACAAAATGGGGGCCAAGTCCCATGCAATTTTTAAATGGGGACCATGGCCGAATTCCCCCCTGTATCCGCCCCTGCACAAAATTGCATATATGCGCAAATGCATATATATACTGGTATATATATATATATATATATATATATATATAATGGCATGTGTCCAGTGTCCATGGTAATTTGAGATATATAGGTCATGCAATTAGAGTTGTTTACGACATTCTAGCTGTCTGCAAGTCGTGTAAATATATGCCTTTCCCTAAGTTGCCAAAGACGTTTATTTATTCATTCATTACGGAAATTTATATAGCGGCTCTTCAAGGTTGCTACTCAGAATATTTTTTCATTGACCAAATTACATATTAACGTGCATCATCTATAAAGCCAATCGAATGTCAAATGTTTTGAAATATCACACATAATCCTAAATCCAATATGCCGTCAGTATGTTCTTATGATGACCAACTATTTATTCTGCAGTTTGGTACTCAGGAGCACTCCAAACCCAATCCCAAAAGCATTTAAATAAGATAAAGCATCCTTGTTAAAAATGATTTCCTCGTTAGGTTGTCCACCCTAGAGATTATTCGATCGTTCAGTGATGGCCTCATTGCATAAGGCTGTGGCCTCAACGGTGGGAGGACGGAGTCGTTTCAACCGTTCAACACGTGAACATTCATTAAATGATTGATCGCATATTGCTTTAGAGTAGCCATATTGTGGCGTGTCTACAGTTAGACACCATGATGCCTGTGGTCGATTTCCTTATGAATATGTGCTGCTAATCACAGTTGCAATAGAATGCAGTTTAATGTGTAATTTCTCACAATTTCAGCATTATCTTTTTAATTGTTCTGAACAAAGTCAAATCTGTGATCGTAATCGTAAACTCGAAATTTCTACAGCGCCTACAAAGGCTAAGTCACAGTAACTAGCTTATTCACAGGCGCTCGCTCAATCAAAACAAAGTCGATAGGCACAGTGGTCAAGATCCGTAGAGTCAAGCAAGGAGTTAGACAGACATCTGTGGTGGATGATGTTTAAAGTTGGAACGGTGTGGGAGGTAGGAGAAAATGTAAGAATCAGGATAGGATATGCGAAAAGCAATGTTTTGAGTGAAAGACCTGTGGGGATATAGCAAGAGGTGGAGTTTTGGTGAGTTCATAATGATAGAGTTCAGCCTCTGCTACCACTGGAAAATTCTTAATTACCTGGCACAGACAAGAGGATATGACAAGAGCAATTGAAATCCACATGGTTGCTATTGTTATTGGAAGCAGCATACAGGAGAATACAGTATGAAAAATTAGCACAATCATGTCACCAGTGCATCATCATTATGAAGCATGCCCTCCTGGGGCGTTGCATGATGCGGCAACAATTTCATTGAATTGTTGCTACCAGTGTATCAGCCGAACAAAAAAATTGAACAAGAGCGTATGCAGAATTATTTCTGTTACATAATTTGCATATGTGAGTGTTTGCTTAAGATGTTTTCACACGACCTTTTGCTGTCCTTCTTCTGCAGTTACTGCAACTGATCTGGATTCAGTGACCAATTCGCAATTGACGTACAGCGTCAATGACAACAGCTTCATGGTTCAGACGCTGAATAACATTGGATACATCAAAACTGCAAAGTACGTCGTACTACGAGATATTCAATTTCTTTCGTTTTGAAGCACGTCCATTGATGCCGTGCAGATTAAGTGCAGGCTCTATAGTTGCTGCTTCAAGCAATAATAACATGCAATGAGGATATCATTACATCATTACTGTGCTAACTTTGTATTCGTTACTATGTAGAATACCTTTTTATGAAACCGATCTTCTGACTTTGCTGAAACAACATTTCTACATATTTGTTTATCGAATTCGATGAGCAAACAGTTTATTACAGTGGTTCCCAAAAGTTCCCCGCCATGCTTAAAAAAATGGCCTCTGTCTCCCAAAGAATAAAAAAATATGTGAAAAAATTTGGACAGGATAGAACATATAATTATTTGATATTACAAATTTTTTTATTCTATTTTGACGTCTATAAATAACATCAAACATTCTATTGTGATTCAATTATAACAATTTTATATGCTTTTAGTTAATTAAATTTCAGCTT
The DNA here is from genome assembly GCA_945859605.1 of Lumbricus rubellus. NCBI lineage: Eukaryota > Metazoa > Annelida > Clitellata > Crassiclitellata > Lumbricidae > Lumbricus > Lumbricus rubellus. The sequence goes on from OX243814.1 coordinate 31,634,029, forward strand.
TGTGGTGGCCCCCTAATGTTCTTCAACCAAGAAAAGTTACCCTAGAGTCCAAAAGGTTGGGAACCACTGGTTTATTATGATGCATCTTAACCCTTTACCCGTTCATTTCTAAATTTTAAGCCCGTTTTCAGTGGATATTCTCGGGGCAAACAGGTAAAAGATTATATTAAGAGTCATTCGAAAGCATTGCGTGTATTTGTTCAAAACTTCTGCAGACGACTAGACTACGACAACGTTCCGAACCACACTTACAACTTCACGATTGTTGCGACTGACAACGGTACACCGTCTCACCGTGGATATGCGATGGTGCGTGTCAGCGTGACGAACGTCAACGATGAGGATCCGGTGTTCGTTCAACCGGTGGAGGTGATACAGGTGAGCGAAGATACACCGCTTAACACCGTCATCCATGTCGTGCAGGCCTACGATCCGGATGGGGATGGCATCATCTACGCGTTTTCAGGTTGGTACGGTACTTATGTTACTTTGGATGTAAATTCATATTTATCAGTTTTATTTGTGAACGTATATTTGAATACTTATAAATTATAAACTGAACTTTAACACGTTGACCGCCTACTACGAGTTAACTCGTAGTACAGCCAGTCATTTAACATGGCGTGTGGGCGGTCAATGTGTATTTATTATTTATTTATTTATTTGGTACGGTACTTAATTAATGATTATGGCAGAAGGTCTGATCCACCGCCAATAATCCAAATGTAAAAATGTAAGGGTTGTATAAAGTTTCAAATCAAAGATTTGATTCAGAGTTTCCATGTGTTTTGTATTTTCAGGTTAATGTGATATATTTGACTTGATCACATGGCTGTTTGCAATTATGCCAAGATGCACAGAGGTATATGATAGATGACCAATTAATTATTTGTAGCCACGCAAATGTGACAAAGAAAATTCGAAGGATTATATGCATCTAAAACTGTTGTAGGATGTAATATTATGTTTAAGTACATGTATGGTATAGTGGTATACATATAATATTCCAGTATCCAGTGCTAAAAGTGTTAAAACAAGAAGTGCGTGGACGCCCCTTACATTTTCATGTGTGCTGGCCAAATATGGGGCAGGACGGCATAGAGATTTGAAAATAAGTGCCAGGACGCCGTCCATGACCGTCCTGCCACACTTTGAGCCCTGCCAGTATTGGACCTTTATAATTATGTCCTTACATGTTTAGGTGGACGTCTGTTGAGTGGACCGTTTAGCATCGAACCCAAGTCAGGTATCCTGACCCTCGTTGACCATTTGGACAAGTCGCAGGTGTCGTACAAGATCAACGTCACCGCTGTCGACAACGGTGGCTGTTGTGGTGGGACAACGAGTCGCCGTAGCAACGGATTGATCAGCGTCGAAGTGAAGGACATCAACAACAATGCTCCGAAGTTTGTCGACTGTACTCACTTCAATCCGATTGTGATGGAAAGGGAAAATGTTGGAACGATGGTAATCCAGGTATGATAGTGCAGTGTTACTGCACACTGGTCAACATCAACATAGCATAACATAATATAACATGGCATAACATGACATAACATAACATAACATGACATAGCATGACATAACATAATATAGCATAACATAACATGACATAGCATGACATGACATGAATGACATAACATAACATGACATAGCATGACATGACATAACATAATGCAACATTACATAACATAACATAATAGCATAACATAACATAATATGACATAACATGACATGACATAGCATAACATAACATAACATGACATAGCATGACATGAAATGACATGACATAAAATAACATAGCAGCATAACATGACAAGGTCTTAAGTGATTCAGAAGATGCTGGTCTGCGTTAAAACCAATGCATATTAACCTGGAACAACTGGGGCTAACAACACTGGAGAGACGGAGGAGCAGATGAGATGCAATTGAAGCATACAAGATCAGCGCTGTAAAGTAAGCTCTATGTTGGGGAAAGTTCTTTGAATTAGCACCAAAGAAAGAACCTCGGGGTCATAGATGCAAATTGTACGTTGCAGAGCTTTATCTCTCCAGTTGATCCATGTGGAATAACATTGCTGCTTTATATCCTTCTCCACATTCCAATAGCATCGACATCTTTTAAAAATTTATCTCATAACTTTAGACTTTCCTTTGGATTAGTGGTTCTAACACAGACCCAGTGTTCTCTGAACCACTTAAACCCATTGTTATGTTATGTTATGCTATGTTAGTGCTCTTCATTAAAACCATCTATTCTCTTTCTTTTCAAACTGTCAATGTATCAAAGCTACATGTGGTCTTTCACATCAAAACCGCCAGTACTTATCGCGAGATTGATGAAAATCTCATTTGCCTGCGGATGAACTTTATGTTCCTTTTCAGTCATGAATAAATTTTTTTTCTATCAACGGAGAGGGTCTGTGAGCTGCTGTATAGAAATAATCTGTTGACAACAGTTTTTAAAGCGTAACTAGCTGCAAGCCACTTCTAATGACGTTTGCTGTTACTCACTGATGAATATAAGTGTTCCTAGAATTGCTGGAGGTGACGTGCTTTGAAGTTATATTGTGTCGTGATGCATAGACTTTATACCGTAGTTCTTCCCGTGCAGAGCTGCACATCAGGCAACACAGTTTCTGCATTGTTTCTGTTACCTGGGTGGGTTCCAAGCCCACTGCAGAACCCTCCTCCTTTATCCTGGCTTTTGACTGGCACAGGCCACCCCAAGTGCATATAATTTTATTCATAGCTTTATGTTTTCATGTTGATGGGATATGTTTGACCTGATCACATTGCCATTCGCAATCATATCAAGAGCACGGCTGTAAGATAAGGTGACCAATTTTTCAGTGGCACAAACGTGACAACGGACATTTGAAGAATGTACGTGTTTTGAAACTCTTTTAGGATGTAACATATGTTTGAATGCATGCATGGTGTGCATGGTGGAAATATAATATAACAGTATATGGCTTTATATAGGTATTCTTCTTTACGTGCTAAATAGCCACAGCTGTGAGTGATGCCATAGAAATTACTAATTACATTGCATTACATGCTATAATTAAAATGATTGATTTGTCTTCTGCTCCACATGGGAGCGTCACACGATGATTTGGTCAGACTTCAATGCCTATCTAATCTCACTATTCATCATTGCTTATGGTAAGATGTCCCAACCGGGCCGCGAATCCTGCGTGGTAAGCTCCCTTAACCTAGGGGCAAAGCAGACAATTATGGGTGAGCAACTGATCCAAGGTGCTCCCCAGTTTCTAGAGATTAATTCGAACCTGCGACCCTCCGGTCACAAGCCACAGAACACATACCACCATGCCACCACGTTCCACTACTATTACAATGACTATTCTTTTTGTTGTTTAGGTAAAGGCTGTTGATTTGGACACGGGATCGAATGCCAATGTGACATACTCATTAGTGAAGTCAAGCGATCAAACCAGCGATCGCTTCGACATCGATCCTGTCACGGGGATCATAAGAACGGCAAACGTCTTCGATCGTGAGGCACAGATTGGCGTCACGGATTACGGCGTCACGGTGAAGGCCGAGGATCAGGGCAACCAGAAGCTCGCAGGGTTCTGCACTTTCCGAATTAAAATCGGAGACAAGAATGACAATCCCCCGGTGTTCAACCTTCCGCATTACACCGCCAGCATAGAGGAGAGAAGCGTGGCGGGAAAACGCGTCAAGCAGGTCTATGCGACGGATAGGGATGCTGGGGATAATGGGAAGGTGGAATACTTCCTTCGAGATGACCCGTCCGGATTCTTTTCGGTCAACCAGTACACTGGATGGATAACGATTGCAAGATCTATGTCTGGGGTACTTCAATCAATCAATCAATCAATCAATCAATAAATCAGTCATATGGTTTACTTTTGCAATTAAATCAAACAAACTCATCAGGTTTGTGTATCGTTGCATTTTGGCTACAAAATAGGGAAAAGAATTCTGCTATATAGGGACACCCAATACTCATTCATTCATTCATTCATTCATTCATTCTGAAGCTTATATAGCGCCCCTTCAAGAAGTCTACTCAGAGGCACTCCCAGCCCAGCCACGGCTAAAAGGAGAGGTCTTAAGCAACTGGTAGAAGGCAATCAAGTTATTCCGAGTAATTTGATAAAATTAATGTGCTCTTAGAGATGGGAATTGCCATTGCACAACATGCAAAACAATGATCAAAAGAATAGTGACAGTCAGAATATTGCCCACTATTATTTTTTTAGCGTGGTGATTTATTTATATGTATTTATTGATGGTTCTATTTTGTCTGTTTTCACTAAGAAATATGCAACAGTGTTTTGGATGATTTGCTGCATTTCAGGGCAATGTAGGCCCTGTTGTGCGTGGTTCTTTGAAGTGAATCTCAATTCTCTGTGTGAATATTTGTATGTTTCTGGAAATGTTTTCAACACTTATTTTCTTATCTCTACCTAGCGAAATAGGTCCCCTCCTAGCGGGACTTTGTCCCTTTGGTGGGCCTGTTGTTCCTAAACTCTCTATGTGACATCCTCTGCTATGATTGCTTTTAGCTTGATATACATGTATCTGCTGGCTGACTTATTTGAATTTCTTCTTAAATTTCCGCACTGCATTACTGTGTAAGCCATGCATTCATGTAATTTTACTATCATATTATGTGATCATAATATCGTGTATGTTGATGGATCAATAAAACTTGAAACTTGAAACACCTCTAGGATCGTCTTAGTGATTTGCAATTAGAAGATTTATATGCATACTTGCTATGCACTCATTTTAGCTTCAACCACAAGTCGCTGTATTCCTGTTTCAAGAACTAATTCGAAAAACCTGTAGGATAGATTTTCAAATGAACAAGCATTTCCTTTTTACATGGACTTAATTTTTACAGACTGAGATGTCTTTTTACAGCGAAACCAAGTGCTCATTGAGGTCGAAGCCCGTGACAAAGGCATGCCGCCACAGAGCACGTCCGCTCGCATTGAGATCGAAATAACAGAACTGAGCAATGCGTATCCACAATGGGTTGAAGACTACACGCTGATACCAGTGCGTATCAGCGAAAACGTACCCGTCAACACAATCATAAAGCGACTGAAGGCGACTTCATCTGTTCCCGATTCTGTCGTTCACTATGTCATTCAACCGGGTGAAACACCCGAACAGAACGGCCAGCCGCGGAGTTTCTACATACGTATTGATGACGTCACCAACGAGATGGTTCTGCTCACGTATAGGACGCTCGATTTTGAAGCGCTGCCTCAGTACATGCTCACCATCAAAGCAGCGGTGAGTCGAAGCTTTCGTGCTTGAATTTTTAGTTTTAGAAAAACCGATGAGCTTATAAATATTTGATGTTAATTATATTTGATGTTGATTCCGTGTATCCCATTATTTATCAAGGCCATAGCTAGGGGGTGTTTTGGGTGTTTGAACACCCTCCGAAATGAAGTAATGCTATTGTGAAGTAATGCATAGATTGAATCATACTCCAAACATCTGATTTGGTTGCTTGTGGGCTTGCTGAAGTCGAGTAAACCCCCCCACCCACCCCACCCCCACCCCCCACCCCACCCACCCCCCCCCACCCCCCCCCCCCCACCCACCCCACCCCCACCCCCCCCCCCCCCCACTACCCCCCACCCAGAAATATTCTGGCTACGGCCTTGCCCATAATACTTTACATTTCATGTAGATTACCTTAACAGATGTCGCTAGGGTGTTAGGAGGATATCACTCCTTCAGCAAACTGATATGAGTGATCATAGGATGTCTGCGTTGTTTTAAAAAAATATATTTTAAATTCTGTGTTAAAGTCTCAAGGCTGCAAGTGCCGATTATTGCCTTGCAAGTATATCCAGAGTCAGTCATGTCATGAATCCCAAAACTCCGCCACTGTTTGCAGTCTGCCAGTGCCAGTCCCAAGCCTGGATAAAGGAGGAGGGCGATGCTAATGATCTTTGATAACACACAGTGTCATTAAACTGAAACAACTGCTAACTATGAACTCCAATGACAATTCAAAGATATTTAAATCTATTCTCTGCTTGTATGTACTTTTAATGCGAATAGTTCTGACATTTCGTCGTTGCAATTTGCATTACATCTACTTCCAAATGTTAATGAAATTCGTCGTCAGAATCGTGCCACAAGTTCTCTACACAACGATACGCGTCTAATCATCGACCTGATTGACGAAAACGACGAGATCCCACAATTCATTGGACTCGATGAGAACGGTCGCTATCCAGGCAGCGTGGCTGAGAACCTGGAACCAGGAGCAGAGGTCATCACCGTGACAGCCACTGATAAAGATGAATTTCAGGAATATCGAAAGGCATGTATTACCGTACATGTCGAATTGATAGATTGGTGTGTTGTGTTTCGTGTGTTGGTGTCTGCTGCTTGAGCTGCTGTTTTACACCTCATTCTGTGCCTCTGTCTTTCTCACTTCATCTCCTCTATCATTATCATCATCATCATCATCATCAATATCACCACCACCATCATCATCATTATCATCATCATCATTTTTTTACCCGAGGTAATTCAGATCCCTCATGATTTCAAATAATTATCCGGAGATGTAAAAAAATTGCATTCTGGAACGGCTAGAACTCGTCAAGATCAAGTGAAGGAAAGGTGCCTTGGAAGGCAATGGCGTTAAGCAAATGTTGCTGTAACTGTTTGTGTAGATTTATTACCGCATCAAGGAGGCTGGAACGGACTTTAACAAGTTCAGCATCAACCGTCACTCGGGCGTCATACGCACACTCATGTCATTCGACCGTGAAACAAAGAACGAGTATTACGTGACGGTGATTGCTGAGGATGGCGCTCCTTCCGTCAGACCAAATCACTACCCATCTGGTACCCCTAATCAGGGTAGGCAGCATATGTTGCTAGCCTTGTAATGTATGTCCGTATTACCTGGTCAAAATCATAATATTTAATATATTACATATATATACATGTATATATTTTTATTTATGTATGTAATCAATGTATAAAATTGCATTGTTTCCTAATATTTTTTTAATTGAATATTATTATTGAATTCTCAGGACACTCACTGAATATAATCATATTTAAATATATCTCAAGATTATGTTAATTGAACTCTGATTAGAAATATGCCTGCATGCATTGCAAACCTCAACAACGGTAGAATAGAATAAAATAATGTGGGTAAGATTCAACTCTCAGTGCCTAAAGCATTAGAATCTGTTTCAAGCCTTTCAATTGTGAAGTAACGTGTAATGTAAATTGTACATACTACTTCAGGTGAGGCTGAGGTGCAGATTCAAGTGACTGACATGAACGACAACGTCCCATATTTCAAGGATCGCCTCTACACAGTCCAGGTTCCGGAGAATACCGATCTAGGCACTGTCATCATCTCCATCACAGCAGAAGACAAAGACGAGGGCAAGATCATCCTCTCTATTGTTATGAATCATCCACTCTATTGTTACGGATCATCTACTCTATTGATAAGAATCATCCACTCTATTGTTATGAATCATCCACTCTATTGTTATGAATCATCTACTTTATTGTTATGAATCATCCACTCTATTGTTATGAATCATCTACTTTATTGTTATGAATCATCCACTCTATTGTTATGAATCATCCTCTCTATTGTTATGAATCATCCACTCTATTGTTATGAATCATCTACTGTATTGTTATGAATCATCCACTCTATTGTTATGAATCATCTACTTTATTGTTATGAATCATCCACTCTATTGTTATGAATCATCCTCTCTATTGTTATGAATCATCCACTCTATTGTTATGAATCATCTGCTGTATTGTTATGAATCATCTACTCTATTGTTATGAATCATCTACTCTATTATTATGAATCATCTACTAATTCTACTCTATTGTTATCATAAGTTAGTGCATGGATGCAGAAGCCTTGTTACTGTTATCGTGTTGAATCTGTATTTCTGTATGTGAAGTTTCAAAAATTTCCAAAATACACGGGAATTTTTTATGAAAAATTCTGTATGTTAGTCTTCAATTTGCATTTGAAAGCTTGCCGTAGGCTAATCGAATAACCATCATCATCATCATCATCAGCAAGCACTACTGTAATCAAATAAGAGTAAGTTACAGATTTTCGTAAGCTGAATATTCAGGGTAGGAGTCGAATTCAGATTTTTATAAGCTGGGTATTTAAGTTGGAACAAAATGATGACATTAATATTAATGATATTAAACCATCATTTCTTTTTAAGCTCTCATAATCTAGTATGACTATAATTCATAGTATGAATGGATGATCACAGGTTAATTATTAGGCTACAGGAGTAGAATTTAATTGTTGGCAGCCACGCAAGACGTCCATCACGTCCTAATGTTCAGCTTAGAATATCATTGAGCATTATATTTTCATCTCTCGTGCATAGCTGTTGATAAATATATACTAACGTTATAATTTTTTAGAGAATCGATTGACGTACTCAATCATTGGTGGAAATATAGGCAATGCATTTGAAGTTGTACCTGATTTGGGTGAGGTTAAAGTACGAGGTCATTTGGATTACGAAAGCGATATAAGGGTAGGAGTCGAATTCTCTCATGTTCAGCGTCGTCTTTCTATCAATTATATGTCAATTGTCTATTGTATAATAAAGTAGTAAAGCACTATTTTCATCTGACCCTGTTTTATTTCCTTATGCATATTTTCTTTTGTTGTTGTGTAGTTTTGTGTTGCCCAGTATAACGATGCTTAAAAAGTGCACAAAACCAGCATTGCAAACGCTGTTACATCAAAAGTTGACTTGAGTCGCTATGAAGAAAACTTTGTACAATTCAAATAAAATGCTGTAGCAGTGATTAAACTCTATAGAAATGTCAGTTAGGTATTAATTAAATGGATTATACTTTTCTAGTTGCTGCTCTGTCCTAAATGCTCTGCACCAAGGCCCAAGGCTCCCTTCATTCATCTGTACAGGCTGAGCTTCTTGTCCCTTGCTTGCGGACATCCGCAAAGCAACGCTGAGCTTTTTCGCTCACTGACCCTGACAACTGGAATGGGCTTTCAGTGACACTTCACCAAGTGCCCAGGGGTCGCTCCCACCATCTTCTTTTCTAGCCTGTCCTATTTAGCTGAGGGTTGTTTGTTTGTTTGTATGTGCACTTGTTATAGCGCCCCTTCAAGCTCTCTCTACTCAGAGGCGCTCCCGAATGCAGAGCGGACACTGCATCAGAGTTTCACGCCAAAGCGCTGAGCAATTGTGAGTGAAGGACTTGCCCAAGGTCCTTACGCGGCGAGGTGGATTCGAACCTCGAACCTTCCGGCTCCAAGGCAACGACGCCACCACTACACCACCGCGCCAGAGGTTGGGTCGGGAGCACTTCTGAGTGGAAGGTCTTGAAGAAGTGCTATATAAATGTTCCTGGTGAATAAAATAATCTAATAGTCGTTGTTAATGTTTGTCTAGGAATATCGTTTGGTGTATCGAGTGTTTGATGAAAAGTTTACAAACACAACGATAGTTCTCGTCCAAGTTGTTGATGTGAACGATAACCCACCGAAGTTTGACAACGCTATCTACAACGTGACGGATGTGATAGAGGAGGAGCGAGGCATATCCAAAAACAATCCAAAGTATCTGCTCTCGGTATGGTATCAATGCTGCAGATACAGTATATGCTACAAATGCAGCATTGTTAATTCTTCTTGAAACTAAAAATAATAAATAAATCTTTGTGTCACTGATATAATAATTTTGATTAAATACTTGTGTTGTCCCACTTGATATTACCGTAATTCATTCATTCATTCAGAAATTTATATTGCGCTCCTTCAAGAAAAAAACTACTCAGAGGCGCAATTGTGATTAAATACTTGTGTTGTCCCGCTGCAAGAAAGTGGATCCTCAGCCTCCTCTGTACACCAACAAACTACCATTAGACAGAATGTTTATCATATGTTTAAATTGACGAGCATTTGATGCCTGCAGGTGCATAAAGTTTTTTCTCGCTAGAATTCTTTGGATTAGATTAGACTAGGTTAGATTAGTCTTAGGTTGCAGTATTCAGATGCAGATGACATAAAGGCAATGCTTGTACTGCATCACACAAAATCTTGCTATGAAAATTGGTGATTAATGGGCCAATCGCTTCTTAGGCTGATGTTTGGCAGAGCTAAGTCTGGACACTGATGCTTTGTTCTTTAGGTTCGAGCAACTGACCCAGACACCGATCGAAATTCAATCATACGCTACAGTTTGACCGGTCAGTTTGCGGACGAAGGAACGTTCTTCATCAATGACCACACTGGAGAAGTCTATCTCACACACAGTCTTGATCGTGACCAGACTCGTGGCCGGCCGGTCTGGAACTTTAACGTCTTGGCCCATGATGAACTGGATCAGTACCAACCATCACTGACCGGATATGCGGAGGTCAGGGTCATGCCAAAGGATGTCAATGATAATGCGCCAGTGTTTGATAGGAACCGACTGGTTGGGAAGATTCCAGAACATTCGAGAGCAGGTATGGCAATTGCAGGTGAGACAATAACTGAAAATACAGGTGAGACAAATGTAGGTGAGACTGTATTTAAAAGCTACACAAATACAGGTAAGACAGGTAAGACTGTATTTAAAAGCTAAATTCTGTCATAGGTGGAATCAATGATTTAAGAACCGTTTTTTGTTTTCACATTATTTTTATCTGACCATTTATAAAGCACTTCTTGCAGCAAGAGCCTTTCAGAAGCGCTCCCAGTGCGTTCAACTCCGAGAAAAAAATTCAATGTTAAGACTGTCTTACCAGTCTTATTCAATGTTCAGTTGTTCACTGAATGGATTCAGTCTCAGCTAGACTCACTCGCTGCTACACATCAGCTACTCGACAGTGCATGTTGACTTTGGCTAATGTAGAACATATTGTAATGAAAACTCACCATAAGAATGCAGATTAACCCCGCTCTTTCTCTAATTCTTTGCTGCGAATGCAATTTGAAAATTCTCATAATTATTTGTTGTTGAGATTTTGAATGTCTTTTTTAATCTTTCTCTGTTCTTAGGAATGACGGTTCTGACAGTGATTGCGACTGACGCCGACAATGGAAACAATGGTTCTGTGACTTACTCGTTGAAGCAGGTTCCAATGAAGGGAAGTCAGCCATTGTTCTCCATCGACTCTCACATGGGATTGATATCCACACTTCTCAACAATGCTCTAGACCGTGAAACTCAACCTGAGTATTTTGTCATTGTTCAGGCGAAGGATAGAGGTTCACCGCCACAGTCATGTAAGCTTCATGATGCAATCATCAACTGGGTTGTATTACATCAGTTCAGACAGAACCTAGCATAACAAGGGTTATCGGCTTGACCTCCCCGGATTTTGACCTGGCACCGGAACAAAAACGGCAGCTCTGGCTATTTAATATAACTTGATTTAATATAGTGCCGTGAATAAGTTGGTCTCTCTGAGAAATTCTCGAAGATTTACATTACATTACATTATCGTGGTTTAGTATGCATTTTATCTGTGGTAGAACACTGCAAATTACTGGTGGATTATTAATTGTCGATCCTACATTTACAAAACATCCTGTATTTAGCGAAGTAGTATGTGCTAAAAGTAACTGGGAAACCAATGCAGCCCCTTGTGGCTGAAGAGCAAAATTATAATTAGTGTTCTGTAAGGTACGATATCTTCAGTATTCCCAGTTTTTAGGGTCAACTATCTATTGCATATCTGCATTTAGTATTCCTGAACAACACGATTTCTACTTGTCTCCAACTTCTTTTATATAATGCTGTCTAGATAACAGTATCAGGGATGCCACTATGAATTTTAAAAAAATCAGACCCGGTTGGAAAAAGAAACATAGACAAGACCGACAAGCCTAGAGCTAGGTGGAAAAAGCCATGAGTGGCATCCCTGAACAGTATTCAGTCTGGTTGGTATCTGCTTTGTTTGCTGTTCTTTTAAGCCAGCGCAACAGTTACAATCCTGATTGATGACATCAATGATCATGCTCCTCACTTCACGCAGTCTGTCTATCGTGCAACTATTTCGGAGAGCTATCCTCCAGGTTCTTCCATAACCTCCGTCTCTGCCAATGACCTTGACATTGGCAACAATGCTCGGTTGACTTATATGCTTAAAGAACCGGATCAGGAGTTCTTTTTCGTGAGCAACGTGGAAGTTACCAACTCTGGCGTTCTCAAAGTGTTCAAGGTAACAAAGTATTAAGTTGGAGGTTGTTCTTATATTGTAGAATTAGGCACTGTTCATTTATTATTTGTCATTTTCTGCTATGCGATGCTGTCCTGAAATGTATTCAGTCCATTTTCTCTGATTTCAGATGAAGTTAGCGTGGACATTGTATTGTATTGTATTGTATCTATAAATTTTTTAAGTACCTCACTGCACACCAATCAGAGGTGCTTCCAGTGCAAAAACCCAGAGGAAATAAAGTAGTTTTGAGACAGCGAAAGATGTGATTCAGTTTCCAGTTTAATAATAAAGCAAAACATGTCAATGAAGAGAGATGATCCAAAGTGCAGGACCAATGAAGGCAAAAGGTCGAGTTTTTTGCCAAAGCAGTCCTTGAGAGCATTCTAGAACAAAGATTTTACAAAGGTAAACATTAAAGGACATACCAGCGAAGGTGTGGTAAAATAATCACTAATTACTTTTAACATTTATCTTTCTTCATTTTGATTTGTAGTCGGTTGACTTTGATGTTCTATCGTTGCCTTTGTAGTCGGTTGACTTTGATGTTCTATCGTTGCCTTTGTAGTCGGTTGACTTTGACGTTCTATCGTTGCCTTTGCAGTCGGTTGACTTTGATGTTCTATCGTTGCCTTTGCAGTCGGTTGACTTTGATGTTCTATCGTTGCCTTTGCAGTCGGTTGACTTTGATGTTTTATTGTTTCCTTTGTAGTCGGTTGACTTTGATGTTCTATCGTTTTGCTTTGTAGTCGGTTGTCTTTGATGTTCTATCGTTGCCTTGTAGCCGGTTGACTTTGATGTTCTATCGTTGCCTTTGTAGTCGGTTGACTTTGATTTTCTATTGTTGCCTTTGTAGTCAGTTGACTTTGACGTTCTATCTTTGCCTTTGTAGTCGGTTGACTTTGATGTTCTATCGTTGCCTTTGCAGTCGGTTGACTTTGATGTTCTATCGTTGCCTTTGCAGTCGGTTGACTTTGATGTTCTATCGTTGCCTTTGCAGTCGGTTGACTTTGATGTTTTATTGTTGCCTTTGTAGTCGGTTGACTTTGATGTTCTATCGTTGCCTTTGTAGTCGGTTGACTTTTATGTTCTATCGTTGCCTTTGTAGTCAGTTGACTTTGGTGTTCTATCGTTGCCTTTGTAGTCGGTTGACTTTGATGTTCTATCGTTGCCTTTGTAGTTTGATGTTCTGTCGTTGACTTTGTAGTCGGTTGACTTTGACGTTCTATCTTTGCCTTTGTAGTCAGTTGACTTTGATGTTCTATCGTTGCCTTTCTTCAACGTAACCATCTACGTTCAAGACATCGATCCAACGCACATCAGTTCAGCGACGATAGAGATCGAAGTAACGGACTTTAACGACAATCCTCCGTTGTTCGTTCCTAACAGCAAGAAGATCACGATCTACGAGAATGCAACGACTGGAACAACGCTTCACAGATTCAGTGCGTCCGACAAAGACACCGGAATAAATAAACAGTTTACGTGAGGTTCAATTCAGATTTAAATTGTTTTATTTTGATTCTGCTTCCTTTGACAGATGAGATGAGAAGTCTCTTGAGACTAGAATTTCTTAAATGATGGCTTTGAGCTATTTTAGTTTTTCTATATGCCTGTTGTTATGGCGAGATTTGCGGTGCTTCAGGGAAGTTCAGGTGTCGGTGAATTATGTTCAACTAGCGTTTTGTTGAAGTTGGAACTGTTCTAACCTAGTTTTAATGTAATGCATTTTGCCTGATTGATTATATTCCTTCTTTCCTTCTTCCTTCCTTCCTTCCTTCCTTCCTTCCTTCCTTCCTTCCTTCCTTCCTTCCTTCCTTCCTTCCTTCCTTCCTTCCTTCCTTCCTTCCTTCCTTCCTTCCTTCCTTCCTTCCTTCCTTCCTTCCTTCCTTCCTTCCTTCCTTCCTTCCTTCCTTCCTTCCTTCCTTCCTTCCTTCCTTCCTTCCTTCCTTCCTTCCTTCCTTCCTTCCTTCCTTCCTTCCTTCCTTCCTTCCTTCCTTCCTTCATTTCTTCTTTCCTTCCTTTGAGATACACTGTCGAAATGCACAAGCCTCAGTTTGTTATATTAATGATGATCTACATGTATCAATGAATGTTCAGGAAAAATAAATAAATATAAATTAAAAAATATAAATAAATAAATAAAAGTTAATAATGTGGCTGTTGTCGTTAGGTATGCCATTGACAAACATTCAGATCCAGTTCGACAGTTTTCCATCGACAGCAATGGATTGGTGACGACGGCAAAACAATTGGACAGAGAAACAATACCCGGTCATCGCATTCACATCCTGGCAATTGACAAAGGTTCCTGTGTGTTGTACTTTCTATAAATTTTGACGATTCTAGTTTTGTATGCTAAAAGAAATAAAAGATATAATTTTTATTGGAACTTTCCTGGTTGAAACCTTAACAGTATTATTGTCTAACTCAAGAAAGAGTCTGTGTGTGGAGATCGGTAACTCTTATTATATCTTAACATGCTATAAGTCATAAATCTGGACACTTAGGATCTGAAAGCTCTTTGTAGAGTTCTTTGGAAGTAAGCATTTATAAAGTGCCTCTAATATGGTGAACCGTTCAGAAGTTCTCCCAGTGTGCAAGTCATCATGAATAGAAGCTGGTTTTGCGACGAGAAAATGGAAAAGAGTGACTGCCAGACTGATTTGCGTAGGGAACAAAAGGAGAAGGCGCATTCCAAAGAGAATGTACACATGTCTGTGTATGTATGTATGTATGTATGTATGTATGTATGTATGTATGTATGTATGTATGTATGTATGTATGTATGTATGTATGTATGTATGTATGTATGTATGTATGTATGTATGTATGTATGTATGTATGTATGTATGTATGTATGTATGTATGTATGTATGTATGTATGTATGTATGTATGTATGTATGTATGTATGTATGTATGTATGTATGTATGTATGTATGTATGTATGTATGTATGTATGTATGTATGTATGTATGTATGTATGTATGTATGTATGTATGTATGTATGTATGTATGTATGTATGTATGTATGTATGTATGTATGTATGTATGTATGTATGTATGTATGTATGTATGTATGTATGTATGTATGTATGTATGTATGTATGTATGTATGTATGTATGTATGTATGATGTATGTATGTATGTATGTATGTATGTATGTATGTATGTATGTATGTATGTATGTATGTATGTATGTATGTATGTATGTATGTATGTATGTATGTATGTATGTATGTATGTATGTATGTATGTATGTATGTATGTATGTATGTATGTATGTATGTATGTATGTATGTATGTATGTATGTATGTATGTATGTATGTATGTATGTATGTATGTATGTATGTATGTATGTATGTATGTATGTATGTATGTATGTATGTATGTATGTATGTATGTATGTATGTATGTATGTATGTATGTATGTATGTATGTATGTATGTATGTATGTATGTATGTATGTGTACATGTTCTCATGCACTATGCACATATGAGTGTAAGTATTTGTGATTCTTCATTTTACAAACCTGTGGAAGGTCCACCTATTATGATTGCTCTTAGACAGGGTTTTCCCATTATCACTGGAATTTTCTGTTTAGGTATTCCTTCACAGACTGGCACTGGTACCCTGATCATTAACCTCATGGATGTTAACGATAACTTTCCGGAATTTGCCGTCGATTATCGACCCGTGGTCTACGAGAATCAGACGCCTGGACAGACGATCATCCTGATCAGCGCTGTTGACAAAGATACTGCATCAAATGGTCCTCCGTTCGAGTTCTGGTTGCCATGCGGAGGAGGTTGCCCTTGCCATGTCAACCCGAACTGTAACGACTTCTCTTTTAAGTTCCTTCCAGGTTTGGTTACAGTTTTGTTATTTTCATGCAGGCAAAATAAATCCTGTAATTTGGAGAATTTGTTAGCTGTTTACCGGTTTGTTTGAGTACACGTTGTTGTGATTTAATTGACTTCATTTTGCAGCCACAAATATGAATCGAATACAATGACCTCGTTAATGCCACTATCACGAGGTACAAGGTACGAGATCAATGGTTGCGTCAAGTGAGATCGCAGTTGAGAATAAGAATTTATCGAAGAAGCTTGGTTAAAATCCAGTTGGGAAGGAAATGTTTCAATGTAGACAGTTGCTGCAGTAGCTTTGTGTACCATACAGAATCATTGCCACCTGTACCTGCCTTAAATGATGTTAAAATTATTAAGAACAATAGATTTATCAATTGATTATTGAACAGTGCTATAACAAGTAAAGAAGTGCACCAGCAGCAGACACATGAGCCTAACTAACCCCTAGTGCATTTCCATCTGGAACTGAGCATAGAGTTCCTTAGTGTTCCTGGCTTACTTGCCTATGTTGTAGATGGTGGTGACAACGGATATGGAGCTGGCATAGTGACCAGCCTGAGGACATTTGACCGTGAAAAGCGCAAGGAATTCTTTCTTCCGATCATCATGAAGGACAGCGGACATCCTCCGATCAGCGGCACAAACACGCTGACCATCATCATCGGAGATACCAACGACTATAAACACTTCCCTGGACACAAGAACGTTCTCTTCTACAACTACAAAGGTGATTTGCAAGGTTGCTTATCTAATTTCTTAGAGTCAGTGGTCACGTTCAAATTCCTTCTGTTAGGATAGAAGCGCCTCTTACAGGTCTCTCTCGAAGTGGGGCTATATAAATTTGCAATCGCATTTGCAATTACTTGCTTATGTGTGGGACCTGTGGGTGCATAGTCAAAGGACTCGAAACAAAATTGATTGGCTGGTGGGGTGAAAATTGATCCAGTGGGGTAAGGTAGGCATATAGTCCCCAGATCGCTGGTGTGGTTGGCACTTAGAATTGAAGCAGATAGAGAGGGGCATGTATGGGCTGCGAGAAATCAGAATAGGATTTGTGAAAGTGTAGTGCTTTCAGCTTTAGGTAGCAAGAGAAAACATCCTTGGCCTTTTATTTGTTTGATAATTAATCAACACCTTCGTCTTGTTGTCTATGTTTTGTTTTGTGTTAAAATGGCATTAGGTTGTTCGTGTTGGAAGTAATCTTGGTCTACTGTAGTTGAATGAATGAATGAATTTGTTTTTTGCACACGCTCGATTCTGTTGATACACTCATGATCAACTAAGTACAAATAAGTTAAATAGATGCTGGTTTTTTGTTTTCATGCGGACATGCAGGTTGGAATGGTGAGTGTATGTGTGGAGCACAATTTTTCAAGAGTTACTTAAAATTGAGTAGAAAAATTTAATTGGTACTTTGATGTATAATTATTTTCTTTATCTTTTACATTTTTCGTAATGCAACCAGATTATTTACATCAATTAATATCTTTGAAAATGTTGGTCTTTGATCTTCGTTTCAGGATTTGAGTTTGTTGTGCTTTTCAACTAATGAAAAGATATTGAATGAAGAAGAAATTTATCATTCAATCAACCTTCGTTGATGGATAATTATATTTATTACCTTATGCAAAAATTTGTGATTTTACAATAATTGTTTTTATAATTATGAGCGGCAGTTTAGTAGATCTGATGGAAAGACTGTTGTTTTTGTTTTAAAGGTGAATTTGAGGACGTTCCACTCGGTAATGTTTACGCTGAGGATGAGGATGATTGGGACGTCACGAGTAAATCATTTGCATTTGTCAATCCAAGAGAGGCAGAGAAGTACTTCAGGTCTGTCATCTACTCATCCTCTCCCTTGGTCTTATGGGCATCTACAATACACATAGAGTTAAGTTAACTTGCCTGCATGTGAAAAATGATGCCTATTTTTGACTGATACTTCCTGGCTTTAGCAAATTTCTTCATAATAAGGCACTACTGAAAGAAGGATGAAATTACATAATATAGAAATGACCACACGTAGAATATTATATAAATTATATATATTCTACGTATCATTCTTATTTTGATGTATTGTGTGGAAATAAATCTCTCAATTAGGCTATTATCAAAGCATTGTATTAATAATTTATTACTTTGCATTCACTTCTATTTCTTTTACTTGTTGCATAATTTCTCCATTTCCTTGATTCAGACTCGACCATAAAACGGGAATGCTCGAATCAAAAGGTCGTCTCATGGAGGGTTCGTATGAACTCAAGGTCAAGGTTCACGATGTCGTTTGGAAGCGTGAGGTCGTGTCCTCGGTTGCTATCAAGGTCAAGGACATCAGCGACGATGCGGTTATCAACTCAGGATCACTCCGGATTAGTGGTAAGGGTAACCCACACGAATCACATGGAAATTAACCCTTTGCCGACCAAAGTGTAGTAAATGGTATGGGAAATCCTATTCCTTGGTTGGTAAAGGGTTAATTCATTAATTTATTGTAAAGGGTTAATTCATTGATTCGATGTAAAGGGTTAATTCATTAATTCAATATAAAGGGTTAATTCATTAATTTATTGTAAAGGGTTAATTCATTGATTCGATGTAAAGGGTTAATTCATTAATTCAATGTAAAGGGTTAATTCATTAATTCAATATAAAGGGTTAATTCATTAATTCGATGTAAAGGGTTAATTCATTAATTCGATGTAAAGGGTTAATTCATTAATTTATTGTAAAGGGTTAATTCATTGATTCGATGTAAAGGGTTAATTCATTAATTCGATGTAAAGGGTTAATTCATTAATTCGATGTAAAGGGTTAATTCATTAATTCGATGTAAAGGGTTAATTCATTAATTCGATGTAAAGGGTTAATTCATTAATGATTATGCAGAATGATTTCTTTAGCATATTTTCTTTTAATCATGTCATTACTGTTATTATTATTATTATTATTATTATTATTATTATTATTATTATTATTATTATTATTATTATTATTATTGGCCTTTTATATAGCACACCTTCAAGGTAATTTACTCAGAAGCGCCCCCATTTCAACAACGGCTAAATAAGGCAGTTTTTAAGTGAGAAAGAAACATACTGTTGACTCATTTCCAATCCTATTCCTTGGTTGGTAAAGGGTTAATTTATTAATGATCATGCAGAATGATTTCTTTAGTATATATTTTCTTTTAATAATGTCATTGATTCATTGATTCATTGTTGATTCACTTCCATGGCTGTTGTTGTTGCCTAGGCATGACTGCTGAGGTCTTCATGAGTCGTCCAAAGACCGGACCAACTCCTACTGACTACGGCTGGAGCAAGTATGACTTGCTTCGGATGACCGTGGCAAAGAAGCTGGACATCCCACTGCTTAATGTCGATGTCTTCACCGTCATGAATCATCCCACACTGCCAAGGACTGTTGATGTTCGATACTCAGCACGGGAAAGCATATCTTACTTCCAAAGCATAAAACTAAATGGAATTCTTGCTCTCTTTCGGAACGAGGTGAGAATTTAAAATTGGAAACGTCTTTAAGTAGCATACTTTTATGTGACAGTGACTAACGTGTGTTGACATCTATGATACTAGAATTGAAAGACATAGATCAGGATAGATGATGTTGCAAATCAAGGCTACAACTGATAATCCAACTGTTAAACTAAGTTCCACTAACCAGTTTGTAATTGCTTTCTGTACAGTCAAATAAACTGCATTTTTTAAAATTGAGCTTTAATTTTTTTAAATGCTGTGTAAAATTCAAACAGTCATCTAACGTATATATTTACGAAGCCACTAGCCACAAACGAAGTTATTAGTCTTCTTATACTTCAGTGTTGAAGTCCATTTGCTAATTGTAATTGAATCTTAATCCATGCTGTGTGTGTTTCATTTCTTTCTTAGCTTGAGGTCTTACTGAATGCGTGGAAGGTTGTAGTACCGATTGACGAGTGCCTTAACAAACTGTGCGAAAGCAACGGCTGTTCCAACCGCCTTCTAACCACTTCACAGCCACTTCTCATCAACACCAACGACACGTCACTGGTTGGTGTCATGACGTACATCAAGGTGGAGTGTCAGTGTGCCATGGAGATCGGCATCAGCAGAGAGGATGGGAGTGGGGAGGTCGACTGCCTACCAAATAGCTGCCTTAATGGAGGGACTTGTCTGCAACAGGGACCACAGAAAATTGAGTGAGTACCAGCTGATGATGCTTAGTACAACATAAACAATATTGGAAATATATATCTTCGTTTATTATAGCAATATGAGTTAAAGTCTTAAGCCGCAAATGTTGTTTCGGGGTCAACTGCAGATTTCCCATAAGGAGCAATGATAAGACATAAATCAATAGAAATAAAGGATTATGATCACAGGGTTAAATTCATTGCTACGATACAAAACATCAACCGTACTTAAAATTATTCTCTTTCCAAACTTCAGAGGCGTACACAACTACACATGGTCATACAACAGAGCCTCAACATCACCGATAAATTGTGCCTAAGAACTTGATTAAACCTACGCATTGGAGACTCATTGGAGGCTCAAATCCATACTTTGTGTTACAGGCCAAGTACCATTACCAATGAGCTACTTGACACAAGAGTAAACAGCAGCGCAGGCACCAAAATAGAGGATAATACGAGAGCTGGTAGAACAGAAGAAGCCTTGGCTTGTGTACGTAAAATAGACAAATGCATCGAGCACAACAACTGAGCACATCTATGGGATACTGATGCTCCGCTGAGGATGAAGGAACTTGGTGCCATGTAAATGAGCTGGCATAAGGGTGCATTTATGTTGTTTAGTTGAAAGTAGTGTTGGAAGCAAAAGCTCATTGTTAACTTTCTAGATGTACATGTGTGCATGCGTACGTATACATATTCACACGTACTATGCACACACAAGTGTACAACACTGTACGTGTTTTTATATGATTACGCTTGTCAATATTTTAGATGTCACTGTCGAGAAGGCTTCGACGGACCTCGATGTCAACAAACCAGACACAGTTTCCATGGCAACGGGTGGGCTTGGTTCGAGCCACTGACGCAGTGTGAGCAGAGCCACACGAGTCTTGAGTTCGTGACACTGAAAGAGAACGGACTTATTCTGTACAACGGTCCGATGAAGGAACTGCAGGACAGGGAGCCAGAGGACTTCGTAATTCTGGAGCTTCGCAATGGTTACCCGCTTCTGAGGGTAAACCATGGTTCCGGGGAGGCAAAGCTGACGGTTGACGGTCGTGATAAACAAGGCTACGTTCGTCTTGAGAAGTTGAATGATGGACTCTGGCACAAAGTGGACGTCATCAGAAATGGAAAAGTATAAGTGGATTTAATCAATTGAAATTCATTTATTCTATGGACTTATATGGCATCCTTCAGAAAGTAAACTCAGTCATTGCAATACATGTACTGTGTGAAATTTCAGTCTTTATTCATTCATTTCAAGAATTTGTATAGCGATTCTTTCTCTTTGGAAGTTACAGTAACCAACAGTTGTGTTATTTGACAGAATGAGATATTATGTTTATGCACCTTCATAAGGTTATTGTAAGGCGCTATAATAAATATCCATTATAATACATGCTTTACTGTCAGGACTTTTTTAACGTGCAGTTGTACACAAAATGTGCAGTTCTAAATGGATTTGTGCAGTTGTAGAAGCACGTCTGTACAGTTAAAACTTGCAAAAATTATCCTTGTCTTCCGATTGGAAGTAATTTACCATGGAGGATGGGAAGGAAAAGAAGGAGTTGTGCAGTTCTAAAAAATCCTTAAAAACAGCCCTGTTTACTGTTCAGCATATTCGCTTGGTCGTTGACGAATGTGAGAATGCGAAGATAGCAGAGAACGAGAATGATCAGACGTCATTTGAAGACAGGCGAGCGTGTGAGGCGACGAGTGAAACTCCAGGAGAAGACGTCTATCTTTCCGTTACCACTCCACTTCAACTTGGAGGTCGAACAGTCGTCGATATTCCTTTCCCGGCAAATGTCCCGCTGGACGGATTTAACGGCTGCATCAAAAACCTGATTCATAACGGAAAGGCGAGTGGTGTCTGTTTCACTTTTAAAGTTTCAAAATGTTTGATACATGGATTTTTTTCGTTTGAATATAATTTGATTTTATTCTCTGTTATGGGATATTGCAATCTTTTTGGGTCATGTTTTTGTGTAGTTATTCGTAGCTTAGTCATTTGGTTTTTGGTAGGGTGACACAATCTGAGATCTGTGCTGAGCTTATATTGAGACTACCTCTGGGGTGAGGCGCAGTGGTGTAGGGTTATGTTCAGTGCCTTTATAGCTGGAAGGTTGCAGGTTCGAATCTAGCTCAAGTCACTGTGTAGACATTACATTACTGTACTAAGTCCTTCACTCGCAATTGCTCATGCGCTTTGGCGTGAACCTCTGATGGACTTTTTTTATTGGGAGTAGTCATAATTTCTGTCATGGCATCATCATTCATCTGTTTTAGAACCATAAACATAAATTTACCATTTCAATAATTATGCTGCCTTAATTTTTGTGTCATTATTGTTATCGTCATCTTCATTTTTTGTCATCATTAACTTAATGTTCCTTTTTTACATCAGACATTCATTTAAATTTCTGCTGATACAACCTTGCAGCTGTATGACTTGCACATTGGTAAAGTTGGAGAAGCGAAGGGTACGGAGGATGGTTGCACGAGGGAAGAGTGGAGCTGCAGAAGACGAGATGACAGTGCCAGCGAGCAACTGACGACAACGACAGGCCGAACAAACTGTGGCATCAACGGAAAGTGTGTTGGTACTTTCCGTGATACGCATTACTGCGTCTGTAACCCAGGGTGGACAGGAAGCCAGTGCAGCGCTGGTGAGCTTAACTGTAGCCATTTAAGTTTTGCTACACAGCTATGGATGGTTTATTTAGAAAATGTAGAAGAAGGATTTTACTCTTTTTTATTCCTGTTTTGGTAACGTCCTTAATATTTTGCTTTGCCTCATTTATAACACAATATATTTATAACTTTGTGGATTTCTTAGAACGTTGCTTTGATATGATCCAACTTCTTGGCTTAAATTGAATATGTAGAAATTACAGATTCAAAAATCCTATCAGTGGCTAGCAAATGTTATTGTGATCTCAGGATATTTGTTGAGACTACAAAATTAATGGTCATGTACTTTGTAGTGCTATATTTAATTAAGTGAAATTTTATAACTTCTGCATTTTTCTTATGTATTGGTTGAAATCATGAGTTGATAATGGTGTGAAAAGAACACATTTTACAATTAACTTTTTATGCTAATCTGCTGAACTGATGCTAATTTATTAATCACTTTACTTGTGAAATTATGATAACTTATTAATTACCTTACTTGCAGCGTAGAGTAGGGTGTTTTTATGGTACATGTGAAATTTTCAAACAAAAGATTAAATAACGACCAAGTGAAATTATTGTGCTAAATCATGTGTAAACTGAGTATCTGAAATTATATCTCGATAGCTGAATATTTAGGACTTGCGCAAAAGGACTGAAGTTAGGGACTCGGTTGCATTGCAAGTATTGCAATCTACGATACCAATACATGCGAACAGCATGCTATGGAACCCTTCTCAGTGATTAGTTTCCAACAAATAAACATTCATGGCTATGTCGTTACTGATATGATGTTGTTTTTGTCTTTGGTCATGTGTTGCAAATGGCGGGAAGTAGTGCCTTTCATTCTTGTATCATACGGCAGGCGCAATGTAAAAAGTGATTACAAAAGCTGAGATTTAGCTGATAGGCAGCACTGCTATCACTTCGGCTATGCGAAGCTGTCTTCACAGAGGAGAGGTTCCCATGCAAGGTATTGCTCAAGTTACGCATACACCAAGAAATCAGAGTCTGGATGACAACTTATAAAAGATAGTAGCAATTGTACGTTTCAATTTGGGAGAGATGATCTTGCAGCCCTGACAACAGACATAAGAATCACTTACTCTTCACTTGAATGGCAAGATCATGCCAGATGTTACAGGGGCAGAACGATAATGGTATATTTCATAAGGATGTTACCAAGCTATTGGCCATCCCCTAACTCCAATCAGTGACAGCTACAGTAACTGTCATGTCAGATTCTTGTTGGTTGAGATCTGAAGCTGGGGATTGGAAGACAAAATCCTGGTCATGTGTTTTGACACAGTGGCGAGTAAAACGAGTTGCATAGACGGCATATGCATGAAGCTGGAAGCGAAATTGAGGATGGGCCTCTTCAGCCTTGCCATCGATACCATGCCCCTGAATTTGTTATGAAAAAGTTGTTCACCGTTTGATTCTGCAAGGACTCCAGTATTGGAAGTCTTTAGTCAAGAGCTATTAAAGCTAATAGTCATATTCCAAAGATGAATTCCACCAAAGGGAATAAAGTTCAGGTAACCAGATGCATTTTGACCGAGGGCGTTGGATGTCATATGCGATTTACATGATCGAGTTGTGGCTTTTTAGTTATCAATTTTCCATTCAGCAACGTCAGAGCACACAGAGGATAATCTCGACCATCCCACACTGAAAATGTATGAAATCATTTTACTTGAAGTTTCACTCTCTGTGACAGCAACTTAGTCTCACGTGAACTACTATTTTCACCATACACCTGAAATAATGAATCCCAAAGGGGAATCCATACTTACCACGCCAGAGAAGTCTTACATGTTGCCATAACAGAGACCCAGGTTGGCCACAGCTTTTTGACGAGTCATATTCTACAGCACGGGCAACGAATTTCCTGATCTGAGCTCTAATCTCATCAGAGTCTTCCCTCTGCACCTAAGCAAAAATATTCAAGATCCTCGGATTGGGCTACTCTCTTCGTGATTGAGACTCGCAACAATGGTAGTCAGAATAATCACACAGTGAGGCAAAATTAAGTCATCATATCTGACCCGACCTAAGAATGATCTGACAGAGTGACTCTTATGCAGTCCTTCAATGAGGTCCTGGTCAGAAATAAGGGAGAGAAAGTGTTCTGCAATGGTCAAGCAAGTAAAGCCAGATTTTTTTAAATGTACTAAGAGGAATAAAATATGACAAAAACCCAGTTGATTTGGTTTGGCACTTTCAAGCAGCTCCAAAAACTTGACTACTCGGTACTCTAACTTTTCCTCACTTCAATTATTCGTATAGTTTTCGAGACCTAGGGGTCACCCTATAGATAGCTCTCTAATCTTTGCCGAACACATACCGGTAGCTAAGCTTAATCGCTCTTCCTATTTCCAGTTAAGGCGTATGAGGTCTTTTTGCAAATATGTTTCATCTTCGACCTTTACCTCTATAATTGTTCACGCCTTCGTCTGTTCTCGGATTGACTACTGTAATTCTGTCCTTGTCCCTATCATGGTTCGGCTTGCTCCCCTACAGGTCGTACTGAATGCATCTGCTATAGGCTCATTGTCCGTCTTCCTCGTTTCTCACATATTCTACATTCATGGCTGAACATCTTCACTGGTTTCCACTCTGAGCTCGTATACAATTTAAAGTTTTCATTTTTGTCCTCAAGTCTCAACTGGGTCTTGCTCCGAAGTATCTTTGTGATCTTATACTTCTCCCCATTTCGGCCACTTCCCTGCGTCCTCTTAGGTCCTCTGATCGGCTTGACCTCTTTGTCCCTCGCGTCAGGCTCAATCCAGATCAATTTCCGGAATGGGTCCATCCTTATTGACTGGTCTTTCCCCATCCGTTCGCTTTGCCATCCACTCTAGCATGCAGTCTTTCGTCATCTTTCTCTTGTCTAAAAACCTGACTTTTCTCTCGGAGTTATTTGCACGCACTGGGAGCGCTTCTGAAAGGCTCTCTTGCTGCAAGAAGCGCCTTACACATGGTCAGATGCAATACAATACAATACAAACTTATAGTACTTTTTTGGATTTTGCCATATATCAGATGTTTATGTGTTTAAATTTGCTTGGACACATGAAAATTACAATGTGTCACAATGTCGACTAAGTGGCTATTCTTCCGGTGCTTTGCGCAAGTCCTAAATCTATTGCGATTTTCTTCTAATTTGGCAGATAACTACATTTCTGAAAGTGGAACACAAAAACATATTGGTCGATGTTAGCATCGAGATTTTAATTTTTAGACACACCCTAGCGTAGAGCCTTCTCGGTTGTTGGCCCGTCCACATGGAATGGTCTTTCGCTTGCACTACGCTTACTACCTCGGAATAATTTGTCTGCTTTTACCAGTTGCTTAAGACCTATCTTTTTAGCCGTGGCTGGGCTGGGAGCGCCTCTGAGTAGACTTCTTGAAGGGGCGCTATATAAGTTTTCGGAATGAATGAATGAATGAATGAATTAAATAATCACCCAATTGCTACCACAAAGAGCATTTTTTAAATCTGCATTTGCAGAGGCACCTGTCAGAGATTTTCGGCAGCACAGTTTCATTCAGTGGGATTTCAAAGACAAATTCTACGCGAATCTCGACAAGAAAGGAGCTCATCGAACCGACATTCAGCTCATGTTTCGCACGCGACGAGAGTTTGGGTTATTGTTCAAAGCACAGAATGCTCAGAAATCGGAATACATCGTCCTTGAGGTATTCAGAGCAATTACAATCATGTGAGGGTTTAAAGAAATCACTGGCGGTTCAAGTTGATGCACATAGTAGTCATCTACAGAGTTGTTTATTCATAGAAATTCCTGATACTGGGACATCCTAGTAGTTACTCTTAGTTAGTCTTTGCAATCTATTTCAAGGACTACCTTATGATTTGCTTGTTGCCTTGTGCTATGTGTAGGTCATTGTCAAAAGTTTAACCAAACTTGGGAGCCTGTGCAAAGTGTGCATGATTAATGATCATGACATTATGTCAGGCTTTGTTTTAAATGAATCACGCCAATCTGGTGTGTTGAGCATGTTTTCTGATGTTTGCAATAATCCGAGTCTAAGCAGACTATGATAAAAGCAACACTGTAGAAACTTTCCCAATGTTGATAAATATGTATATAATTACACTTTGTTTTGTCGGATTTTCCCCCGAAGTTAAAGCCAAAGTGACTTAATTAAATTTGAATTGAAATGTTTGGTATTGAACTTGTGCGCATTCGCTAGATACATGACTATCACCTTCGCTTTCGTTACAACCTTGGATGCGGAGAGCAACAGGTGGTCCTGCTGAGAGCCAACGTCTCGGACGGCATTTGGCACAGTGCCAGTGTCCACCGTATCGGTCAGTGGGTCCAGCTCCGGCTCGACAGCGGAGAGGGTATCAACTTCAACCAGTCGTTTGGGATTCCTGGCGGTCATCTGGAAATCCATGTCAGTCAGCGGAGTCTCTTTGCGGGCGGAGAAGCGAGATTTCCTTCATCCAGAGACCCTCCTTTGGTTGATTACGACCTGGAAAATAGTAAACTGTCCAGTTTTCCATTCGTTGCCTAAGTTGCCTTCTAGTTAAAAACTTTAGCTTTTAGTTCAGCAATGCTTATAGCATTTGAAACTGTTTGGGTGGTTAATTAATTAATTACTTTAATGCCGGAGGGTATAGGATTTCCCATACCATTTACTACCATCTCGGCATTAAAGGGAGATATAATAGGCCTATATTGCAAAAATAATCAATAGAGTTACTAATTAAACTGATAGGAAAACTTTCTGTTGATGATTACATGGTGAAACCCTATTTGTGCAAAAACTTTTTTATTTTGTTTTTGTGCAAAATTTTACTTGTTTTGTTTTCTGTACTCTGGTGGTGAATCTATTGTAATAAACACCACTCGTTTTGAGTGTATTTATGACAGTTTAGCAATTTATGTATGTGTGTAGTGTGTACATTAACATCTATGTGTAAGACCTGCTCAGAAACACAGAAACACTAGAACAGGTGTAAATATGTATTAATCTACTTCCAAGGGAACATTAAAAATTTGCACTTAAAAACTGTTTCAAAATTGGTTGTATGCACATGGAAGTGCATGCAACAAATTCCATATAAGTACAGGTACAGACTTCCTGGTCTATACAGGTTGCATAGTGCAGTGGTGGATTCTGTGCACAGTTATCGACAAAAGTAAACGGAAGATGAGTAATGATGCTTTCAGATTATTGGCAACCTCTGCTAATGTTTTTGAGTGGTCTTTGTTGAGTTAACCCTTTGAACTCGGCTGGCCGGTTTCCTGCCCGTTATCCATGGCGTTAAGGGAGCTCCGGGTTCAAAGGGTTAAAAGTCAGAAACCAGTTTTGTTTTTTCCCAGGTTGTATGAAAGATATCCGATTTAATGGTCAATGGTTTCCAATGGATGTAACTCAGAACAAGGAGAGCAATGCTGCGGAATATCTGATAAGAAGCCAGAACATTGTAGATGGATGTCTTTCTGAAGTCTGTAACTGGCCGAAGGGTCTGAATTGTGCCGCTGGCCTGCAGTGTATTGACCTTTGGAGACATGCTGAGTGCAGGTGAGTGATCAGTGTTTTTTGGATTATCTATTTTCTCCCTTAGTGACTTCTGATGTTTAAACCTTATTTAGTCGAAAAATCTGCTGTAAGACTGGCGACTCAGAACTGAGCAACTTTTAATTAAAAACCTTTTTCTCATACTCCGCATGCTCGCAGGCTTGTGTCTATAAAATGAGCAACTTATAGTTTTTAACCATATTAATGTTAGCCTGCAATAATTGTGCTTCAATTGGATTGTGACTAAGAATTGAACAACTTCTGAGGTATTGAACTTCACTTGCCTGCTCTAAAGTTCAAAACTTCCCATTTTAACCCTATGTTCTCCTACTGTGCCTGCTCTGATGTACATGGCTTATAACTTAACAACTTCTTATTTGAAACCTTATTTAGTATAATCTACATACTCTACGGCTCAGTTATTAACAACTTCTGATTTGTGGCCTTACAAATTTTAGCTTGATCTGGCTGAGAGGCTTGTGCCACCGAAATAAACTTGCTATCTTGGATAAAATATCAGCAAAAGAATTGCATAATTATGTTATGGTTGTGGTGAAACATAACGTCTCTTTGCTAATCGTGAACTGTTTTAGGTGTCCAGTGGGCAAGAGACTTGTCCGGATCGACTTGACCGAATTGTGTGAAAGCATTAACGAATGTTACGAGAGCGCCAGCCTCTGCAACCACGGGTCATGTCATGACACAGATGATGGCTACTTCTGTCGATGTCAGAGTGGCTACGGCGGGTCACACTGCACTGAACGACAGGGAACACCTTCGATATTAATTGCCAAAAGTGCCATCATCATCACGATCATCATCTGTGCAATGGTCATATTGCGTATGTGTTCATTCATGACCTAAAAAACATAGGCTCTTCTCAATTCTCTAACAAGAAAGCTGATTGGTTAGAAAGTTTGCATGGGTAGCATGACTGCAAAGAACGGGGCATGGTGGTGTAGTGGGTATGTTCGTGGTCTTGCAGCCGAAGGGTTGAAGGTTCGAATCCACCTCAAGCCATCACGTAGGGATCTTGAGCAAGTTCTTTACTCACAATAATAATTATAAGGTCTTGGCAATTATTGCTCAAGCGCTTCAACGTGAAACTCCGATTCAGTGTCTGCGTTGTAGTCTGTAGCACTTCTGAGTTAGAAACCTTGAAAGGGCACAATAGCAAATGCACATACATACATACATACCGGTAAGACGACTGAGCATTGTTGTTGGAACTGAATAAAGATAGATGCCATTTCAAGAACAAAACAATTAATTAGATATGAGAAGATTCAGTCTGGTACATATGTATGCATGGTTGTGCCTTGTCTTTGTGTACATTACCTGTCAATGTTTACATTTGATCTTAGTGCTCGTCTTGGTCTCTATTATTTACGGTCGATTTCGTTGTCGTCGTCGTCAATTGGATTCGTACACATCTGGAGTTGATCCGTTCGATGATGTCCGCGAAAACATCATTCACTACGATGAAGAGGGAGTTGGTAGGAACATCAATTGTCTAGTAGTAGACCTACCTTTAACCCTTTAATGCCGAGATGGTAGTAAATGGTATGGGAAATCCTATACCCTCCGGTATTAAAGGGTTAAAAAGAAATAACTTGAATTATACATGGGTGCCTGTTGATATTTTCGCAGAGTTGGTAGGAACATCAATTGTCTAGCACTAGGCCTACCTCTAAAGTGAAATAACTTGAATTGTAATTTGTACATGGGTGCCTGTTGATATTTTCTCAGAAGCGGCATGACAATGATGACAGATCCAAAGCAGAAAAATTAAGAGCATCTGATCGGAATGATTATGTTATGAATGAGATTAGCGCATGCAACTCAGACTTGTGTATTTTTTATAGATGCGTAAATTATGTATAGGAACAGCGTTTATATACGGTCAGTCGGCAATTGCACAGTCTGTGGCATTGAGTTAGAAAACGACTAAGTGCCATCATAATCATTCCAGTAGTTTTATGTATTAAATTCAATTGTATAGACTATAAGCCATTGACTTATTGATTGACAATTTGTGTTGCTGTGTCAGGAGAGGAGGACCAAGAAGTCTACGACATAAACAAACTGAGGAAACCAATTGGCACCGGTTGTCATGGTGACGGTGTCGTCATCAGAAGTAGTATTGTTAATCAAGACACAGGTATGTAATACTATGTATGCATGCATGCTGTATTATCTGTTCTTCCAGAGAATCACCTTCAGTGATGTAATTTTCGTATTTGTCTGTCTGCCTGTGTCACTCTGTGTATGTCTGTCTGTCCTTCTGTCTGTCTGTGTCTGTCTATCTCATTCATCCATCCATCCATTCATCCAATGAATTTATATAGCACACTTTCAAGTTAACTATTCAGAGACGCTCCCAACTGAGGCACGGCCAAAGAGGAAAGTCTTAAGAAGTTTATACAAAGAGTTAGACAAGACAGTCCCGCAGAGGGGATCTCGAGTCAATGGGGAGTCTATTCCAAGTAGAGAACAAACTACAGATAGAGACTTTTGATATTGTATTGTGAGAACTAGAATCACCAGACCATTCTGAAGTTGACTAGCGTAATTATCAGGACCTTATTCAATTTTATTGTGAATGATTTTGATTCTATGTACAGAGGTCAATGCTTTGCAACTGCAAAATCCATGTAAGGTCAGATATCATTTAAGCTACTAAAGTAACACTTATGTCTCCATTAAAATGTCTGAATTCTGTGCAATGATAAGGAAGCCAGATGGTAATTTAAAAGGGAGGCGGATTTGACTTTGTTTTAGGATTGCCGTGTACTGATGATGCAGATCTAGTTGCCTGCTTGAAACACCATCTCTGGAAAGCGGACCACGACATCCGCGCTCCTCCATATGACAGTGTTCGAGAGTATGCTTATGAGGGATCTGGAAGCTCAGCGGGGTCTCTTAGTTCCTTAGACGCAACAGACGAAGATGAAACAATCCAGAAGACACAAAAGCAGCAGCAGTTAAGATGAACTGACGTCAATAATATTGGTTGTGATGAAGCGGATAGTTCTGGTTCAGTGAACTGTGTGCCATGGTTGGATAACCTGCAGATTCTATGTACAGAGGTCAATGCTTTGCAACTGCAAAATCCATGTAAGGTCAGATATCATTTAAGCTACTAAAGTAACACTTATGTCTCCATTAAAATGTCTGAATTCTGTGCAATGATAAGGAAGCCAGATGGTAATTTAAAAGGGAGGCGGATTTGACTTTGTTTTAGGATTGCCGTGTACTGATGATGCAGATCTAGTTGCCTGCTTGAAACACCATCTCTGGAAAGCGGACCACGACATCCGCGCTCCTCCATATGACAGTGTTCGAGAGTATGCTTATGAGGGATCTGGAAGCTCAGCGGGGTCTCTTAGTTCCTTAGACGCAACAGACGAAGATGAAACAATCCAGAAGACACAAAAGCAGCAGCAGTTAAGATGAACTGACGTCAATAATATTGGTTGTGATGAAGCGGATAGTTCTGGTTCAGTGAACTGTGTGCCATGGTTGGATAACCTGCAGAGAGACCGAGTTCTGGGAAAATACTGTGATTTCTTCATTCCTGTATTTGCTAGGAATTTGCTTCATCTATTGGACTTCAGCCTCCTCCTCCTCCCAGTGAAAGACTCCCAGAGTTTCTGAGGAATTCTACATTTAAAGTCTAGTCATAATGGCGTTACATCTCTGTTTGGCCACACTCTCAGCTGTAGCTGCCTGTCAGCTGTCCAAAGGTGATGATGAACAAATTGCCATGAATGAAACTGATGTCTATTCACCGTAAGGGAAATGAAACAATTTCCGCTTGAGGGTAGTGCGAGCATTGGCAACGCAAGACAAGGATTTAATTCCCAAAACTACAGGTACTGCTGACTACTGCACGCTATGTGAAGACTGACATTAACAAACATTGGTTGCATCATTAGTCAGGAATCGAAACCTGGATACTAACTAACAGTCAGTTTTTAAGCAAAATGTGCTTTCACATAGCTGTTTAATTTGGTTTCCAAATGCAGATTATACATTAAAAGCTTATTTTCATCATTCCTGTATTGAATATTTTGTGCATTTACACATACTCTAAACAAGTATAAAATATATCAGCATTTTCCTTTTCTTAGATTTAGAAGTATCAATGATGAGAAAGTTGCTGTATGTAGTCCTTTAGCCATTTGTGAATTGCTGATAGTTTTCCAACATATTGAGACTGCAATGGCAGCTGCGTTAGTTTTTCTCAACAACCTTGCAGCTCAACTGGTGAAACAAGTTGGTTCACAACTGCACAAGTGGACAATATTGGAGCCAAGTTGTGTTCTATCTTTAAACAAATATGGTGGTATTCTGGCCACAAAGATGCAAGGCTCCTGAATGGGTCATTCTCTCAAATATCAAATTCAAATCGCAAGATGCATCATGAAATCAAGTTAATTTTTAGGCAGCACGACCCATTAAAATTTGCAGGCAGTAAACTTTTCTCTGTTACTATTCTGCAATCATGCATGTCATCATAAAAAAGCATAGCACGGTATGACTATCCAGGATTTTCTGGAGCCCAGGGTGAGAATTGCCGGGGGAGTTGGGGGGGGGGGGTTCAACTTTCCAGTCTTTCTTAGAGCCCCATGTTAAAGTATGTTTTTCATACCCCAATTTCAAGTTTATCATAGGCCAACCCCCCAGTTATTTTTCCACAATTCTCATACTGCTGGAGCCCTAGTTACATCAGTGGTAGGTAAGAGTTTTTTCACAAGTGAAATGAAAAAATATATAAAATAATTGCATACCTGGTGCAACCTTAATTTCTGTTTGGAAGGGTTGCCCAAATGGCATGGATCAAAATCAAGTTGCTGCTCCTAGCATCTATCTGGAAAAGATGAAGAATTGAAGACATAGGCTACCATTAGTATTATTGTGATATTGTGATCGAGGAAGATATTGTTTAGAATGAATTCACATGTAAATAATGTAATACTTTATTGTAGCTATTTTTCTATGGTTATTGCTGTAACATTCAAAAGTTAAACACATGACTTTGTTGTTCTTGTTGTTGCAAAGTTAGATTGTATTTACACGTGATATGGGTAGTTCACCTGCAACTCAAGTAATTGTATTTGTACAAGGTAGCCTAATTATAAATTAAGAATAAGTTTTGTAGCAGTATTGTTTTTGATCAGAAAGTCGGTGATAAGAAAAGGCATAAGAGGATATAGTTCACAGGATTTCTGGTAGGAATTCAGAGCTGCATGAGGACCCGACATAGGCTAATCCAGATTTCAGGATGTGGCAAAATGCGAGTGATTAAAAAGTTAGCCTAATAGAATAAAAGGAATAAAATATAACAAACGTGATATATTACTTTATAGATAAAATATAGGTTGCCCGGAAATTTTAAGATTCGCCCCGTTCCCGGCCAATCCCCTACTTCACCATCCTCACTTCGCTCCCTTCGTCCCTCCACCTCACCGTCCCTCCGTCCTCTCCGTCCCCTCCCACCTTCCTCCTTGCCTCACTGCCTCCTCCCTTCTTTCCTCCTTCCCCACCCCTCCCTCCCTGGAGTTAGGCCTAATAGCCGGAAATATTTGGAAATGCCAGTGAAACATACAAATACTACATGTGCAAAAATGTGGTGTTAAAAGCACAAATATTTTTAATGCCAGTGACAGAAACACAATGTGCAAAAATTTCGGTTTTCGCCCCCTTCCCCCTCCCATGGTCGGAGAGATTGGCCAACCAACACCAACGGGTGTCCCATGCCGAGACGGCCCGAGACTGTATAGTGAAGGTTTGGAGTGAAAAGCTAAAAACTGTGGAATTAATGCATCCCGGTCAAACAGACACACACAGTTTCGTCTTTATTTATATAGATAATGCCAATCTCATTAAAACCACGCCTTGCTGACCGATTTCTCGTGTGGTTTGTGAAGGTGCTGGGCATCCAAGGGCATCGCAGTGTTGACGTCTAGTGACGTAATTAAATGGTAGACTCTAGTAGCATCTATATTATCTGTGGTAGTCATTGATTTCCGTTAAGATGGGGAATTAAACAAAGTTTACGCTTACTTATAATGCTATGAGGTTGCTGGATTAATCTTCTGTATTTAAAACTTTTCGCTGTTTCGATTTCACAACGATTTACAGAAGGCACTGAATTTACTACATCGCGTTATTTTGACTAAAACCTGGTGTCGAAGCCATTGAACAGGTGGGACTAAGAAGCTGCGAACTACGTGCCTTCACTAAATTAAATCATGTAATTTTTAACAGGAGGTGTAGTGTGGATTTTTCTGATAGTCGGCGTGAATTAAAAAAAAGCTAGAAGAAATTTGTGACAAGCCAGTTTTATAGTTTTTAGTTAGGTAATATCATGTAGTATAACATACTAAAACCTACAAAGCGAATGTCATTAGGAAAATTCACAATTTAACACCAAAGTAGCGCACTTAATGACACACATTTTAGGCTGTAATTCTGTGTACAGTCGGCGGATGTGCACAATCCTGGTGTCTGTTGTCCGTGTTTAGTGGGTCAGATAACCGAATGATATTGAAATTAAGGGGCCATTCCACATGCTTTACAAGATCGACAAAGATTCGACATGCATAACTAAATTTAAAATATGCAGGGGCGAGCCATGAACAAAATTCAGGAGTTCCATTCCGGGTTTTTAAAAACTTTCCAATGGTCTTGGACGCAAAATACACAGAATTCTTTTAAAATTAGAATTTTTATTTCGGGCTTGAAACCGCCAAAACACCTCCTAAACGGGGGAGGGTTATGAAAAAATTATATTATTATGTAGGCCTAATATATTTACGGGCCGAACGAGCCCTTAGATTAAGAATTTTCAACAACTTTTAATTAGCAATACTTACTTACTTAAATAGCCCAATATGAAACAGGTGTTCACAAGCACTCATCCAGCAAGCACTTGTCAGCAGAGTGAAGAAATTCTTACACTGATACTGTGTCAGGACTTAGATATTGTCTCTTGCTCTCTAAGCTAATAGACCTAAGAGAAAGAATTGATGTCCTCATTCATTACCCTGCTTGCAAATATTGGCAGGTAAAGTACGGTCATGAAAACAATTAGGTCCATAGATACAATGTGTTCTAGTTGCATGAGAGTGGTAATTAAGTGTGCAGCATTCATACATACACGGGATCCTTAGTGTCCACATTGTACAGAGAGTGATGCACTCATCAAAGCACAGAATATGACAATTACAGGCCTATATAGATAGTTATGCAACTTTGCAACACTATATAGATCTATGACAGTCACTAACATTCCACCTATAAAAGAATTCAAGCATAAACATGCCATATATCGATATAAGACAGACTAGACAGTTGTTAATATAGAAATCTTTATTCATTAATTACAGCAGCATGTACAAAAAATTTAAAGAAACCAGAACAAAGCAGAATGAACTAAAAAAAGTGCTTGAGAACAACCTTAATTCCTTTTTAAACACATAATTATGTACATCTATGGGAGTACACAACTGAAATTATATGGTTTCAATGGAATGAGGTAATAGGTGTGGGTGGAGTTAAGTAACTGTTAGGGTTGCGTGAGTCCCAATGGAGTTCAATGTTGGCAAGCCAACAGGATGGAGCGGATCGTTCTGTCATGATGGATATCATATCTGTCTTTCATTGTGGTTTCTATTGGATCAAAACAGGAGATGTAATGCATGCCCGGTTTGTTGG
Source organism: Lumbricus rubellus (assembly GCA_945859605.1). Lineage (NCBI taxonomy): Eukaryota > Metazoa > Annelida > Clitellata > Crassiclitellata > Lumbricidae > Lumbricus > Lumbricus rubellus. Next base: position 31,670,278 of record OX243814.1, read on the forward strand.
AAAAATTGTGGTTTATTTGATGAACAAAGTCTTTCAGGATGTCACTTAGAAGAGAGAAAATTGAAATGCCATGGAGGAAATTTTTGAGTGTAAATTGGAACTGGGTTGCATGTTTATGTCGGAAACGTGCAATTTAATCATATAATTTTTGTGAAATTTATTTGTTTCATAAGCGTTTAAAGTTAATTCGGCCTTAGAATGCATAAACGTGCTAGGAATTGATTCGATTTTAACTGGTAGTTCAACCTCTTAACAATATGTAGCATTTCCGTAGCAATATGTAATTGAGTTGATCGATAATTTGCTTCACTATGTTATTAATGTCTGCAGAAATGTCTGTAATAGGGGCGGAATCCACAGCTTAGTCAAACTTCTGTTATGAATGCTGGCGATATTTTCATGGTCAAACTGTGTATCACATATGCTGCCTCACAATAGTTTTGCTGCAGCGTCGATCTGCTTACCCGGTACTCTCCTTTCATTTCAATGTCTGCATCCATGTCATTGTTCCATTTGTCACTGATTATAATACGTGAGGCCATACTTTTGAAGCATATTACATCCCTGACACCACTAACACCAGCAAACCATATATCATCACCATAATGCACCTTTAACAATTCCTTCAAATGCTTCACAGAAAAGATATTGCATGGTTCATCAGCTAACTTTCTCATCTCTTCCTGAACATCAATGATTGTGCACAATTCACCGAAGTTTGCCTTCATTGACTGACATGTCTGAAATACTTGCAGCACATCATCTCTATCTCTGACCCCTACTGCTGCTGCCACTGATGTCCATGCCTTTGCGGTCTCTCGTCTTGACTATTGAAGTTCCCTTCTTTGGGGTTCTCGGTGATCCAGATCGGGTGTCTTGAGCGCGTTCTGCCTTCTGCACACAGCAGCACGTCTTATAGGTCGTATTATTTGACCAAGCTACGTGGTACATGCGTAATGTACTCCACTGGCTTTCTATTACACATAGGATAACCTATAGGGTTTCTGCATTAGTCTGTCGCTGCATGGAGGGTCTGTCTCTCATGTACCTGCAGGAGCTCTGCTGTCCCACCTCTGGTGTCTGGCGGTGATCTGACCTCCAATCAGCTGATCAAGCGGAGCCTGGATGTCTAGCCATGTATTGGTATATAGCGTTTTCATCACACCGAGTACTAGCTTTCTCAGCCTTTCTAAGATGGGATTTATTCCTCTTGATTGCGCAAATGCAGTCTCGTTAGAATCGCTAGTCGAAGAACTAGTAACAAAACGGCAAATTATGCATTTTATCCTCGCATAGCTCAGCCGTATCTGCCCGATACGCCATTATCGCTCAACTCAATTACAAATTGCTACAAAAATGCTACACAACGTTAACAGGTTAAACTACCCGATAAAATCGAAGCAATCCCTAACAATTTTTCGTAATCTAACACCGAACTAACTTTAAACGCGAATTAAACAACAAATTTCGCAAAATTATACTATTAAATTGTACGTTGCCGACATAAACATGAAACGAAAGACTGTAACTGCCTTCTTACGCCATGGTAACTCCTACTCAAAAAAGACTACGCAGGGTCTAAATGCGCCAAACAAGTAGTCCCAGGTTTAAGTTCAAACTTCACATTTTCCTAATTGTAGGTTCTCTGTAGGTTTTTATGGGAATGAAACTAGACTATACTAAACCCATTGCAAATATAATTGGCTTGTCACAAATTTCTTCTAGCTTTTGAAATTTTTGGTTTAATTCTGGCCTACTATGATGGAACAGACTGTGGATACTAATAAAAACAGTCTAGGGCGTTTGGAACTCCTATAGTCAATTATATAATCGAGTCCATCGAAGCCGAGCCGAGTTCGAGATGTCCCAAGTCTATCAGCATTAAAAAACACTGCAACAATGAACTTGGTGGCATAGAAATATAACAGAACTATTAATGCAGAAAGATTGTTAGTGTGAATTACACTTTAAAAAACGCCAAACTTGATAAAGTTCTGTTCGATAATGTGGCACTCCATGGCCAAATAATAATTCTTCTAAATTCTAAGCACACATTCAACAGGCGCATTCGTGGTAAGAGTAGCCAAAACTGTAGTCGACTAGTTGTGGCAGTTTTTATTTGCCTGATCTGTCCAGAAATCTTTACTTTGAGACCAAGTCTGCGAGTCGTATTCGGGTTCGTGGCTACGAGCCCAAGACCTAGTCGTCACAGTCTAAGTCTGGTTTGGGGATTCAGGTTTCGAGGATTGTTGCTGGACCCACGATATTATAACCATAGTACTGCTTGGTAAAATTCTATGACGACGCGGTAGCAATTCTATAACGACGCGGTAGCAAGTAAACATCATGTCGGCAAAAGATCCGCGCATAATAGAGCCCATAAATCCAACTTCTAGTTTGCCGAGAATTCTTTTAATCGATCCAGCTTCTGTTTAGGCAAGAATTTGTTCGATAAATTTCGCTTCTATGTCGTCCGCAAATATTTTTATTCAATTTGTCATTAAAAATTATTGTTCATCAATCCAGCTTCAATTTCAGCAGAATGACTGCACTAACCCTAAAACTAACCCTAACCGACCCTCACGACGCCTAACCTGAGCCCTAACCGACCCTCACGCGTAAAATCCATGATGTTTACTTGCTACCGCGTCGTTATAGAATTGCTACCGCGTCGTTATAGAATTGCTACCGCGTCGTCATAGAATTTAACCTACTGCTTTATAGGAAATGTGCAAATTATTAAATAAATGTGTATCAACATTTGGTGTATGTGAATATTTGATTGAGCCGCATAACACTATATATTGTTCTCTTGCAGAATGGCTTACTACTACCAGCCAGTAGATGGTACGGTTACATCAAGAATAGCAGTGGGTCCAGACGGATCGACAATCTTCGCAAGACCTTCACTTACGGCTGTGCCTCCTCCAGCATCTCACATCGGTCATTCGATGGGACCATCGCCCGTCTCCCAAGTCGTCTTTCCATCTTGCCAGTCGATGGCACAATTCTACCGCCAGCCAATGATGGCGCCGATGACCCTGGCTCCGTATCAGTTTGGTATGAGACCAACTTTGGTGGCTCCGTCAAACATGGCGTACCAGCCAATGGGGGTGGCACCACCCTCAGCTCCACTGACCCAACTTGTGCCTCGGCCTTATGTTGGCGGGCCGATGGGTGCCGCTCCGCAGCAGGGTATCTCGTTTGTGATGGGTGGAACCCCAGGCTCAGTTGCTTCCAATGGACTGTATTCGGTTGTTCCCAGCTATAACTTCCCCGCGACAAGCATGTATCAGTACCCAGCGATCTCAAGTCCTTACTGCCAGAACCCACCACCGTTAGCCTCTCCCTACCTTCCACCACCCCATCATCCTGCTCGAGTCCCCATTGTACCCGGTCCTGTCGTCGCTTTGGGACGCGGTACAATGGCCGTCAACTCACATGTGCCTCGAGGAGCAAGTTATCGGCCTTAAGCTTATTTTGAATCTCCATAGGTGGAAACGCGTGCGACGGCGGAAGTATATTTTATAGATAAGTCCCTTTTCTAAATCCAATCGATGCCTTTTAAATGCAATTATTATTCTATTCACTCTTTGTTTTATCGCTGCAAGTCGCTTTGAGTCAACGTCGATGATCTGCATTTTCTCGGGCAATATAGATTCGTTGAGTCAATCATCATTCTCAGTAATTTTAAGCAAACGAAGGCTTAACGTTCGAGAATATTTTGTTATTTGTTTTCCGATTAGTTTGAGAAATCTACGAGCGGTTAATCGTGATATAATGCGGAATTTAAGATCTTTGCGAGGAACGTATGGTCTTGCACGTATGAAAGTTAATGTGTGTGAGTGTGTGTGTGGACATCTATACAATTATTATATACCCATCTCATAAAATTTCATAGAAGTGATACTGCGAATGTGTTACATTGTTCTTTGCAATGGCCGTGCCATTTGAAATGCCTGCACCTGCGTGTGCTTGGAACTTTTAGGTTGTCATGTTTCAGAGTCCCGACATGTATGCCCAATAACATTAACAGTTTGTTTTCATCAATTAATATACCTAAACTGCTTGTTAGTGCCTTTAAGGTTCACTACAAATTGATCTGAACAAGATAAACTATCGACTGAAACATTTTACATTAGTATGAAGTAACGTATGAGTGAACTTTTCTACCAAGACATTACTTACGAGCATTATATCAAGATTTTCTCTTGTTGCCCAAGCTGTATAGATTTCCTGAAAGTCAATCACATCTATTTCATCGTTTCTTAGTAGCTTTACACCATCAGTGTTAATTTTCGAGTCATAAAAGCTGCAATGTTTGTTATGAAGGACAGTTAACTTGTACACATCATGATTGTTATGTGTTATCTTGTTTGTCATAAATGTTCTGCTTTTTCTTGCAAGTCTTCTGTAGTCTTTGTTGTCAAATGAACACCAATCATAGATCGAGTAGGTATTTTCCATTGTTCCCCATTGGCCTTACTTACCCCCTCCAGTCCAGTTTCAATGCCTAGATCAAGTTGCCTTGGTGATCTTCTAAGGTTAATTATTATTATTATTATTATCCATTTGCTGAACATGCAGTATCCCAGCTAATCCCAACGTAACAGTTCTCATGTGTTGGTGAAACGTGATTACTAGCAACACGGTCAAGATGGGAGGCCATTCCACGAGGCAAACGCAAGGACTGAAAGGGTTTAATTAATGTTGCATTGTTGAAGGAACAAATACTTTAGTTTGGATCATTAAGCAAACAAATCTGTGGCTAAACAAACCAAAATTGGCAACAAGTTCATGCATGCAGAAACTGACAGATAACTTCATAGTGCATAACTAAATGGAGCAGAGACAGTCATTCATCAGATGTGCCAAATAATAGAGTGGACTAATTATTAGCAAATAGAAATGATGCCATGGTCAATCATGTCAAAGGTCACTCTGACATGATTGAATAGAGTCAAAAGGATAACTGGGGCCCTTCCATGGTGCCTCATATAAGTACAGGTAAAGTAGGTGAACCAAGAAAATTGGACTCGGTGGACATCTGCATTGGACAAAATTCTGCCACCATTGCACTTGGGCAAGTCCTTCCTTTACCCTTTGCATATGTGTGTCTTTAATGGGCATCTGTAAACCACCCTACCCTATTCAACCTCGTTTAGCTTCCTCCAACCATTCACTATATTACCCCCCCCCCCCCATAGACCCGACCTATTGCTTCCTTCTTCATACTAGAACTGCTATTGCTTAGTCTTGATCATTTTCTTCAATTGCACCATCTCTTTGGAATATGCTTTCTCCCCTGTTTACTCTACAATTCTTTCTGGCTATTCCTTTGTTCTTAAAACCTGCTTCTTCTCGCAGAGCTGTGCATACTGGGAGCACTTCTGAATGTTTCATCGTACCATAGGTGCTTTAAAAATGCTCTAATACAATCCAATACAGATGGGAATTTAAAAACACTGTGAATATAGTCAATGCTACACCACTGTCATGAAAAAATGGTTCCCAGTGGGGTACCTTTAGCACACTTGTCATTCAGCGTTAAAATTATTATATCCAAAATGACAACATTATTATAACAGATAACTCATCAGACATAATTATATACATTTAATTCTGAGAATTCATGTAGCACCCCTTTCAAGAGACCTACTCAGAAGTGCTCAACGACTATTTACAGGTATATGGGTACATCCACATATGCATCTGCAATTCTGCACAGCTCTGTAGTCATGGTACACCACAACACATTTTCTTTACATCTTAACTAAAATCACAACTGCAAACACAACATTACTTGCAGTTGGATTAAGCACGTCTTCCAATAAAGCAGACTGATACGTATATGCACAGATATGAGTATCGGTACTGTCCACTGGCAAAGCTCAGCACCCTAGAGTGATGCTCGTTTCCTGTAATTTACAATAGACCTAATTAGTTTCTTCAACTTGGGCCAAAAAATGTCTATCATCAAGGCCCAAGCACGTCGTAATTAATTCATGTTAATCCTAACCCTACTCCTAGTTTCACCAAACCCTATAATCATCGTGATTCAGCTATTATGCACAAATTAACATGTCAGCAATTAGCATGTCAGCAATTAACATGTCAGCAATTAACATGTCAGCAATTAACACGACGTCCGAAATCTTCTCATGCGAAGAACTTTTGCTCAAGATTAATTACAATCGGTAGTGGATAAGGAGGCACCTGTGGACGCTCACAGCTTGACGACTACATTAACCCTTTAATGCCGAGATGGTCGTAAATGGTATGGAAAATCCTATACCTCCGGCATTAAAGTGTTAAGGAAGCAGTATCATCTTTTTTGTCAGAGAAGACAAGTCGTACACCCTGCAGGATATTCTCAGTTCATCACGACAACGCAATTACCCGCAAGTAACGTACGATAAAAATTCAAGCCAAGTCGAGTTTTCAAGTCCGCTGATCGATGACTGGGCGAAAGAAAAACCAGAGTAGATGTCCTGACAAAAAAAAACACTGTTGATCACGTTAAGTTCTGAAATCGATCAGCTGCTGTGATGTCAATAGATCAGGTCTGACTTGACTCGGCGGCAATGGCGTCAGCCTTGTCGAAGATGAAAGGCTCGAATGGATATCCCTCGCCCTTGTAGAACTTGCTCTGAAATTCAACCCTAAGACAAAAGAGAAATATATTTCTTAGAATAATAGTACATAGAGATTTTAGTTTGTGAGCAAACGATTAAATCTTAGAAATGATTGAGAAGCACTTGGAGCCGAGAAAAAGTCAGTCGCGATGGGACTGTGTAGAAAGTTCTGTTTGAGATGTTGAAATCTTGAATGTAGTCATCAATGTAGAAGAGTTCCTGGTGTCTGATGAAAGATTGTTCCATATTCAGGGGAGGGGGCTGATGAGGTGAAGGATCTAGTTGCAGTTGTGGTGCGGTTAGAGTAGAAGACTAGTGTTATGGTAAGCATGTTCCTTGAGGGCGCAAGATTTTGCAGGAGATTGGAGAGGTATGAAGGAGTTTTCATTAGAATACCAATTTCACAGAAAGTACCTAGAATTTCAGGTGGTTCAACAAACCCCATTTACATTAACCCATTTACCGGCTACCCCGAGCGGCACTCGGGCTGCGTTATCTTTCATTATACGGCTAGCCCGAGTGGGCCTCGGGCTGTACTTTGCAAGCGGACAGCTACTCCGCAAGCCCGAGTCTCTCTCGGGGAAAGATATATATGGGTTTAGTATTCATTTATTCGTCAGGTGGAACTTATTTTTGGAATATTTTTGTTGCACCTTTATCCAAAATGGCGTCGAAGAGAGTATATAGCGCAAGTCAAGATCGGCAAATTCTCTTAGATAGCATAATATACATTTTTATTTTATGTATAATATTTATGTATACATGTATATAATAATATAATATAATATACTAATATAACATATAATATAATAAATAATATAATAATAATATAAAAATATATAATAATAATATAATATAGTATAATAATATATAATATTAATAAAATATTATGTTATAATATAATAATATAGTACTATTATAATATAATAATATAATATATCTAATAATGATAATATATCTAATAATAATAATATATATAATTTATTTATATATTTTTTATATATAATATATTTTACATATTTTTTCCCAAAAATAATTGGCCGCCATGGTGACAGATTCAAGAATTTTAATGGACGGCAAAGGGGTTAATGAAATCCTTCTCAAAGCGATCATTTAAAATTCCACTTATTTAATATAATTCAAATTAATTTGTGCGATGTCTTTATCAAAAAACATTTTAGCAACAAATCACCAGGCAGGTCTAGGGGTCTACTTGAGCAAATCACATACCAATGTAGTCGAAGAGTATGTAGGAAAGCGGAAAGTCCTTCCATTAGGAGTAGGATGACAACTGTGAGACAGATCCAGGGTGTAAACACCAGAAACGTTGCAATTCCAGACGCAGCGGAAACACCAAAGAACGTGAATCCCTTCCGCAAAACCATCGTCCACAAAACCTCCGAGAGTTCTGCAGACAAAACATACAACAACCACAGAATCAATCACTTAGTCAATCACTTAACACACAAACCAATTACCACACAAACCAATTACCACACAAACCAATTACCACACAAACCAATTACCACACAAACCAATTACCAGACATCAACTCTCAACCAATAACTTGGTTTGATAAGAATAGTTGATTCATATTATAAACTAACAATGTAACAATCGAACAATAAGATCATGACGGGCAGAACGAATTTTAAAGATTGGACGAGAGAGCTCTAAAAGTGGTTTGGCAAAGGAACCGCGTCAGAGGTGGACAGCGGTGAGACCCTTTGTCCGAAAACATTTCTCAACGACCCTTTTATTTTTTCTGATGAACTTTTTTAGTATTTGTTACGTGTATGTGTAACAAATTTGATGAATGCATTGGCCTATTGTTAAACATGCGACCCGGCTAAGACCGGCAATGGCAGGTCACGAAAATCAATGCTGCATCGCAGAACCGGACAGACCCGGCTCACTTTCAGCCCTGGATGGGACAAAAATTTGCTTTTGTGTTACCCTATACTATCGGTTGGACCTTCTATTGTAACAATTCTACAAAAACAGAAGAAAGAAGCCGATATACCTGCATGTGCCAAACTCAACGCCCACAGACGTAAATATGAAGCCGTGTGGGAGACACAGCCCAAGCAATACTCGATCGTGTGAATGCTCTGGTAGATGAGGGCATCACCTAAACTGAACTGCAATAAAACAAAACAAACAACATTTTCAGTCACAGTATTTAAAGGGTTAAAGAGTGTCCAACAAAGTAGCATGTATTTTCACTCTGGAAACCAGTTTAAAGCAAGATTATGATGACAAACAGTAAAAAGTTAAATGTTAGCAAATCCACAGTACACTTGTTTGAAGTTCAGCCACACAGCAGCCATCTACAATATTGGCAATCTCATTCTGACATACTCATTACACACCTGGTTCAACATTTATACTAATAACAAAGTAAGTAAGTAAGAATATTCTTTAATAGATCACCAGCAAACGCACAGTAGTTTACAGAGGAAATAAATAATAGAAAAACATTTATGCAAAGTTATACAACATAATGGCAGTCTCAAAGCAGTTAGACTTCCCTATGCACAAGACAACTAATGTTCATCTTTAGTCTATGTCAATTCACTTAAATTTCTGAATGAACATTCCAGTGAAACAAGTTCAAATCAAACTCTAGACCAGTTTCTTTAAATCAATTGCCACAAGCTAGTTTTTTTTCGTATCAGCTTCAAACTTATCGACATGTTCTGCATATTTTTGCACACATTTTCCACCTCTCCCAAAACTTTAGCCCTTTAATGACAGGTTTCCCATACCATTTACTACCATCTCGGCATTAAAGGGTTAACACACCTTTTTCCAGTACACCACGAGTGGTGTTCAATGACTTACCTCTTTTTCTTCGCTGACCACATGTGGTACGTCCTCGTCACTCGCATGATGAACCACTTCTCCACCGTCCTGATCATGAAGACGGATATCTCCACTCTGAATGGAAAGCGCTGATTGAGATGCCTGTTACGGAAGCAGATGATCAGCTTCACCGTTCATTCATTCATTCATTCATTCATTCATTCATCCATTCATTCATCCATTCATTCATTCATTTAGAGCACTTACACAGTGTCCCTCCCTTTCAAGATATATATCTACTCAGAAGTACTCCCAAAGTTCTGATAAAGCAAAACAGTGTTGTGATGAAAAACTAAACTGTCAACAAAGCAGCTGCCATACAGTTTTTATATACACTATAACACTTACCCAAATCATGGTTAACAGAAGAAAAATGAATCAACATGCAAGCAACTAACTCTGCAAGGCCATCAAAACGATGAACAAAGACAAATGAAAAGAACCAACAAAAGTAGCGGCAAAATAATAAACAATAAAACAGACAACAATGAGCAGACCTGCAATTCTATGTCACCACCATTCCTCATCAGCATATAGGCACCTCGGTCGCCTGCACTCTAGAAAACGGAATGGAACAAATGTCACGTGACTTAACCCTTTAATGCCGAGATGGTAGTAAATGGTATGGGAAATCCTATACCCTCCAGCATTAAAGGGTTAAACAATGCCATCTGATGATCACACATCGGAAAGCTCTGAAGACCTGTCCATCTGTAGGCTCTGCAGTCTGCACGTCAGACCATGGACTTAAAGCTCGATTTTTGATACAGCTCATCATATGAAAAGGGCAAACCACACACTAATTAAAACATGTCCTGTAAGCCGACAGTCAAGACTAGAGACCATCGCCAATTCCTGTTGACATCTACCATTCTACCACTAATTTCAAAGCCCAACTGGCAAAATGGAATTTTCAACCCAGTTTTGATAATTATAAGATGTGGCAAGTTCTGTTGACATAAACCACTAATTTCAAAGCCGAAACTGTCAACATTAAATTTTCAACCCTGTTTCGATAAGATTTGGCTTTCTAAAGCGCATTACCATTTCAGACATAACTAAATTTTTTATTCAGTCAGTAACCAAACCTATGAGGCAGTCACCACTAGCACAGTATTATAGTGGTAACGGCCAATTTTTGTCAGAATTTAACTGCATAGAAAAAATGTAAGCTGTGATTAAAAAATCACATTCAAATGTTCATCTTATGACCACCTGGCACAGGTAATATGTTTTTAATCTTGACTGTCCAATTTTGTCCATTTGAATGCATAAAATTAATGCATTTCATGCAGAATGGAAAATAAGTAAAACAGTTCAACTGAAGCAAGATCAAATGCATCCAGCATGGGTTTTTTAAAATACAGACTATGAAAATTTCAAAGAAATTTATGACACAATCAAAGATCACTTAATTATAACCAAAGAAAAACCAAGACTAGAATTAATTATGAACACCAAAACAGAAATAACTTTTTTAAACAAGCTATTAAATAGGTTATCAGACAAACACACAAATTAAAGCATGCAATCATTTTCACAAACTTATAACTTAAAAGCTACTGAGCTTGCATTAGAAAATAATTACAATACGACCCTCTAACAGTCACAATTTAATATATCAATAATATGACACAAAAAGCATTAAAAACTAAACGAGTAAAAATGCTTCACATGAATTTCCTAACCTCCAATAAAATATGATCATTACTGTTGCCAACATCTTAAGAAATTTAGAATCATGTTTTTCATTGTTTTACACAAGATAGTCTTATGTCTGAACTAAAGAAGCGACACAATTTTAAATAACTACTTCTTTAAATGATAATATAGAACTGAGAATGACTAAGTCAATAGTAAAATTACTACTTTAGTTGTTCCCTATTTATATCAAAAGTCAAGTTTAGCATGACGAATAATAACAGTAGACCTAATTTTGTTGTAATTAATTCAAACCGACATGAGTACAGCACAATTACAAGTCACAGTATGAACTGATGACCACAAGTTATGAAAGGAGTCAAATTTAACTGTATGGCAGCCATGCAGGGCGACAACCTGCCCTACCACTCATTTTTTAAATGCCATATGAAAGGCTAATTTGGTCTTTGGGAGGTAGTGGGTTACACAGGGCTGTTTTAAAGAAATTTTTAGAACTGCACAACTCCTTTCCCATGCATCCTCCATTGTAAATTACTTCCAATCGGAGGACAATGACCATTTTTTGCTAGTTTTAACTAGACAGAAGTGCTTCTTCAACTGCACAAATCCATTTAGAACTGCACGTTTTGTGTACAACTGCACGTTAAAAAAAGCCCTGAGTGGTTATCGATACCGCATCCATACCAAACTTCCACTCTACATGTCAGAGTATCCAAAAAAAAATCCCTCCCCGATAATTACTATCAAGAACTTAACATAATTATGCTGCTAAAATAGTTCACTAGTTATGATGGAGATCGTACCGAATGTCTGCGCTTATGTTCGTAGTGTAGGTACGCTGGTTTACCGAAGAGCAGCCAAGGGACACAGAGCATGCAAACAACGAGCAGGAATTTCTGAACACCTTCCTGCAATCAAAACAAACAGATCTATAATTCAATCCATCATGCTGAAGACAGTGCTCAGCGACATTTCAGTGGAATAAACTTCCAGACTTTATTCGCAAATAATCTTCTTTATCGTTCTTCAAGAAAAACCTTTTAAAGACTTATTTGCTTCAGATTGATTACGAATAGATTTTCCTGTTTTAAGCACTTTCAACTTGGCCAAAGTATGACCGACATATTTTTATTTTATTTTATTTATACTCGATCGCTTACGGGGCATCATTAATCTTCATAACCAACCAATCAATCAATCAATCAATCAATCAATCAACGAATATCCATAAAGAGAGTTCAATCAGTTCGTGATATGCATTTCCGCTACCTGTTGTTTTAGTCAACTGTCGAGTTCTGTGGACTTGTATGAGCTATGCCAACATTCAATTCACAAACAGATAAACAGAGTTCACCATCAGCACTAATTCATGCAAGTGAACTCTGCTGCTCATGACACAGTCCACACAAACACACACAAATTGTTTGAGTTGTTAAGTTTACTGATTAGGAAATTAGCAATGATTGTTAATTATACAGCGATGTTCTTGCAAAATTAACTCCGACCTACCTGGCCTGTATAAAGAGGAGGACAGGGTCCACTTCTGTCGTACTGCATCAGGAACATATTGATAAGACCTACATTGAAACAGATAATTATTCATATTTGATATGGATCAGTTAAATTGTTGTATCATCACATTGCATCTGTAGATTCATGTAGTGCAGTGCTGCCCAACCTTTTTACACCGTGGGACAACGAAAAACTTTTATGGGAGCCGAGGGCATTACGCATCCAATTTACTCTGTACATCTGCATACGGTTATGTACACAGATCTGAGGAACCACATGCTGGGATATTCTGAAGGATGTTCTGCTACTTGGATTGCTGTGACAGCTTGGTGTAACAATAATAATAATAACTACGACAATTTATATGGCGCCGTAACACAGCCAAGCCGTTACAAGGGTGCTTAAACCTTAGCACCATGCAAGAACTAGGCAGGAGTTCTATGGTGAGGTAAAATAAATGCTTGTTCGCTCTTGCCTTAACATTTCTCCATGGCTGGCCCTGCAACCTGGAATGAGCGCCCTTTTATTCTTCGTCAAATACCTATTGGTCTTTATGCTTCATTTCTTGCTGTTCTTAAGACTGTCTTATTCGACCGGGGTTGGACTGGGAGCGCTCCTGAGTAGTTACTTTGAAGAGGTGCTGTATCAAACTGCTAGTAAATAATTTTGCGATGAGCATCAACCGTACCGATGAGTAGACTGGGCGCACATCTGGAGAGCGACGCATCGTACGCAATCCACTTGTAGAAGATGAGAATGACGAGATAACCGAAGATGCAGAAGAGGAAAATCATTTCCGGAATGAATTGACAGTAGATGTTGATGCGCTCGTTGAAGTATCTACCAACAGCAAAACAAACACAACGACTGTATAGAGCACAAACGTGTTATGAACTCTCTAAATCGCATTGGACATATCACGTTTGTCCTCTATACAGTCGACATGTGAATGCTGCGTGTCACGCTAAAAACAAACCAGTGCAGTGGTGTAGTGGTGGCGTCCTTGCCTTGGAGTTGGAAGGTCCGACGTTCGAATCCACCTCACCGCGTAAGGACATTGGGCAAGTCCTTCACTCGCAATTGCTCAGCGCTTCGGTGTGAAACTCCGATGCAGTGTCTGCTTTGCATTTGGGAGCGCCTCTGAGTAGTGAGAGAGAGCTTGAAGGGGCGTTACAACAAGTGCACATACAAACAAACAAGAATCGCATTTATTCATTCATTCATTCAATAACTTGTATACAGACTCCAACTACAATGGACAGCTAAAAAGACAAATGAATTGTCTTGAGATTGCTGCTGGCGTCGAGAGGAGTCTTATAAAATATGTTAAGGAAAGGAAGCTGGCGTACAATGGACTGAAGGGAGTTGTTTGGATAATTCAAGGCACAACAACAGGATCACGTGCACGACCAAAAACAAATTGGATGGATAACATCAGAACGTGGCCAACCCACATCGAGGACAGGACATACTGACTGAAGGACATACTGACTGAGGACAGGACATTGTTATCCTCACATTACTTTTGCTGTTTATTTTCAAAATGCATTGACATGTAACTGGGTGCGGTGTGTCACCCTGGTTTGTCTCAATTAACCCTCATCCGAACAAGCGAAAATCCAACTTAATATGAACAAGGGGGGGTCTGGCCAGACCCCCCGTTTTAATGTAGGTTTTTCATAGGTAATAGTGCTTTTTATATGCCAATTTTGTAGGATGATGTCAGAATGACTAAAAACAACAATGTATTAGTCTCTCTATGCAACATAAATCATTTTTAAGATGCATTTTAGACTACATGTCTAGTAACATTAATTGCGACGGTTTGTCATACCTGTTTCATGGACTCAATAACTGTCTATCTATAAAATTTGGAAAATCAAATAAAGAAATCATAACTATAGTAATATTAGTATTAAATGCTGTTAAATTCAAAGTCAGTATGACTATTTTATATAAAATATCTATAAAAAATTAATGGAATATGCCTTCACCTAAAATTGTAAACAATAAACATGTATCATAGTCCGGGTTTGTATGTCAAATGATGATGTCTCTCATCTCATTGGTTAGGAAACTGTCAAAACTATCTTGAATATTCTCATATAATGTGTCCGTATTCTTTTATTCCACATTTTTTGCTTAGCCTACTACATTGTGCACCAGAGCACATCCTTTTGGCAATACATTTGGCTGCCAAACATATCCGGATCTTTACTTGTATTCAGGTCTCTCGGCTTCATCAGTATCAACAGTTTTTCATCATCATCTTCACTATTAAGTCCAGTCTCATCATCATGTTCATCATCATCTTCAATTTCAACAGTTTTTATCATAAGAAACACCTGAAGTTTGTTATTCAGGCATTGATATATTTTCACGTTCACATTCTTTGTTATTGCTCTTATTGTCGAAACTGTCAACATTATACAGTATCCATCAGTATTATATTCAGTATCTCCTTATCTCTCAACCGATTTGGTCGCTTAGACGTGCTAATTGTAGCTCATCCATATAGGAACAAAGTCATAAAAGCAATTTGAGAAACTATCACTTTTAAAAAAGTTATGCACCAAATATATGAAGGGGGGTCTGGCCAGACCCCCCCTTGTTCGGATTAGGGTTAAACGAAGATTATATATAGGACATATTGACAAAACATCATGCACTGCGCTGGCCTTGGAAGAGAAATACAGTTCTCATCCATTCATGTAAAGAAACTGAAAATACGAAGTCGCTGTTCATTACCTGTGATTCTGAAGGCTGAGTATGACACCAAAGAACATCTGACTAACACCAAAGATTATGGAAATTTTCATCTTGAAAGAGTTCAGAAACGTTATCTTGTTTGATGCCAACTGCCAAACCTGAAATCGAGAAAGACCAGACAAAAGAAGATAAACAAACCTTTCAAGATGTCAGTCAGCTGCCTCTAAGAATATAATTGATTCCCTACTGAAGCTCATTCTTCAGCTACTACTTAAGCTCATGTTATGCCTGAATAGTGAATACTCATATGAAAACCTGTCTCTTTCTGTTTGTTTCTGCTTCTCTCTCTGTGTCTGTCTGTGTGAAAGTTTGAAAAACACAGCAATTTTAGCGTGAAACCAATAGAAGCTCTGTTCTAGGTCACTCTACAAGCCAGACCGGTCACAGTTGGTTTTATGATCATCTTCTCATTACCTTGACAGCTGAAGCAGTTCTGGCAAAGCAGAACTATTACAGTTTTACTGGATACAAATAGCAGCAGCATAGAAATTTGCTTCATAAAGTAATTCAATGGCAAAGATTTCAGTTAATTTAAATGATCAGCTTATTATAACAATAACAATAACAATAAGATGAGTAGGGCCTTTCCAGACTTTGATTTTTATATTAGGCGTTAGTGAAGTCACTGAGGGATCCTGTATACCGCGGGGCAAAAAAACTCCCCAAAACCCAATAATAATAATAATAGTAGTAATAATACTCAATAATAATAATCACTTCTACTAATGTTGCGGAGGACGAGGCCTGATTTTCCAGATATTTAAATAACCTTTTTGAAATCCCGAGGGATCTAAGGAACCTCTGGTGAAAACAATAATAATAACAATAATTATAATAATGGTCTTCCCTGATCAATCACAACTTATTAAAATATTTTTGCATACTGACCGGATCCATTCCCACAAAATACGGAACGCCGTCGTAGTTGGTGGCATTGGGATCATGAGTGTTTGGATTTAGCACTACATAATGGCTCTCTATAGGTTTCTTTGGCCTGAAAGAATTAAAACATTCAAACTAAAAACCAAAACCCAAAGTACCGGTACATCAAGCACAACTGTATTTCTGCTTCATAATTATTGCTGTCAGACGATAAAATGTGTGTCTCCATTTCAGGGCACAAAAGTTGCCACAGGTCTGTGCATCTTAAGCCTGAATAAGAAGAATTTTCAAGACCTTTTAAGGTTTCTTGGCAAGTCTAGTTTAGCTAATCCAGTACATAACAAACTTTCGCATAGACAAACTCAGTTTTTGCCTAATGATGCTGGTCTTGTCACTAAAATGCTGGCAATAAAAAGTAGTTTTTGACAAACAAGTCAAACATACATGCATTTTAAATGTGAACCGAACGAGAATGCTATAAAAGTTATCGTCTACTGGTGATACGATCAATGACATTGCAGACAGCAAACCACATCAATGACCTTTAATCTATACAAAAATTGCAAAGTAATTCTGAAGATACTTCTAGCCAAACTTACAGATTTTCATTCCATGCTGAGCCGAACACGTTAAACGGTTTTGAAAAGAAGTCATTGTACAGAAATCCGGCGTAAATTGAGAATGCTCCCATCATTAAGATAATGTAACGTCCTCCGAAGAAGATAGTCCATATCTGAAATCACGAACCAAACAAATCCATTAAACAGATTGAAATAGCAGGTGACATATAAGGGTGATACAAGGTGTCTTCGCTTACTTTCAAACTTAGAAAATGCAGAATGATCACAAGTTATTACAAGAGTCGAATCTAAACGCTGGCAGCCAACAGCGTGCCCATCAAGTATTACTACTCATTTTACCAATGCCATCTGCTGACTGGAAGGTTGAGTGGACCTTTGGGATGGTGGCGGGAATCAAACCCACGTCCGTGCTCTCTTTGTGCACGAGTGTTAACCATTAACCTAAAAAACCCTTCCCAAGGGTTGAGGAAATATTCAAACAATTTTAAAAAACAGCGTAAATAGCTAGTTTATACTAGCAATTTATAGGCTGCTAGTAAAATGCTATAGCTACCAACTTTATAGTAAAATCAACAAGAAAGAATTGATCCGATTCTAATATTGGCATGATTACGTTGATTAGCCACAGCAAAATGAATATTGTGCATGTCAACAGTTTTATAACACATCGCATGGTTTTATTATTTATCACATCTAGAGAGTAACATATTTCTCAACGTGTCTGCCTTCTATAAATGATGTTGAAACTTTAAACAGTAAACAAATCTGTGAGGAAAGCAAAAAAAATGCATGATGAAACTGAGATGGAGTCTTACATCGATATCAATCTTCAATTGGATCAGTCGCTTTTCGAACAACACCATCAGAAGACCAACCATGAACATGATAAATCCATGTCCAGCATCACCAAACATCATTGAAAACAGGAATGGAAAGCTGACGATGGTGAACAACGCTGAAACGAAGACAATTTGAAACGTCTCATCGTTATAACCGAAACACATATATGCAGCGGCAATACAGCAACAATTCTCTTCAATCAAGAAATCATCAAAACAAATTAATTTGTTCAAATTAATAAACAAATTATTTCTTTTATAATTACCTATATAAACAAATACAAATTATTATATAATATATAATTATATATTTTTATAATTATTATATAAAAATTTAATTATTTTTTATATTTTTCATTTCTCTACGCTTAAACTCTATTCAACCACGGTCATGAATCCTAGTCAGAAGAAAAATGCAGTAATTTGAAATTGGCTGAATGTATGTGATTATTAGACAAATACTGTTATTGGATTAAGCATTTTAACTGTGGCTGCATGTAGACCTTGTGAGGTATTTCTTAACACATTGACCGCCTACACGCCATGTTAAACGACTGGCTGTACTACGAGTTAACTCATAGTACGTGTTAAGATAGTTGCTAACTAGCTATCAGCCCAAGGGGTGCCAGCCACAAAGTGCAATCATGTGGTGTAGCCATCATCATTCTCCAACCTTAGTGTTTACAATACACAAGTACGTATCACAAACTACAGACTATCATCAATCATGCCTGCAAGACCCTGTCACTGCACAATGCACATGTGAAGTGTAATTCATCTGCAGACAAACTTATTTAAACATGACAGGAATCATGCTAGCGTGCCTTCAACTCATTGTTATTGTTAGTCCTGAGGTGCTGTTAACAACTAAACAACAAAGCAACTTTCAGTACCTCAAAAATGAGAGGTTAAAATTTGTGCCATATTTTATGGACTATTATAAGTCTTGGTTTTTTTGCAGATGAGTCACAGGTAGCATAGATCTTATAAAAAGATTCTGAACTGATTAGTGTGAAATATCTAACTGCAGTGTCGTCAGTTTTTGAATCTTTTGATACATTAAGCCACTGATAGGCAAATCAAAATATAGAAACACAAACTTAATGTAAATTCAGAAAAACTGCATAGGCTTTAATCATTTAATCTAAAAATAACTTTAAAAAATGCCATAAATAACACAAAAAAACGTTGAAATTTTTGATTTAAAAAGTGAAAAATTTCATTTTAGCAAAAAATTCTATATTCAGCAAGTAGTTGCCAATAATGGTCAAACATATTTACTGCCACTTACAACGTACACAGTTAATGGCATTTGACTGTCTATGTATTGGTTTTTCTATAGCTGCCTAAGTTCAACACGACCAATGTATTGAGTTGAAAAACATTTTGCTGGTTTGTGCCACTGTGCTTTATAAAAAAATTACATATAATCTAAAAATAAGGTAAATTGATTGCAGGTTCTCAGTAAGACTCCAACTTGAGCAATTTTCTAACTATCATAATCAGAGCTTGGAAGGAGAGGATTTCACGAATAATTAAAAATGTCCTCTTTCAGTTCCTACATCTGTAAGAATGGCTAAAAAAAATTAATCGCAAATGTGTCACCTGGGTTGACTTCTCTGTAAGTGGCCACTCCGTAGGCATCAACAATGTCCTGAAAAGCGCTCGTGAACTTATTTGTCTGATGATATGTCGGCGGCGGCTCCTTTGTCTCCATTCGGTTTAAGATGGCAGCTGAAGCAGAACTACCACTCTTGTTCTGTTCAAATACAAACATTGATGAGCACCATGAATTAACTTTTCACACATTTTCACCACTGCCTCCACATTCTCAGCTTGTTTCAGTATTATCAATAACATTTCAATTAGCAGTAGTAATAATAAGTTATAACATTGCAAATCTGCTACAGAACTACCATAAACAAATGCAGTATTAATATAAATTTATAACTATGAATTCGACCTAAAAAATCGTAATATTCACATCAAATTTAAAACTATGATGGAATTAACCCCCAAAATCATATCAGGGCTTAGTGTCATTATACTGGCTCAATCAAGCGATATAAATCACTCAGGCAGATATTGTGGGGCGCGGTGGTCTAGTGGTGGCGTCGTTGCCTTAGAGCCGGAAGGTCCGAGGTTCGAATCCACCCCCCCCCCCCCACGTAAGGACCTTGGGCAAGTCCTTCACTTACAATTGCTCAGCGCTTCGGCGTGAAACTCCGATGCAGTGTCCGCTCTGCATCGGGAGCGCCTCTGAGTAGAGAGAGCTTGAAGGGGCGCTATAACAAGTGCACATACATACATACATACATATCTATAGTAATATTTAAACAGCAAAGTGTCTCTTAGCCAAAACATCTAAAAGAAAACCAGCTGCTGCTTGATAAAAAAATACACACTGTTCCCCTGCGTAGAGCGTGCTGTATCTGGTCGAGCTGTGCGACAGGGCACCAGCATTCGCCTATGAGGCATTTCTGCGTGATGTCGATGTTGAACCAGTTCATCGCATGATAGATGCTTTTGATCTTTCTCACTTTGATCGACCACAATCGAATCGATCGCGAGATCGCAGACAGAACGGCAAAACGGTGACTCTCCGTCTGACTAAGAACCTACAAACGACAATTACAATTACAAGCTACAAACGACAAACAATTACAAATTACAAACGACAAACAATGACAAGTTACAAACAATTACAAGTTACAAACGACAAACAATTACAAATTACAAACGACAAACAATGACAAGTTACAAACAATTACAAGTTACAAACGACAAACAATTACAAATTACAAACGACAAACAATTACATATTACAAACGACAAACAATTACATATTACAAACGACAAACAATTACAAGTTACAAACGACAAACAATTACAAGTTACAAACAATTACAAGTTACAAACGACAAACAATTACAAGTTACAAACGACAAACAACTACAAGTTACAAACAATTACAAGTTACAAACGACAAACAATGACAAGTTACAAACGACAAACAATGACAAGTTACAAACAATTACAAGTTACAAACGACAAACAATTACAAGTTACAAACGACAAACAATTACAAATTACAAACGACAAACAATTACATATTACAAACGACAAACAATTACAAATTACAAACGACAAACAATTACAAGTTACAAACGACAAACAATTACAAATTACAAACGACAAACAATTACAAATTACAAACGACAAACAATTACATATTACAAACGACAAACAATTACAAGTTACAAACGACAATTACAATTGCAAGTTACAAACGACAAACGATTACAAGTTACAAACGACAAACGATTACAACATGAACATGATTCACCTGATCTTACCAATCCAACGACTCCAACTGCAATATTATTATTATTATAAATGAATGAGTGATCATGCCATGTATCCGACAATATGCTGGATGTTCTCCACTGGCTCCCTCTCCATCAGAACTCAAACTGAATCATTGCTTTGGTATGGCGGTCCTTGATCTTACCAATCCAATGACTCCAACTGCAACATTATCATAATGCATGAGCGATCATGCCATGTCTCCGAATATATGCTAGATGTGCTCCACTGGCTTCCCATTCCAGCAGAACAATTCGTTAATGCTTAAAATATGGTTGGACGATTTTAACCCTGAGTAAGACTCAGGTCAGAAAGAACTGATTCTGATTGTATTCTAAAATTCTGTTTTATCCAGACAAATCAATTAATAACTAATTCAACTGTCACATACCAGCCAAGCAATTGGAAATGTAACCACTAACCTATCCATAAACAATTTGGATGAAAAAAAGTCTTACAGTGTTGAGATCTTCAATCCTGGTCATAACGCCCATCGCCAATTCTCGTCTCTGAGCTTTCGTCTCGGGACATGGATAGATCGTAGCGTGAAAGCTGTTCAAGAAAATGGTACACATCACACTCACAAATAACAGTGACAATGAAGACAACCATAGGCGTACGGGAGGTTTCAAAAGTGGGGGGGGGGGAAAGTTTGAACTTCTGCCCGAAAAATTTATCCGGCCAAAAAAGTTGACGACTTTTTTATTAGTCGTCCGGGACTGTTTTTGCCCGAAAAATCAGACTTGCCTGAAAGTTGGGGGTGGGGGAATTTGCCCCCTCTGGACCCTCGCCTTGTACGCCTATGAAGAAGACTATGACGGTTCCACTGATTCATGCAAAGATGATCATCAGTAGAGTGGAGTAGAGTGGATGACAAACTAACAATCAAACAATCATGACCAAAATATAAGTGGCTACAAGTGTAAAATGAAAATTTATATAGCACCACTTCAGTAGAGACTAATCAAAGTCACTCCTGACACCTAACACAACGACACCTAACACAACGACACCTAACACAACGACACCTGACACAACGACACCAATACAGAGCAGAATGGTCTTCAAGTGCTTGCAGAAAAGAGATAAAGAACGGCTGACAAGTGTGTGTTTTAGAGTAGTTCACACTAAAACTGCTCAATTGACCGTGGACTTTGAGGCTGGTGAGACAATCAAGTTGTCTGATGCATGGAGTAGCAGAGAAATCTGCAACCAGGAATGAAGACATTGAGATGCAAAGCTCCTTGAGACCAGGTGAACCAGAGTCTGCTGTGCAATTATGTATGAGCATCAAGATCTTAAACTCAATGCACTCTGCATATCCTCCCACATATGGATGTGAATATGATAAAATTTAGGAATGCCGCTGATAAACAGCATTCAAGATTGATTGATGCCAATTTATGCAGGAAGGATTGACTTGCATCAATGATATTAACCTAGACAGTCATTCTTGGTGCATATTATGAATGCACACACCTGGGTTGTTGCTGTGCAAGTTGTAAGCGATCAATATATAGTGAAACTCAAAGCCAGATGGCCAAAGGATGTTTGATATGCATTCTCTAAGATAAAAGCGAATAAATGGCCTCAGATCGTACACACAGCAGTTGGAAAGGAGAAAAATGCTGGTGATTAGGCCAAAAAATCATGTGTTTGAAAATCAGTCAACTGTTAGATGAAGTGTGGCTGGAGACAGTTGGACAACATCAATGATGGCTGCAAATGAACAATCACAGCATGATTGAAACATGTAATGATGAAGAATGTGATGAAGGAAGTGATGAAGATTGAAGAATGCGATGATAAAGAATGTGATGATGCTGATGATAACACAACAACGACGAAACTGCTGATCGACAATAAAGCTCATGATTATAATGATGATAATGACGATGATGAAGATGATGATGACAATGACGACAAACAGCAACAATGAATAACGTAAAGTGACAGCCATGCTAAGAAGATGTACGACTAATATCCAACTTTGCTTCCAACTATAAATCAGGTGCCATCAGCAATGATGATAAACGGATATGCATAAAAAATGATTAATTAATTGCTCAGATGAATAATTAGCTGTAATTTGTCACGTAACACAAAACAAGAGCCAGCGACTAGCGGCTTCCTAGATCTCATGCAAATAAAGTCTCGTTACTACTCACCCCTCACAAATCTTTTTCACCTTTGTCTTCAGTTGGTCGCCTTGAAAGAAAACTAAGAAAACCGTCTTTAGTACGTATTCACCCTGTAAGCAAAAACAAGGTCCGCTTTTGTAAAAAAGTCAGTGAAGAAATTAAATGGTATCGTATTGTATTGTATAGAGGAAGACAAATCCAGAGATAGAGAGATGAGTGATTAATATGCGCAAACGAAATGAAATGAAACTAAGAAAGGGCAATGTTGTGGGGCGCGGTGGTGTAGTGGCGTCGTTGCCTTGGAGCCGGAAGGTTCGAGGCTCACATACAAACAAAATACAAACAAACAAATGCTGGGTGCTTACTGAGACTGGATCTTCAAGCGGCACTTCAATGTCCGTCTGTTTCATGAGGATGTTACCTCTGCACGTGCGCCACAGCATACGCTCAAACGAAGGCAGATGAGAGCGTAGGATCACACCAGCGACAAACCTAGACACACAACACCAAACAGATCTGCAATTAGCCGACAAATCTAAGTGCGCAATAAGAGCATAAAAGAGAGTGCTGTATTGCACTTGTTTGTTTACTTCTCCAATTAGCTATAGCGTCCCTTCAAGCACCCTACTCAGAGGCGCTCCCAACTACAGCATGGACAGTGCATAGAAGTTTCACGCCGAACATTTGCGAGTGAAGGACTTGTTCAAGGTCCCTACTCGGTGGCTTGTTTGTTTGTTTGTATGTGCACTTGTTATAGCGCCCCTTCAAGCTCTCTTCTCAGAGGCGCTCCCAAATGCAGAGCGGACACTGCATCGGAGTTACACGCCGAAGCGCTGAGCAATTGTGAGTGAAGGATTTGCCCAAGGTCCTTACGTGGCGAGGTGGATTCGAACCTCAAACCTTCCGACTCCCAAGGCAACGACGCCACCACTACACCACCGCGCCCCAATAATATAAAACCATCATATCACGATTTGCCAACAGACACTCACTCGAATCGGACCGTTTGATGAGCGGGAATGTTGAGGCTGTCGTCCGCCAGTAGATTCACCGACTCAATTCCCTCGGCCTGAAGATCGATCATAGAACTATCGTAATGTCGATCAACCTAACAATCACCAACCAGACATTCGACATCAGACACTACATACAATATGCAGCTCATCACAACAGCCACAGAATTGAGATTTCCTATGAATACAGTCGCTACCACTTAAGTACATGATGGATAAATGCAAATCTTGTTTACATTCCTAAATGCAGGCTGCACCAATTTTATTGTGATGTATTCATTCATTCATTCAAGTATTTAAATAGCGCCTCTTCAAAAAAAATACTCAGAGGCGCTCCCGACCCCAGCACGGCCAAACAGAACAGTTTTTAAGTGCTTATAGATAGAATGTGTCAGAGAGTGATCTAGGCGTATTGCGCCTGGGCATTTATACAGCACCTGTCCTGAGGAACCTTTTTCCCACATTCTAGCAAGAGCCACCTATAACTTACGCCCTAGACCGCATCCAGTTGTTCCACTGGTCAGTAAGGGATGTTAAATGCTTCATTCCTCTTTGCCGGCCATCAATGACATTGTTATGTTCGCATTATTATTTTTTGTTTCTATTTAATGTGCTTTGATGTGTACTTGGTTGCAGAGTGTCACTATGTTTGGTCTCATTTTTCAAATAAACGAAAATTATTATTATGCAGCAGTAGTGATCATTGACAGGCACTTCAAGCATGAGCACTCCAAGGAAAGAGAACAATTTTCAAGCAACAGACTATATAGTGTATAAAGCACCAAAAACCTCAACACGAATTTGTAGTGGAAGGTTTAATATTTCACACAGAAGGACTGATAATTGCAAAGGTACAGCATCAATCATTATATAGAGTTTTAAAAGGAAGACAACTGGGCCCACTGGGGTTATGAGCGCATTGCATATACGCTTAATTCAATATGAGCACAGCCAACTGCATACATGTTCATTGTGCATTGCTGTGTGTATGTCAATGCTATATAAAAGCACAGCAATGCGGAACAATCTGGCCACAGCCTAGGCAGTTCACCCAGTGAACAGCTGTTCAGTGGTCTGTCTTAGCTGCACTGTGGCCCATATCACCCGGTGAAGAACCATTGTTACAAGCGGAAATTCCAAAATTTCAGAACACGTGAAAACCAAATCATAAACATTCCATTTAAATGGCTGTCTTTCACGTACAGAATAGTTTAACTGAAAGCAGTATAGTATAAAGCTCCAACCATTATTGAACAGCAGCAGCACATCAATTGTACATTTAGCCAATTTCACACAATGCCAGTAAGTGACATGATGGCCAAACCTCTTCAAAGAATGTATGTGTCTTCCGTAGAATGTGCTTCAGTTCAGTTAAGTCTAGGAAGTTACGCTTCAGTGTCTCCGTGTTATTATTCAGGTCCTTCATTTCCTTCTCCATGCGTTCAAACGTCGACTAAAACAATTAAGTAAGTAAGAATATGCTTTATCAGACCATTAGCAAATGCACATGTATGTGTAGGTTTACAGTTAGAAATCATTCTGAAATATATAATAGAGTTATGCAAAGTCATATTGATAACATCCTCATAATAAAACTTCCTTTGGCAAAGGTGTCAACTCTAGGTAGGGTTAGATCAGTGATTCCCAACCTTTTTTGACTTGAGGGCCACTTTTTCTAAGTTGGAGGACACGAGGGCCACTTTTTCTTACTTGAACGGCATCAAGGGGCCACAAGGCTAAAATTTAATGAACTAAAGCATACAAAATTGTTATAATTCAATCAAAAGAGAGTGTTTTAGGTTTTTTATAGACGTCAAAATAAATAACTTGTAGTATAAATTAATTATGTGTTCCATCCTGCTCAAATTGTCAATTTTTCAAATATTTCTGTTAATTTTCTGAGAGATGAGGGCCATTTTTTAAGGTCTGGCGGGCCACTTTTGGCCCGCGGGCCACGGGTTGGGAACCACTGGGTTAGATCATGGGGTCTGGGCTGAGTAGTGTACGGAGTAACCAATATGCCATCAGATGCACAAGTTCGCTTGAATGCATTACAATTTTTTGATGGAAAGCTAGCTGAAGAAGAAGAAGAATAGTCAAATTAAACAAGATGTCAATGCAGAGCTGTAGCACTGAAATTTAGTTATCTTCAGTAACACAACTACATCGTACGGTATGTATACACTTGAGCAACTCTGGAAACTTACTCAGCAGCATCACACTCATTGCTTTAACCAGAAAAGCATATGGCCTAATATAATTATTAGTCACCTCACTGTATTGATTCAGTCTGCTGTGCACATTCAGTCACAGTCAAAGAGATAGAGATCTGTACTCAGTAAGATATTTAAATGATATTTAAATGATCAAACAGATCTATACCATACAGAAACAAACATCCTCAGGCACGAAATAAACAATCGAATATCTACCTTCACCAATAAAGACATTTTAAAAACTTTTTAAGCAAACCAGTCTTGCCTTGGAATATTTAAGAAACTCTGTGCAGGCACTTTTTCTTCTTGTACAATGTACAACATGTACATCACAAACTGTTGAAGACTGTTTTTTTCGCTTGATCTCGGCCGAGAGCGCCCCTGAGTAGGTACCTTCAAGGGGCGCAATATAAATTCCGATTGATTGATTGATCAAAAGTATTGAACCTCGAATACAGAATGTACATCTTTGTTCTTTCATCAACATCATTGTCATCATCTTCCCATTGTCATTATCTCCTCAAGCATTGCCATTAAATTTTTCACAAACACATGAATGTCATACTCTAGCAAAATAACACTATGTTTAAAATAACACTATGTTTAAAATAACACTATGTTCAAAATAACACTATGTTCAAAATAACACTATGTTCAAAATAACACTATGTTCAGGCCCCCTGGCCCAGAGAAAATTATTACCTCCAGATCGGACATTTCTCGGGGGGCCGGGGCTTCTGGATTATCACCGGTATCCACTGCGACAATGCCATCAGCTTTCAATTCTTTGTCGAAGAATCCTGAATAGATTCAAACATACAATACAAAAATCCATTTCTGTGTATTAATGCTTATACCATAACTCACACCAAGGCTGTAGCTAGGATTTGATTTTGAGGGGTGTTTCTTCGGGGGAGAATTTCTGACGACTTTTTTTAGTCGTCGGAAACGGCTTTCTTACCATTTTTCGCCTAATTTCATGTTTTATGTGCTAGTGAATGCATTCTATTATTTTTTACATTTTTCATTTCGATGGGTGTGTTCATGATTTTATTTCATGGTTTTTACATCATGCGCTAGTAAATGCATTATATTAGTTTTCAAAATTTTCCATTTCGGGGGGTGTTCAAACACCCAAAACACCCCCTAGCTAAGGCCTTGACTCACAAAACTAAAAAGTCTTGCACTAGTTATCTAGGACCACAATGTCTACAAAATCCAGTATTCTGCAGAGCGTCTGATGCTCAGTTTCTGCTGCACAAAGGTAAATAGCACACCAGATTCTGCCACCAGAATACCAGTGTGGTCTAAATGCCACATGTTTATAAGATGGACTAAATAAGGATCTAAGTTCGGAGCTCAGTTTTGAGAAATCCCTTTTCTTATACTATGACCATTGACCACCTTACTCTCATAATTCTTTCTATTTCAATTTAATATTTAAATACAGGACGTATTACAGGTATATTCACATTTTTGGTATTAACAAATCCGACGACTGCTGAAGAGCATTTAGAACAGATTGCATTGTATCGATAAATTTATATACCATCTCACACAGTGCATATTAACTAGAGGTGCTCCCAGTGTGAGATACCAAGAGAGAGAGAGCACAGACAGCAAAAAGAGGCACTTGGCGTACCAGTTAACCCTTTAACGACCAGCGTGTACTAAAATGCATTGGAAACATATGTAGCTGGTCGCTAAAGGGTTAAGAAATGCATCAAAGGAGTAAGCAAAATAGAAAACACGTGCAGCTGGTTGTTAAATGGTTAATTATCTTTCTATGGCATCAATTAGCCAGCTCTGTCAAAGTCTGCATTCACATGCAGCATGGGCAAACCAGTCAGCGCTGGATTGGAGAATAAGGAGCACAGATCTATCTATGGCAAAGACTGCTTTGTGCAGTTTGTGGTAGCAGGACACACCATGCTCTGTTGCTCATGTACAATTAAACTGGTCCACAGAGTTGCACTCATGAGTTAATGAGTCAGCACTGAAATACCAAACCAGATTACAAAATCAGACCCGATTAAAAAAGCAGATAAGATTACAAAATCAGACCATATAACAAAATCAAATCAGATTACAAAATCAGATCAGATTACAAAATCAGATCAGATTACCAAATCAGATCAGATTAAAAAATCAGACCAGATTAAAAAATCAGACCAGATTATAAAATCAGACCAGATTACAAAATCAGACCAGATTACAAAATCAGATCAGATTACAAAATCAGATCAGATTACAAAATCAGATCAGATTACAAAATCAGATCAGATTAAAAAATCAGACCAGATTAAAAAATCAGTTATACAAGTTGATATACATGATATGAATAATGAAGCACATATCAACTAGTATGAGGAGAATATATAGCAAAACACAGTATCTGCTATACTGCACATGAGTCCATTAATATAACACTTGCAAGCATGCACAGTGAACTCAAGCAATGTAAAAAACTAAAGATACTTGGATTGGTAATTAAACAGAGCTACATAGAGGATGTCCCAAGTCAACTGCACAAACTCAGCCAGCCATCCCTCTGAGAATGCAAAATGTCTGTCAAAGCAAGCTGATAGTGCAGTGTTTCTTAACCAGTGTTCGACCGAACCCCTGGGGTTCAATGAGCCACCGCCAGGGGTTCGGCAGAGGTCCTCTGAAATATATACATATTCAGGGTCAGTGAGTGAGTGAAAAATCATTCGCCATTTAATTTTTATTTTTAGAATTTTATTTCATAACAAAGGACACATCAAGATGCAATTGGTAGTGTTGGTACGGTTAGTTAACTGTTAGTAGCCTAGTTCATGTATTGAATGTATTAATATTGCATCACATTTTGGCACAATTTTTTATTTCCTTTTGTTCCCATTAGCTAAAAAATATTGTTCAAACTATAGGGGTTCGGCGAGTGGTCATGCATTTCTCTTGGGGTTCGGCTCCCTTGAAAAGGTTAAGAACCACTGTGATAGTGTATAAAAATGTATCTTCAGCGCTGTCAACGGACCCAATACCCCCTTACCCATCAATTGGTAGAATCTGGTCTGGGCCAGTAAATCAGTTGGGAAGCCCACAAGAGAAACATAATACATGAAGTAGGTCTAAGTTTTACAAGCTTTGTCAGTAGAGCAGACATTGCCTTTTGCATGTGGAGATTAGTCATGGCAGTTGGCGCCTATTTTACTTACTTTATGCATCTTATTGTTGTCCTGGCACAGTTATGCTTAGGCTTCAGCCACAGGATCTGTCAATCTATGGTATATATGACCTTTCAAGAGAGCTCTGCTGCCTTGAGAGTCATGTAAACAAGTGTGTGTTTATTTATTTACCTCTTTAACTTTTAACATAGGTCTTCTAGCCAGTAAAATACAGAATACAACTTTAACAATATTTAGTACTGACTTGAGAAATTATCGCAAAACATTTAAAAACAAAACAAAACAGTGAACTCAATGCCATGCTGAGTTACAGCTCTTAACCCTTTAATGCTGGAGGCCGCGGAGGGTATAGGATTTTGCATACCATTTACTACCATCTCGGCATTAAAGGGTTAAAAGCAAAGCGGCTGCTGATAAGTTAACTCACGAAGTTTCCTTTCCATTTCTTCACATCTCCGAACTTCATTCACAAACTTCCTCTGGAATGCGTTTACGCTTGCATTCAGCTACAAAATCAAATTCAATGTACAATGTACATGTTATTTAAAGCATCTTCCTTAATTAACCCTTTCACTCCCAAGCACAGGTTGGCTTCACGTAGCATTCATGTTCCGATCGTAGGTATAAACACCACACATCAACACTGCATAAAACAAACATGCTTACTTTATGTGCTCATTGAAATCTGGATTTTAGTTGTACCGCAGGTTTTGGTTACAAGTGTGATTGTTAACTATTAGGTAAACATAAAAACTCTTAGCTTACAAACTGAATACTTCTCGATACATCAATTGATGAAAATGCATTATATATTCAAATTAACTCGCAGTAATATCGGCCGTTCAAAGACTTTAGGCTTGGCGGAAAGTACACTAATGACTGTGAGACAATTCCACAGGTCATCAAATAAGGCATGACAGCATTAAATCTATCAGCAAGTGAGGAATAATAATTATTTTCAAAGCAGTTAACAACTTTCTAGGCAGATCTACAATCAAGCAACTGTGGAATAGTGGGACAACCAACTATCGTGGGACAAATAAAAAACCGTTTATTTTCCAGTTGATAAAATAGCAATCAATGCCACTCACATCTTTCAGCTGAATCATGCCCAGCTCCCCAAGTTCTGACAGACAGTTATATGCGGCCTCTGCTTGCAGAAACAGCTGACACAGAGTCATAGGTTCACTGCGATACAGGGACCCCATCTCTAAATCATACAAGCAAGCACAAACAAATGCAACATGTCTTTAACTCCACTAGCGCTATTAATAGCTACAATTTAGAATTTCCAACAGTAACGAACCTTAAACAATGAAGGTTTCACACGCATAGCACCAAACACCTTATTGTACACTGCTTAGTCATTTACAGATCGAGAGCTGACCAAATTGAAACAGTATGAATTACTTGATTCATTCTATCATTGATATCCTCAAATACTTAATCTTTATCGAAGCCATATTAAATGAATCACGGAAGTTTAAGTAATACCTTGTAGATATATCATGAATGCAGACCCTCAAATAAATACCTACATGATACTAACAAGTCCTAGCATTAGAAATGAATGAAGGACACTAACAAGTCTTAATTGTATATCTGAATAGCAGTACTAGTAGGGCATTACTGCGATGACATTAACAAGTTGACACAGCAAATGATAATGCAGAAATTGGCTAATTGGACAGCTCTAGAGATATCACCGCGATTACGCCCTACGCAAAATCGAGAAATTTGCTCGTCGACTTTTGTCCGGAGGGGTGGGGGGATAATGTCTTACAACCTTATTTACCTTATATAAGAGCGTTAGATCGCGAACGTACACGATCACGGACCGTAAATGACGTGGCGCCCATGATTCAAACGATCAGCGATGGTGAAGGATCTCATTCAATAAAGCCACTCAACAATGAGCAGGATTGAGGCCATACGGTCGCTACATAAAAAGCCATTACATTTACATATAACATATAGCCAGCATCACGCAAGCATGACGTGTAGCAGCCGGGATTTAATAGGGAAATAATGCGAATCGAACTCACTGTTTATATCGGAGTAGTGCGAGCTCAAGCAGCCACCGCCGAATTTAAGCGATATGAAACTGTTCCTTCACTAATATACCCTGTCCCTCAAGTTTATAAATCGGCAGTGTAACGAATTACAAATAAATTATGTTTTCTAAGAACATCATCGCGATATTTCCCGACGACGGAAGTTGTCTTCTTAGGTCACTCCCAATACAGGTAAATGGATAATTGCACCTGATGAAATTCGATTTTGGAGTCAGTTATCGAACTCCGCGAGCTGTCAGCGTACTTAGCATGAGTAATTTAGTTACAATGATAACCAATATTGTTTTTCATATCTGTTACACCTACTGTGATATGGGCATTGTTGTGACTGTGAGGAATATAATTATTAGAGATGTATGCAACAAGTCAATTTTCGGGTGACCGCGGTAATTTAGCGGTCGGCATGTAGGCTGTAGTGCTCTTAGACCAACGATGATGCAATCCACAAGCTTTGAGTGACTGTAAAGAGGCTTTTAAAATGCTGATCCACTACTAAGAACAGTCTGAAAGACTAAGATCTTTGCTAAGAATAATCATTTTACCCAACGAATTTTGCCGCGATTGTGTCCGATAAAAGACTTCTTACCCGACAAAGTGCAGTTTAGCTAATTAGCCTCCATGCGCGTTGTCATTGCCACGCGCAGCTGACTATCCAAAAAAGCGCTAAAGGTCAATAAATATTTATTTGTGTTGAGCTGCTCAAGTTGCTACCCAAGGACTATTAATATTAATAATTATAATAGTCCTTGGTCCTTGGTTGCTACCCAACTCTACTCATAGGTGTAGGGCTGTAGGCTATAATTAGTGTAAGTGTGCATTAACATTCAAAATTGTAAGGCTTGTTTTGGGGCAAACAATCAATGTTCCTCCCACTATTAAATTAGATATCTAGTCTAAATCACTCTGCATAATTGTAACTTCTAGATTTTGGAAATTGTAAGATCGCCTATAGCCTAAATAGACGCTGTAATTTTCGAAAATTTGTCAACGCCAGGTCATCTGATTTTGCAGATGGTGTGCCAACAGCCTACAGGCACACGTACTCGACTTTTAACCTGGTGGTACAATATAAATCGTTTTTAACCTGGTGGTACAATATAAATCGTTTTTAACCTGGTGGTACAATATAAACCGTTTTTAACCTGGGGGTACAATATAAATCGTGAACACCTCGCGGCTCTATAGCGACGTACTGCACTTAGAAATTAAAATAATTCTTAATTATTCTTGTGACAATTAAAGTTCCTTATATTTTTTTATTATTAGATAGTATTAGGTGTTACTATAATTTTTATTGTTGCTTTGAGTTTTCGCGCCAAATGTAATACACACCTTGACCATGCAATGAGACTTGATGAATGATGACGCGTTTTTGCGTCATTGATAGCCTAGTTTTGATACCGATCGAGGCCACATTATATTTAAAGCGGTTTTGTTCGAAATTAGTAAATAAAATGTAATGTTTTCTTAGCGCTGTAAGATTTGAGCAACTTGGTGTCGCTTTGCAATGATTTCCATTATTGAGGTATATAACATAACTATTTAAGGCGAATATGGATATCGCTTTTTATGTTTCACATTGTTTAGTTTATTGTGGCATGGTGAAGGAAGACTTTCCAGAAAAACCAAGTAAGCCCATGCTTTGACGTTCTGTGTACAGAATTTATTTATTTATCAGTTTACAAGAATTCTTATGTTCATCCAGATTTATTAACGTTAAGGGTGACTACTCAGAAGCGCTCCCACCACAGCGCGGCTAAATAGGACAGCTTTCAGATGCGCATATGACTTTCTAGCAATTATTATTTGGTCTCCAGAATGACGTTGAGTAGGCCTACCTATATACGTACCTACATCATCATATCAGAACGGTAAGTGTCCAAGTCAGCTATAATAGGTCACTAGGTGATTTCTGACTTTTGAGAGACGTTCAATGCCTTAATTGGCTCTCTTAAGCGGATGCCCACGGTGCTCATAATTATATGCATGGATGTGGGCTGGATCATGACCCTCGGTATCAGAGGGTCATGGCTGGATCCTGATCCTGCCGTTAGTTGCCCTCAAAGCATGATCGAGTGTAAAGAGAACTTATGAATTGTGGTTTCTTGAGCGTAGACCTCTAGGCCCCATAGTTTGTGTCTATAGACCTATAGGTATACGCTTACCCCATACCAGAATTGCTTGACATGCGCCCATGTGTTCCCAGACAGTCCTTCAAGATTGTGGTGGGACGGAGTTACTTAAACCCAATATTTTGCAAATATTTCATGAAAATGTTTACAGTGTTATCCACTGTTTATCCATAGCAACAGGACAGTGCGCCAGAATTGCAGGTTGATCGAAGCAAAATGGAGATAATTATGGAGACACTTTAATTATCATCATGTGATCAAGATATTCAGATCAGATAGGAGCATGGATGGGAAGTACACAGGGCTGTTTTAAAGAAATTTTTAGAACTGCACAGCCAGTTCTTTTCTTTACCATTCTCCATGGTAAATTACTTCCAATCGTAGAACAATTGCCTTTTGGCTAGTTTTAACTGTACAGAAATGCTTCTACAGCTGCACAAATCCATTTACAAATGCACATTTTGTGTATAAATGCACGTTAAAAAAGCCCTGGAAGTACACTAACTGAAGTAGTGCTGTCCTTGCTTTGCAGATGAATTCGCCGCTTCACGACGTTATCCATTCTCCGTATTCCTTGCCTGCATGTTGTCCTGCTTCTCTGGTGATATTCTGGTGCTTCTTCTTCTTGGTGAACAGCCTTTGAGCTTTCTACAGGATCACCGTAACGTACTGATTGCAGCGACTGTCTGGTTTGTATGTTTTTAACACTTATGTAGCACCATTTGAACCTTTTGCAGTAACATCAATTCATATAATATTTATATTGCTTCGCAATGTTTCCCTAGAGCTACCCACTGGTTTCCTCTCTCTGCCCGCAAGTCCCGCATCCAATATAAATTCGTTGCTTTGGTCTTCAAGTCCAACTGGGTCTTGTGCCGAAACATATCCAGGATCTCCATTGTTCTCATTTTTCTGCATCTTTTCATCAGCCTTTCTGTTCTGGATCAGTCTGACTTGTTTATCCCACGAGCTAGAATCACTAAATTACTGAAGCTGGATCCTAATTGTAACTTCTTCTTTGCTATCATTTGGGCCCTCCTTATGGATTGCCTTCCCTCAGCTCTACGTGGGATTCTCCTCTCTGGATCATTATCTGCATAGATCTCTCTCTCTCTGTTCTTAAAACCTATTTCTTCGTGCAAGCTTCTTGCACTGGGAGCACTACTGAATGACCATGGCTGTAGGCGGCGATGTGAAATTGCTAATTACAATATTACAATGTTGATTTAAACCCCAGAATACAAGTGTAGCTGTAGATTATTAATGTTTATACAATATATATCAGACGTGTAGAATATAATTTTACCTGGCTATTTAATAAATGTTAGTTTTTTTATGTCAGCTGAACCATTGCAAACAAATATTACAATTGATGTCTTTGCTGACTTCAGATTGGCAAATAACAGATTACTGAAGTCCATTTTTTTTTCTGTGACTGCTACAGGTGCGGATGGGTTTCATATGAAACTTTTCCACCGTCTCGTCTGCGGCGTATGGTTCCCTGAAGAAATTGAAATAATGAAGCCATCCTTGTAAGCAAACTTGAATTTTCATGCCCTTTTTTCATGTCGTCTCTGTGTTTGTGTGTGTGTGTGTGTGTGTGTCTGTCTGTCTGTCTGTCTGTCTGTCTGTCTGTCTGTCTGTCTGTCTGTCTGTCTGTCTGTCTTATGTATGCATATGTATGATGCATGCATGCATGCATGTATGCCTGTCTGTCTGTCTGTCTGTCTGTCTGTCTGTCTGTCTGTCTGTCTGTCTGTCTGTCTGTCTGTCTGTCTGTCTGTCTGTCTGTCTGTCTGTCTGTCTGTCTGTCTGTCTTAGGGTAACATTTCAACGTTAATGCATTACTATTACGTAATACCATCATAATTGACATTCATGTTAATGCTATTATTGGTACCTATTCATATTAAGGAATAGCTGTGTATATACTTTTATGGTTCACCATTACAATCCTCTTAGTTGACCTATATTCTGAATTGCAGGACTGATATCGATGTATGAGTCATTTTGGTTCAAATACTTTCATTCTCTGTTTAAAAGTAAAGTACTATCCCGCTCCATGAGGAACATAGGGAGGCACTCATCTCCTTTTCAATGGCCTCTCTGTTTAATTTAATAATTCATATACTTAAACTAAACAATGTCAATGTAGGCAGTTGCATATCGGAAATCAGAACCCAACCCTCTTTAAGCTGTGGCTTTTGTAGGGCTCCTTTGTACTGAATGATTGCTTGCTTAATGTGTTATGATGACATTCATGAGAAAGTATAATTAAACTTTCAATCAAAAACAAATTGGTGTGGTGGGAATGTTTGTTGCGTTGCAGCCAGAGAGTTGCAGGTTCGAATCCACCTCAAGCCACCGCGTAGGAACCTTGGGCAAGTCCTTCACTCGCAATTGCTCATGCGCTTCGGCGTGAAACTCCGATTCAGTATCCGTGCTGCAGTCAGGAGCGCTTCTGAGTGAATCTTTTGAAGGGGCGCTATAACAAGTGCACATACAAACATAGTTATGAAGTTATGAGTAGGCTACAGCAGCAGGTCAGTCATTTGTTCTACAGGATTCGCAACATTACATTTGCAGGGCCACCAAACTGTCATTGCTTGGTGCCATCTTCTTCGTCCTGGACAAAAAGGGTCTGATGACGTGTGCACCGTTGTCAGGGAGTTACCTATAGTCCTATACGTTGCCATAGCAACCACTCACGGGATCGGCGCCGTGCTGGCCGCCGGCTTCAAAGCCGATCCGATCGAACACCTCACTGACACCCTCTGGCCGGTGCTTACACTTCGATGCATGTGGTCAGAAAGCCCGGATGTCATTGAGGAAAAGGAGAACTCATAGACACACACGACGAGTCTTACACACCTTAATTGTTAATTAATTAATTAATTAATTGTTTGACATGCCATCTGCCGATTGTCCCATAGTACTTCTCGTTGCCTCATCCAATTTCCCTCCTTTTTTCTTTTCTTATTCCTCCTTCCCCCACCATTAAAAATCATCTCCCTGTGTGTTTAGGCTTATACCCTATTGATTTCTACCTGTCCGCTGCTCATGTACATATTTTCACTGGTCTAAATAACCTGATGTTAGAAAGGTGAATTTCTTTGATAAGACTTGTTAAAGGAAACACATGCGATTTAATTTCCGATATGATTTAATTTTATCATGACAATGTTTGCCTGTGATGATATTGACTATCAATTGGTAATTAATACAGGTCTATTATCGACGTTGGTATACTGATTGTGACAGTGCCACAGTGGCTATGATTACAATAGTATTAGAGGTGATGGTCTTTTATTTTGGAGATTTAAATGTTGGGCTTTCCGGATCCGCATAGGCGCGGGGACCTTTAAATGATGTGGGGCCCATTCACACTGTCGGTGGTGGAGAAGGATCTCACCCGACCAATTCATTGAAAAATGAGCAGGGCCCCTGCAGGGAGTCGCAGCTGTGTAACAACATTGTGTAATATTGTACATCTGTATGCATATACATTTATGAGAACAGAATTTCAGTAACCTATAGTTGACCTCATTTTGGTTTTTTGTCCACGAAATGAGCGTTTTTGCTGCCCACTTCGCTGCCTGTCTGCCTTCCTCTATGCCTGCTTATCTGTCCGCCTTCCTGTCTGCCTGTGACGGGTTGACCTAGACTGCTATTGGACATTGTATAGCAATAGGCCACGCCCACAGCCACCCGTCCGAATGTGGACTGGACACGAACACTATCAGAGTGGGTATTCGTTACCTGGACACTGAGAGTATAGGCCACGTGCAGTCATGATGAACATACTATCTTATGCATATCTTGTACCGTAGTTTATATAGCTTGTGTAGTAATAAACGTAGTGTAGTAACACAGTACGAGTCAGATACACTACCGTCACATGGTGTCAGAACTGAACCTACGCGCTTGAATGAATAAGCAGAAATTTTGATTCGATGCGAAGGCGTGAATAGCCTATATCAGCATTCGAACACGGCATTCGATATCATATCTGGAGCAGTGTCCGCGTTCTGAGTCGACGCCAAGAGATACGCCCGCAGCGGTATTGTATTCTTCGTGTGGTCAACAATCGAATAACCAGTTCAGTTCGGTGCAGTTCCGGGTGCTATCCCAACTACCAACTGAATGTGGGTTTCACAGTCAAGGCAGCAGCGATCTTCGTTGCTGAAAATACTGTGAGACACATTCGATGGCTGGAGCAGTCTACTGCGCTCTCAGTAGAATTATTGTAATCCAGCAGAAGGCTGTAGAGAAATTATTGTAATCCAGCAGAAGGCTGTAGAGAAATTATTGTAATCCAGCAGAAGGCTGTAGAGAATTTATTGTAATCCAGCAGAAGGCTGTAGAGAAGTTATTGTAATCCAACAGAAGGCTGTAGAGAAATTATTGTAATCCAGCAGAAGGCTGTAGAGAAATTATTGTAATCCAGCAGAAGGCTGTAAAGAAATTATTGTAATCCAGCAGAAGGCTGTAGAGAAATTATTGTAATCCAGCAGAAGGCTGTAGAGAAATTATTGTAATCCAGCAGAAGGCTGTAGAGAAATTATTGTAATCCAGCGGAAGGCTAAAGTAAGATTATTGTTAACCAGCGGGATGCTGAAGTAAGATTATTGTAGAGTGTAAATCTACTAGAGGCTGTATGCCATTCAGATTATTGTAGAGTGCAAATCGGCTAGAGGCTGTATGCCAACCAGATTATTGTAGAGTGTAAATCTACTAGAGGCTGTATGCCATTCAGATTATTGTAGAGTGCAAATCGGCTAGAGGCTGTATCCAAATAAGATTATTGTAGAGTGTAAATCTACTAGAGGCTGTATGCAAATAAGATTATTGCAGAGTATAATCTACTGCAGGCTGTATAGGCCAGTAAGATTAGTGAATTTAGTGTATATCTATACGGGAGGCTGAATGAATGCCAGTAAAATTATTAGTTTTGAAAATTGGTAGAAAGGATGTAGAGTATAAGCCAGTAGAATTACGGTAATTCAGTGGAATTCTGAAGCCAGTAAACATCACTGTAATAAAGTGCACTGTTTGTAAGCTGGTAAGATTGCGGTAAACCAGCTACGGATTCGTGAACATACGCAGCACCAACAGGTCTACGTGGAACTCGTAAGACAGGAAAGTTGCTCTACACATGTGGATTGCTATACAGCAGTGAAACAGAGGCGCGCCATGACAGTGGCTAGCGCCATGACAGTTATGTCTTAGAAAAAGACGTTCATTTTACAAACTGGAAAGTGTATCTGATGGAATGCGATGGAAACGTGTCCTCCACAGGTACCCGCTGAGCAACAGCTGAGGTCCTCAGCACAGGCGAAGTGTCAGGGCTGGTATCAATTTACGACCAGACCCACCCCTCCGGTCAAGCCCGCTCGACACAGAGACGCTCGGACTCTGTTTGGAGTCAATCTTCACCTGATTCGTCGGCGCTGATAACCGGCATCCATCAGATGGACGATTCTGAGAAAGCCATTAACTCCATGGAGGCTGCGACTGACCCTCGTCTCATACCCCTCCCACCACCACCGTCGCGTCGACACCCATCATTCGCCACGCTTGGCCGAGGCCCGAGAGATGCCAGAGAGATAAAGTCATCGGTCTACAAAGGACGCTCTGTGTGGAGATTCTACCGTCGACGGACAAACCGACAGCACCCTCCTCCAACACCCTCCTCTGAGCGCCCAGCATCC
Source organism: Lumbricus rubellus (assembly GCA_945859605.1). NCBI lineage: Eukaryota > Metazoa > Annelida > Clitellata > Crassiclitellata > Lumbricidae > Lumbricus > Lumbricus rubellus. The sequence continues at coordinate 31,709,844 of OX243814.1, forward strand.
TCCTCCGCCGCCGCTCGTAAACTCTTCAACAGCTGCGACACGGCCGTTGAACACTTACCGCCCGTTGAGGTACACCATCTTCAAGCGAAAACACCCCTCCCCAACACCCGTCTCCGCCGCCACTCGTAAACGACCAACAGCTGGACGACCGTTGAACCCAGTCAGCCACCACATCCCGACCGCCCGCTGGGCCCCCACCGTCTATATCTCCGTTCGTCTGCGCTGCAACCGAAGGCACTCTCCTCCAACACCCTCGCTGCCAGACGGTCATTACAGTCCTATCTGTTTCATCTGTCATCACACTGCCATAGCGAAACGCACAGAAACCCTCTGCAAGAGATTTTCAACAGAGACTTTAAAGAACTTGGCATAATTAAATAATAATATATGACGTAGACATTATTAGATTTCTTTTGACATTATTTTTAAAAGGGAAGATGTGAGGATAGGCTATTGTTTAGGGTGACATTATATAAATGACTGGGACTAGTAGTGACACTGTAGAGTATAGATAGTTATGATTATGACATATAACTTATACAGATTGAGGATTAGCAACTATATAAAAATATACATTCGTAAAGGGGGAGATGTGACGGGTTGACCTAGACTGCTATTGGACATTGTATAGCAATAGGCCACGCCCACAGCCACCCGTCCGAATGTGGACTGGACACGAACACTATCAGAGTGGGTATTCGTTACCTGGACACTGAGAGTATAGGCCACGTGCAGTCATGATGAACATACTATCTTATGCATATCTTGTACCGTAGTTTATATAGCTTGTGTAGTAATAAACGTAGTGTAGTAACACAGTACGAGTCAGATACACTACCGTCACACTGCCCTCCCGGTAATTATCTGTAGGCTACACACAATGCCTTCAGCTCGTATGTTTTATGCTGCTTGTAAAGTTGTGTTTGATTGGAAGCCGTCAGCAGACGATAAGCAGCCGATGTTAATTATGTTGATCGATAAATCGATCAGATCACATGACTCAAACGACAGCTAAATGATGCGCTGAGATTGTTTTATTCTGCATGAATAGTATAATTATAGGCCTAGTACAGGGTGGGCAAAATACTTCCCTAAGGTTTTTGCCAACATCTTGGCCAGAAGTAAGAATTTTTTAATCAAATTTCACAGGCAGGCGATCCATATTTAAGCACAAATTCAAATTGGCCTATCCCATGCACTGCAGCACACGTAGGTCTAGCCTATAGGCCCTATACCGCTATACGCAGGCACGTGTAATTTGTGTATATCTTCTATCAGCCGTATTTGGTCTAGCCTACAAATCTTGCAAGTTTACAACCCATCTGACATGACGAAGCGCTCGTGATTAAGTTGGTGCCCTGTGCTTAGCTTTTAAGTAACGAGTTTGATAAATGTTCGAGTGTATACGATTACGATGCTTATAGGCGAGATATGTAAACAAACGCATGCATGGTTCAGGCATAGACAAACAGCCCAGGCAGAGTGAAAAGCACACACACACACACACACACACAGAGATGCACACGGACAAACACATACAGATACAGACACGGAGACAGTTTGTCAAGATACAAAGAATTCTTCCATGATTCCATCGCTTCTTTTGATACAAACACGAGGATAGTAGTAAACAGAGAGGAAGGAATTCGCTCGACAACGCAGTACACTATTGATGTCGACTATAGCCTAATGTCAGTCCACTGAAGTGAATATTTGATCAAAGCGATCGAAGTTGTTTGAATGCGGCTAATGGGTGTATGTAGGTCGAAAGAAGATGAAAAATATCTATAGGCCTAGTGTTTATATGCATTACATACAATTTAGTCATTTCTTCAAAGTACTTTTATGTAATACACGAGTATGTATGTATGTGTGTATTTTCTGTATATGTATGTATGTATGTATGTATGTCAGTGGCGTCGCCAGGATTTCAGGTTTGGGGGGGCTGAAGCCCTAAGCCCCCCAAAAAATTTTACGAAGCGCCGAAGGCGCCAAGTTGCGAGTGCCGAAGGCACGAAGCCCATACCGACTAGGGGGTCTGGGGGAGCGTCGTAAGCTCCCCCAGCGGGGTCTGGGGCGGAGCCCCAGCCACCAACGCATTTTTAGCTCTGTTGACCTCAACTGGATCCCTTTTTAAACCCTTTTTTGCCAGCTATTTATGAACGATAAAATCATGAAATCTTCAATATGGGTCTGGGGCGGAGCCCCAGCCACCAACGCATTTTTAGGTCTGTCGACCTCAACTGGAGCCCTTTTAGACTCTTTTTGCCAGCTATTTATGAACGATAAAAGTCATTAAAATTTCAATAAGGGTCTGGGGCGAAGCACCATCCACCAACGCATTTTTAGGTCTGTCGACCTCAACTGGAGCCCTTTTAGAACCTTTTTTTGCCAGCTATTTATGAACGATAAAATCATGAAATCTTCAATAAGGGTCTGGGGCGGAGCCCCAGCCACCAACGCATTTTTAGGTCTGTCGACCTCAACTGGAGCCCTTTTAGACTCTTTTTTGCCAGCTATTTATGAACGATAAAAGTCATGAAAATGTCAATAAGGGTCTGGGGCGGAGCCCCAGCCACCAGCGCATTTTTATGTCTGTTGACCTCAACTGGAGCCCTTTTAAAACCCTTTTTTGCCAGCTATTTATGAAAGATAAAAATCATGAAAATTTCAATAAGGGTCTGGGGCGAAGCACCATCCACCAACGCATTGCTTAAATCTGTCAAATATCCTAACAGTACTGTTATGGTGTTATTTTTGAACTGTCTTCGCAGCAGAATCTCTCATAATTAATTTTCATTGCTGAAAGACATGGTTTAGGAGTTCAATAAATACCCCTCCCCATTTTATATAAATATCTCATAATCTTAGTGCTGGTCGTGGTTTGTGACTTCAGAAAGTGCCCCTCCTGTTGTTTAAATTTTTAAATCTCCACACTGTAAAGGTAACATTTTAAGCTGTTATCTAAATAAATTTCTCATAATTTCATTGCTGAAAGACCTGGTTTAGAGTTCAATAAAATATGTCTCCATCACGCTTAAATGTTTGAATTTCCTCACTGCAAGGGTAGCATTTTAAGATGTCGTCTTAACAAAATTGCTCATCATTGATAATCATTGGTTAACACTGTACATGTAGCTATTTATTATGATATATCGGAAATATTTATGAAATATTGGGTAGGCCTACACTTAAGCATCTCCTAGGCTCCGTCCCCCAACCACAAACAGGCACGGCATTAGGGCAAGGCAAACGAGTCTGCAGCCGCCGTGGGCCCTGCGCTTTCAGGTCCGCGCGCTACTCACCTTAATTTTTTACTGTGATGATATTGGAAGCTTTAATCGCTTGGCAGCATTAATTAATAGCCTACTAAGGTCATTTTGCCAAATGAAAGTGATTGGGTGTGTTGGAAAAGATTCCGAAAGAGCGAGTCTGCAAATAAAGCGAGTCACAACTAGGCTACTAGTGTACATGCAGGCTAGGTCTGGACTGAAAGTGAGACGGGTCTGTCAGGATCTGCGACCCGGCATTGATTTTTGTGACCTGTTGGTGCCGGGTATCAGTCGGGAAGCAAGTTTAACAATTTTTGGGAAAACAACTAAAAAAACAGGTCGTCAGATAGGCTACAATAAATAGGTAAAAATTGTAAGATTTTTAAATTTTATGAGCAAATGGCTAAAAAAAGGTCGTCAGGTAACAAAAATGGGTGCTATGTGTACAATTTTGGGCGAATGACCAAAAAAGATCGTCAGAAAATTTTCGGCTCAAAGGCTTCGGTTCGTCCGCCACAGTCAGACCCGGCAACCTTGCCAAACCACTTTCAGCCCTGAGCTATGCCTACCGGTAGAATTTGAGTTTTCTAGCATATTAAAAGCTATGGTATAAGCTTACAGTACCTTATTGGCAGGAAATCAACTTCGCAAATGCTGTGCTTGAGAACCCTTTTCAGAGAATCGTTTGCTGCATTGGGCCCCGAAACCCTTGACTACAAACTTGTGGAACGTCCCCTTGGCATTTCCCCAAGTCTTCCGACGAGTGCTGCTGCTAATTGAAACCCCATTTCTTATGTGATTGCATAGGACTAGCTGGGGGCTGGAATTCCGAACTGGCGGGATGAAGGGGGCTGAGGTCCGGACCGGTCTGTGGCAGTAAAGGGGCTGGAATTTAGAACTGGCGGGAGAAAGGGGGCTGAGGTCCGAACCGCTCTGGAGGATGGAAGGGCTGAAAGTCCGAACTGGCGAGATGAAAGGGCTGAGATCCGCACCGCTCTGGAGAAGTGAAGGGGCTGAAAGTCCGAACTTTCGGAAGGAAGGGGGCTGAGGTCCGGAGCGGTCTGGAGGATAGAGGGGGCTGAAAGTCCGAACTAGCGGGAGGAAGGGGGCTGAGGTCCGGAGCGGTCTGGAGGATGGAGGGGGGCTGAAAGTCCGAACTAGCGGGAGGAAGAGGGCTGTGGTCCGGAGCAGTCTGGAGGATGGAGGGGCTGAAAGTCCGAACTAGCGGGAGGAAGGGGACTGAGGTCCGGATTGTTCTGAATCCGGGCTGGAGGGGAAGGGCTGGATCCACCAGGACAATCTTTAATTTCGCCACAATAACATAGTTGATTTCGGTGCCGTTGGTCGTTGTCTAGTTTTCTTATTGCGAAGAAAGCGTTATAGACATTTTCGGCTTTTTCGTTTGGGGGGGCTAGGGGCGCCGCCACTGATGTATGTATGTATGTATGTATGTATGTATGTATGTATGTATGTATGTATGTATGTATGTATGTAGAATCCCAGGGTGTAGGCTTATATGTATAGCCTACATATGTATGCATAGACATGGTCTATAATTAATGTGCTGTTTATATGCTTATTAAGGCAGCAGGCGTAGCCAGGAAGATAGCCTATATCGCAGGTTTTCCAGTATGGAGATATTTTTCCGATGGACATGGTCGCAAATTGGAGCTATAGTTTTTAAAATTCGAAAACTATTATTTAGGATCGAGGGTTTAAACCAATAAGCCTCCCACCCTATATACGCCCATGTCTTGACGTGTACCTATGGATAGGTGCATGCTACCAACCACTTTAGCGACGGTGAACAATTAATTCAGTGAAAAATGAGCAGAGTTGAATCCACACGGTCGCTATAGAAAAACATATAGGCATAGACCTAGCTATACCTATCCGCTTAGCCTCGCACTCTCGCATAGGCCTATAGCCGTGTTGCCCGCTTTTTATTCCACATATTTCACGAGTGTGCATGCTGTATCCTCGGCTTGACGTTCCAAGATTCTGACATATTCTGGCATCCGAACGAACCAAGCGACAATCATGGCTATTGCCGGCAGGGGCGGATACAGAAACTTTTCAGGGGGGGCCCAAAAAATTCTTCTTGACCTTGGGTCTTGAAAAGTTTTCGTCCGCGTTCGCCAAAAAAAAGTTGTCTTCAAGTCACAATTTTGGGAAAACACACCATTTTATCCGCCAAAACAGTTGATGACTTTTTTTACTCCTCAGATATTCTAACTTCTAGAAAAACATGCTATTTCCAAATGGGGGGGGCCGCAATACATGGGCATTTCTGAATAGGGGGGGGGCCAAATTTTTTTACAATATATACATTGTTCCACAGCATGTTCGATCCGAATGGGGGGCTACGATACGTGGGCATTCCTAAATTGGGGGGGGGGCGGGGCATGGCCGGATAAGCCCCCCCTGGATCCGCCCCTGATTGCCGGCTTGAATTGATATAAGCCTAGTGCTGGTGCTAAGCTGGTCTCCTTACGTGGCTATTTCGTGACGCTGAGAAATCTAGGAGATTTTACATTACGCTTAGGCCTACCTTACATTGAACCACACTGATCATTTGCGTGCACGTGAAAGTGTCTGCACTGCAACATCGGTCAGATGCGAAATGGATCGTCTGCTGAAGTCGGTGTTGAGCGGCGTTGGATTGATGCAGTTGAAACCGCGTCGACGTCACTCATTAGCAGACGACGATTGCGTTGATCGGCTGAGTCATCGTTCAACTGTCGTCATCATCGTCTGCTTCGCCCTCATCGTCACCACAAAGCAGTTCGTCGGGGATCCGATCTGCTGCTGGTGTCCCGCAGAGTTCACCCACAGCCAACGCCGCTACGCAAACGCCGTCTGCTGGGTCAACAACACCTACTACGTCACAATCGACGAAACGACTCCCTCATCTGCAGACGTCATGAATCTCGGTCCCCAACACAGTCCCCGGATGATCTACTATTACCAGTGGGTGCCTCTTATACTCCTCCTCCAAGCGCTACTGTCCTTCTGTCCGCGTCTCGTTTGGAGGTTCCTCAACCAGAACTCAGCCGTCAACCTTGACTCCATCATGGCCGCCGCTCGTGTCTGTTCCCACGCCTCACAACTCCAGGTCCGACAGATGGCCGTGCGGTACATCGTCAATCAGATCGACCACTACGTCATCGCAGGGCACGATCCCAGAACCGGATGCTGTGTTAAGATCAAGCAGCTGGTCGCCAGGATGTGGTGCAGCCTGGTAGGTGGAGGACGCACATACAGAAACTACCTCATCACGGCTTACCTCAGCGTCAAGCTCCTCTACCTCGCCAATGCAGTCGGACAGATCTACCTGCTAGAAAGGTTCCTGACCGTCGAACACCACAACTGGTTTGGCGTCTACATCCTGGAAAGACTGGTTCAAGGTCGACTCGACTGGAGCGAGTCGGAGAGGTTCCCGCGCGTCACCGTCTGCCGGTTCGACGTGCGGCACCAGTCGCGTGTCCACCACCACGTCGTCCAGTGCGCCCTGCCGATCAACCTCTTCAACGAGAAGATCTTCATCTTCGTCTGGCTCTGGTACGTCGTCGTTGCTATGGCTACCGTCGCCAGCATCATCAGCTGGCTGTTCCGGTCGCTCTACTGGCCACGTCAGGTCCAGTACGTGTCAGAGCATCTGTTGGTCTTCGGTGCAAGACAGCATAGAGGGCCCTGCAGCGAAGTCCTGTCGCAGTTCACGAGAAAGTACTTACGTCGTGACGGGAATTTCCTTCTGCGTCTAATCGACATTAACTTGGGTCAAGTGGTGACCACTGAGATTCTGTCTGGCCTCTGGATCAACTACAACTCAGGGCGCGGATTAACCACCAAGAGGCCACGTCATCGTCGAAGGCACGGCTCCAACAAGTGGACGGTCAACGGGGGAAAGCGGGTAGAGACCGTCTAGTAGTGTTCCAGATCCTATACATTAAGAAACGGTGGCCTCCGTAGAGATCGACCGAACAACGGTCTCTGTGGGCCTGAATCAGGTAGTCGTCTGTTTTATAAGCGCAAAGAACAATCCTCGTGTTGATAGCGCATAACGAACTCGAGGGTCTGCAGAAAACGATCGGCCTACTCTGAACCTACATATCGCACCACATAATTATTTCGTATTTTGTCTATTATATTTCTATATTTCTCGCATTTACTATAGCGCCCATTCAAGCTCTCTAAGTCTACGCTACTCAGAGGCACTCCCGACTACAGCACGGACACTCCCTCGGAGTTTCACGCCGAAGCACATGAGCAATTGAGAGTGAAGGGCTCGCCCAAGGTCTCTACGCGGCGGCTTGAGGTGGATTGGAACCTAGGCACCGAACTGCACCACTACACCCCACACACCCTCCTCATCCTCGGCCGAATGCAGCAATTGGTAAGTGGCCACTTATTTCACCAATCACAAGCACATACTGGAAAGTTAAGGAGCGTTCAGGCACTTCTTTTTCTACACATTAAGCACTGTTCACAACCAATGACTTCACTATTTAATCTTTCAAGAAAAACAGCCTATTGAGATAGCATTCAAAAAGTATATATATATTTACTATTTATTATAAAGTAAATAGCAAAGTATCCTAAATTATGAGATATGCCACCTTAACTTGGAGATTCACCACATGAAACATGCATCACTTACATACTTTTCTTGTTAACTTACAATAATCAGCTGTTTGCAAGTGTTTGAAACATTTCATTAAGAACTGAAAATGAGAAGAAATCATTTATATATGTACATTGTATAATATTAAAAATACAGATATGTACCATTTGCTAAATCTCGTTTAATTGCGTTATGACTTTTTTTTGGTACTTTCTTCAGTTTTTTAGTTTAGACATGTGTCAAAAAACAAAAAGATTGTGCTCCATTTTTATCTCTGAGCCATAGGTTCTGTGTGCATCAATTATATGTACTATCTTTGTTGAAAATCTGGTCTGAGGCTTGGCTAGTTTGAATGAAAAAACTTCCTATTCACTAATCTACAATGTGTCCCAATAAATCGGGCACCCTTTTTATAATGTGAATAAAACAGGCAAATCTTAATCGATTTTCAAAATTTTAAAACTGTTTTTATCCTGAGATAATTATCTTACACTGATTCAAATATGAAGTTTCTGGCATGAATATTGACGTCACAATTACGTCATTTGCATCAGAGAATTCAAATGTTAAGTACCGAACATAACGATTTTTTGTTGACATTTGGTGTCGATATGTAAATTAACGACATTGTTGTAACGTCATTTTTTAGAGAGGGCCGTTCATAAATTACCAATTTGTAGATAATTATCTCAGGATAAAAACAGTTTTGAAATTTTGAAAATCGATTAAGATTTACCTGTTTTATTCACATTATAAAAAGGGTGCCCGATTTATTGGGACAGTGTATATTACCAATTTCAATACCTCCAGCTCTATTATGCAATGATTCTCCCTGCATTGATTTTATTTTATGATATAATTGAGGACTCGTTTGACCAGCTTTACAGGGCAGTTCATCAATTGAAGTACAATTATTCTACATCCATCAAACACTTTTCACCATATACAGCAGTTCACTCTCATAATAGAACTACAGACTCCATCTAGATTTGTAAAATGAATAATCTAGCTTCCGAAAACTAATAATTCATATTAAAAACCAGACCACCATAACAAAGAAAACTGCTCGGACATCTGGTTCAAACAAATTCAGTCAAATATCGCATGGATAGGTTACTTTTAATCTCTACATTTCACCAGTTCAAAACCCTCTCGAATTACGTACAAATATGTAAAATGCTTTAGTCTTGCACCTATCGGCTTCAATTCTTGACTTAAAAATTATTGTGTGGCCATATAACCTAGATTACGCAGCACCAGATACATGGAAGATACGCTAAGGAAATCTGTTGAATAAATAAGCGCATGAAGAGGTCAGTTGAAAAGACAAAGTGCATTAACACAGAATGAAATAACTAAACTTGTGCTGCGGTAAATACAAGAGGGAACAAGTGACACATTTATCCAGATGGCTGCTATTCTAATCATAAATAAAAATTTATTAGATGTGTTAAAACAACAATGAATATTTCCTGTATATTATATTTGTGAAATGGTTCAGTTTTGGGTGAAGATGACCAAAAGAATCGAAAAAAAGACAGCTCAGTGTACAAGAGCAACAATCCAGTATACATCAATCCTAACCAGCAGTCACTTTGAATTTACGCACAAATTATATCAGTCTGTAACAGAAACCAACTCGTGCCAGCGTTTACACACTTCAATGGAAATCGCAGCGTAACTGTGTGTTGATTATCTCTGAAACAAGTAATCTGGCCAAGAAAACTTTTTCTAACGTGTCTCGTGTTTGGATAATCGTTCGGAGCCAATGACGGCAGAAGATAAGTAATGACGCGCTATCCAGATAAGTCGTTTAAGTCGAAGAGTTCCTGCTCGTACGGCTGTGCTCGCACCTGGCGTCCGGCAAAGAAACGTCCGTCGAGCGCCTTGACGGCCTTTTCTGTATCTGGAAAAAATGTCCATGTCACCAAACAGTTAGAACCAGAAATGTACGCAAAGTTTGTTTGTATGTACACTTGTTATAGCGCCCCTTCAAGTCTCTCTACTCAGAGGCGCTCCCGAATGCAGAGCGTACACTGCATCGTAGTTTCACGCCGAAGCGCTGACCAATTGTGAGTGAAGGACTTGCCCAAGGTTCTTACACGGCGAGATGGATTCGAACCGTGAACCTTCCGGCTCTAAGGCAACGACGCCACCACTACACCACCGTGCCCCAGTATGCTGAACAAGCAATTTCTAGGTAAACGTGTTTCACGTGGTTAGGGAGGGGTCATTTGGTCAGTGCGTACTGCATGTACATGTACTTTCTGTACCCCACCTGCTTACAATTGCTTGAAACACCCGTGAATCGTAAAGAGCAATTTCTATTAAACCAACACTGAAACAGTCATTTGAAGAGGTAATGTGGCATACATGTTACGCATCTCCCACACAGTCCAACTTCCCTTGTATTATTTTTCAGATGCATGTTCAGTGGTTCATTTGAAGGCCCGTACCGGACAAATTAACAAGGTTTCACTCCCGTCTCAGATTCCTATGTGTACACTGTACAATGTACATACATTAATTATCACCAGATAACTTAGGTAAGCATATGCATTTGGGTTAACTCGTCTCCCCTTTTATACACACATACTAAATGGATGGCCCGTTACCTTAAATAAAATGTGGATGGAAAGTGTCACCTCAACCCATTGCTAACCTGCAGCTCAAACTATATGCTGAATTCTATCAAATCTCACCTGGCTGCAGTTGGGCCACAGGTTAAAAAGTAAGGTGTCTTCTTGTACGTGCATTGCACTCCAATCCCCAAGCAATGGGTAGAAACTTAATTAACCCTTTACCAGTTCATTTTTTAATTTTAAGCCTGTTTTCAGCGGATATTCTCGGGGCAAACAGGTAAGAGATTAAAACCTTTTATGCTGTGGCTTAAAGGTTGCTTAATTAAAAACATGTACACAAAAGTTCTTACAGAAAAGTTCATGAATAGAAATAAAACTACAAAATAGAAATTTGCATCGGCTTTTTCTCGATTATTGCCAACCTGCAACGGTGTGGAATTCGACGAAGATTTTGACGAGAACTTCAGCGTCGTCGTCTTCGCTCTGCTTCTCTTGATAGATGATGACTCGATTGACGCCACCGTACTTGGAACATTCGTCGACCACTTCGCTCTCGAGATCCTCATCCACCTCCTCCGGTCCAACCATGTTACGAAGGATCATCACGCGACTCTGCAATTAAACATTTAACGTATCCTCATCAGAAAATGTGGGCTAAATCCCACAAGATTTGTGGGGCGTGGTGGTGTAGTGGTGGCGTCGTTGCCCTGGAGCCGGAAGGTTCGAGGTTCGAATCCACCTCGCCGCGTAAGGACCTTGGACAAGTCCTTCACTCACAACTGCTCGGCGCTTCGGCGTGAAACTCCGATGCAGTATCCGCTCTGCATTCGGGAGTGCCTCTGAGTAGAGAAAGCTTGAAGGGGCGCTATAACAAGTGCACATACAAACATACAAACAAGATTACAATCCCTACTAGTAAAAATCTGTTTCCACTGCTGTTCTCTAGATTACTCAATTACTCTATGTTTTCATATCACGTGCACAGAAGTTAAGATGGTTGAGGAGCATATGAAGTCAGTTGCTCTAAAGCGCCATGTTCTTCTCAGGAAGATAACTAACTCTACAAAGTACGTATGAGACTTTAATTCTCCTGTCACCACCTTTTGTGCAGCTGGGACACAGAAATTATTTAGGGTTTCAGGAAATGCAGATTAAGAGAAGGAAGTCAAAGAAGTTCCAATGCCAAATGCAGCCGTAGCATAAACTACTCGGAGACTGTTTGAGCTGCAAAAGATACGAGTCTATGGAAATCATTCAGCAACCTAGTCTGTTGCATAACAGTTCATATGCCATGTATTTATTCATTCAAGTATTTATATAGCATCTCTTCACGGAAACTACTCAGAGGTACTCCTGAGTCCCGTATGGCCAAAAAGAACAGTCTTCAAGTGCTTGTAGAAATCATGCAGCAACCTAGTCTGCAGCATATGTCATATGAGCGCAGTACATATGCAAGAAGCAACAACCTAACCAAGTTTTTCAGTAACATTATCGCACGGCCATATTCTACTGGTCATATTGCATTCTGACAATGTATTACAATGAATAAACGAAGATTTATATTCGATTAATTATCAGTCAAATATCGACCAGTTGAGCCAAGAGTGAACTCATACAATTGCCCACAATGAAAATGCCTGAATGTCAGAGACAGTGCCAGAAAACAACAGCGTAGTCGATTCATATGAGACAATGAATATGAGACAATGAATACGAGACAATGAATATGAGACAATGAATTTGAGACAATGAATGTGAGACAATGATATGAGACAATGATATGAGACAATGAATGGTTGGTGCAACGTGATCATGCGTTTACCTCCGTCTTCCTCATCAGCTTCTGCATGACCATGTGTCGTGCCTGACTGCCGCTGATCTGCATGTTCTCCTGTGACGCCAACGTCTGACCAGGATCCTCCTCCACGAACCTCTTCTGCGCCTCACCCATCATCACTCCAGCGCTGATCGCTTTCAGAGCATCTGTTCAATCAATCAATCACAATCAATCAACCACAATCAAGTCAATCAATCAATCAACCACAATCAATCAATCAACCACAATCAAGTCAATCAACCACAATCAATCAATCAACCACAATTAATCAATCAATCAATCATGTGCAATAAATCAATCATGTGCAATAAATCAATCAACCACAATCAATCAATCAACCACAATTAATCAATCAATCAATCAATCAATCACAATCAATCAATCAATCAATCAATCAATCACAATCAATCAATCAAATCAACTATGTGCAATCAATCACAATCAATAAATCAATCATGTGCAATCAATCAATCAACCACAATCAATCAATCAATCACAATCAATCAATCAACGATGTGCAATCAATCAATCAATCACAATCAATCAATCAACCACAATCAAGTCATTTGATGACATTGATTACATCATCAAACGACACTGATGGAAATACATGGAACCAATGAATGCTAGAACAATTGGGTTGAGCTTTTCTACGTTCTTCCAACCTTCCCGTCGCAATATTGAAAATATTTCAAAACATAGCTTGTAAGCTCTATTCAGCCACAAATGAATAACAAAATCTGCCATTTATACGAAATCTGAATTTCTTAAACCAACATAATGTAACGTATGAAGAAAAGTTTAGCCGATAACAACGGTTAAAAACATTATGTTCAGTCCAAAAATCGTGAAACAATTTCTTTAACACGTTCACCGCCAAGGACGAATTAACTCGTCCTTCAGCCAGTCATTTAACATGGCGTGTAGGCGGTGAAAGTGTTAATTAATGCCAACCTTGTTCAACATATATTTATTCACCTTGGTTTATAAGTTCTGGACAACATAGCTCATGATTATCACCTAAAGAACAGCGGTCCATGCCATTAATCATAATTGATTATCCACCTCACCATGCCATTAAATGTTGAATGGATTGGTGGTGTCATTTAGGTGATAAAAGGTTATTTAGACAAAAGCCTGGTTGTCTAAATAACCTTTTATCACCTAAATGACACCACCAATCCATTCAACATTTAATGGCATGGTGAGGTGGATAATCAATTATGATTAATGGCATGGACCGCATGGTGAGGTGGATAATCATTCTATGATTAGGTAAAAATTCAGCTATAAAAGATTTGTAATTTGTCAACCTTGAGCGACAGCAGAGACTACAGAAGCTACGGAAGCAACTGTTGGCACGACGACCGTAGGAGGATGCATTCCAGCGACAACCGGTAGACTACTCATCCGACTAACAACAGCACCTGGAAATTTGGCACAACATCAATTTAGAATCATAGTCACAAAAAACAATCCAGTTTTCCTGACTGATAACTCCCTTTAAATCATCTATCATTAACATCATTGTTATTATTATTATTAATATTTAGATATATTTTAAAGTGCAAGATAATGTAACAAAATGCACTGAAAATGTGCTTAGCAACAAGCAACTGCTAGTAAGTTAACACAAACTAATGAGGATTCAATATAGATCTTGCAAAATCGAAAGTAATATTTGAGCATCCTCATACACAACCAGAGCATTTCAAACCATTGCGCCAGATAAAGTGAATGTCTTGCATCAAAACTTGCTGGCTTTCCCTGTCTACGCAAGGTCTAAAATTTGCATCAGAACACAGATGAGCTTGGTGACAGTGTTGCTAGCACACAATCATCTGCCAGCTATGAGGAAGATGGGCATCTGTGTTGCGGACCCTTAAAAACCAGCATGGCCAATTAAAAATGATCCCTTTGTTTTGGCATACAGTGCAGAGGTTTCAACCAAAGTACAATGCCACCAGTCAGCTGCATAAAAATTGCATGGCACAGCCTTGTCGGAAAGCAGTGCAACTAGTATGGTAACATATTGAAACATATTCGCATAGCACATTTACGCCAATTCCACTTAAACACATTTCCAACATATTCATTTGGGTCAGTCCATGTAAAATCATCAAATATGCAAAATACCATGTAGCTGACCCATCTCAGATTTGGCTGTAATTTTGCTATTTTGTTGTCTGATATATTTGTACATCATATGTAAATTTTCAGAAGCCTATCATAATGTATCTGCATTTGTGCGGGGGGGGGTGGGGTGTGAAGCACTCGCGACACGTTTTAGCGTGGTGACATGTTCTTTCTACTAGCATCAAATAATTCAGACACTTGGCTTGTACTTCAATTCAAAAAGTAGCACTGACTTACAACCTGCTATCCAATGTACCAATTATTCCAGATCTTAACCCTTTAATGCCGGAGGGTATAGGATTTCCCATACATTTTACTACACTCTCGGCATTAAAGGGTTAAAACACACACCTCTGTCAATCAACCAAAAAATCAGTTGAACCTCTTTCTATGCAGTGCAGGCATCAAGTCACACGCATACACAAATAAATATAAGGGAATCTCCTCTAGCACAGCCTGGAAAATCTTAACCCTTTAATGCCGAGATGGTAGTAAATGGTATGGGAAATCCTGTACCCTCTGGCATCAAAGGGTTAAACATCAGTAACTTCATAGCCTAAAGTTTATAAATTTTTAATACATCGTTCACACACACACAAATTAAAGATACAAACAAGCCAAAACTTTCAAGTAAATTACTCTTTAAAATGAAATGACTACCTGCGACGCTAGCAATGACACTTGCCGCCAACTGAGGAGTAACGACACCAGGGTTAAGAAACGGTGAAGATAACTGCATAGCACTAATCTGCGGAATAGCCAGACCAGGCGGCCCAATCGACATTGGCTACAAAAGAACAGAAAATAACAGTCAGGTGAAGCAATACATCTTAGATGTACGATACATCTTAGATGTACAATACATCTTAGATGTACAATACATCTTAGATGTACAATACATCTTAGATGCAAAATACATCTTAGATGTACAATACATCTTAGATGTACAATACATCTTAGATGTATAATGCATCTTAGATGTACAATACATCTTAGATGTATAATGCATCTTAGATGTACAACACATCTTAGATGTATAATGAATCTTAGATGTACAACACATCTTAGATGTATAATGCATCTTAGATGTATAATACATCTTAGATGTATAATGCATCTTAGATGTACAATACATCTTAGATGTATAATGCATCTTAGATGTACAATACATCTTAGATGTATAATGCATCTTAGATGTATAATACATCTTAGATGTACAATACATCTTAGATGTACAATACATCTTAGATGTACAATACATCTTAGATGTACAATACATCTTAGATGTATAATAATTAATTTAACAATGATCATATCCATGGCGCCGTGACACAGCCATGCCATTACAAGGCTTAGATGTTAAATACATCTTAGATCTATGTACTATTGTACTTAGATGAAATAGTAAATTAAACATCTAGATAACTGACTAACATTAAACGTGGAAAGTCTTCACTTAGGCCAGATCACCATGAACTGCTGTGTGCAATGTCTTGTGTATTTTTACGTGTAATGTATTGTGTACGGTACTGTGCATAAACAACACACAGGTTAAAACATATTAATTAGCTGCACAGAAGGCAAACTGTTGTTCAAAGTTGGACACCTCATTGCAATGAAGTCTGTGCTCAGCTGCATCGACAGAGTAGATATCTTGAAGGGGCGCTATATAAATTCTCAGAATGAATGAATGAATGAGCATTAGCAGCTGTCATATGCAGACCACAACAACACAGGCGTTTAAAAAAATGGTAATCCATAATTCCATACACGGCAACAATAAAACATTAACCCTTTAATGCCGGAGGGTATAGGATGTCCCATACCATTTACTACCATCTCGGCATTAAAGGGTTAAGAGAATAACTCCGTGATATTTCAAAGACACACTGTGCATTGGAACTGACCGATAGCACCGCATCCATTGCAGTAATCTTTGCCGTCACAGCAGCAGCAGCCACAGCAGCAGCCGTCGGCATCGACGTCGGGAAGCTGGGAATCTGCTGAACTGACGGTGGAGTCACAGCCTGTGAAAAACGGAGGAAGTAGATATTCAAGATATCTATGTGGTTATCAAAGTAAAAAATCGATTTAATTCACAACAGGGGAAAAGAATGTTCCTTTTTCACTGTTGTGAATTAAAAGGGTTTGTGTTCAGAGAATGACATTACAGAACACACGAATCCTGCTTAACATGTGTTACAAATATACACACATATTATAATTATCAGCTGGGACGATACTCAACAATGAAATACCGGTAGTTAAGACATCGGTTTTATTCACAGACAATAGGAAAAACTTGTAACACTTCAAAACAATATTAAAGTTAATAAAAAAATTGGATATTAAGAAGAGAATTCTCACTTACCTTATTCTCACATATCAAGTTATCATTACATCATTGTAACTGGTTTCAAACCATTTTCTCGCACAGAAAACTTTTGCTGCCCTTCTCAAACCTCCATAAAAACAGAATTCACTAAATGCACAACTGATAAAATCGTGCATTGTATGACGTCAACACTTAATCAATTCAAAATTCAACAAGTGAAACTGGAAATTATGAATTCATACCTTTCCTACTCGCAGATACTGTCCTCCGAGGTTAAAGAGATTCATCGAAGAAACCGCATCAACCGCTGCCTGTGCGGTTTCGTATTCTATGAAACCGTATCCGCTAAAATGCATGACCAACAAGATAAACAACCACGAAAATCACTTCTGGTGCATCTAGCTGATCACGCAAATCATTCCAATACTTTACATGGGTGTACTGCTCACTCAGGGCCGTAGCAACAATGAGCGTGGCCCCCTCCGAGCATAATGTCTTGGCTGGCGGGCCCCTTACAATGCAGACACCCGGATGCAGCATTTTTGGGGCCCTAAATTACTGACGAACTTTTTTGTCATCCGGCAAAAATCTCGGGAAAATTTTATCAATTCGCCGTCCGAAAAGTTTATGACCATTTTTTAGTCATTTCATTCATTTGTTGGCACTTTTGGGGGCCCCTTCCTTGCGGGGCCCCTTCGGTCGAAGGGCACGGAGGGCGGTCGCTACGCCTCTGTGCTCACTTGAATCACAATAATACGCCAGATACACAGACACAAGATTTATCGTGAATTATGCATCACTATTATAGATTATGCTTCAAATTTCAAATAGATCGGAGTGAAAAACTGTGAAAAGAGACAACTGAGCAAAAGGACAAGAAACATAGAGCAAGAGAAGACCTGAGAAAACAGGAATAAATTCTTGCTGCCAATTTTAAAATGAATATATTATGAATATACTAATTCAATAAACCACATTAGTTACCACAAGATTGCTAACCAAAAACAAGCATCACAACAAAGTGCTAAAAGAAGTAAAAGATGCTCTATGCTGCATAAAATAGAAAGTCTGCATATCAGGTTCTTACCGATGTTTGCCTGGTCTCAGCATATCAGCCGCTAATTTACAGGACCTAATAATTCCAAAAGCTTCGAAAACACTGCAACATACAATAAAACTTTGTTATATTCAAGACCAATAGAATAATAACCAGCAGTTTGATATGTACAGAAATAAGCAGGAAATTCGTAATAAGCTCTATCAAGATACATATGAATGATCTGGTGTTAGAAATTGACTGCATTAATAAGTTCAAACATAATATATATCTATTTAATTTAATGCAGCAAAAATAAACTCTGACATGTCCCCAATGACCACAACAGGAATATGAATGAAACTTCCTTCATCAGTTGGTAAAAATAGAATGGTAGCTCAAATCTAGCACACAGTTCACGTGAAGATGGGATGTCACTGATAGTTGCAAACCACATTTGTCTGGAACTCTTTAATGCCTTGCAGAAGATCCTCCTGAATCTCTTGTGCTTTGGTGCTTCCATTTTGAATAACTCGTTTCATAGGTGATCATTATTCTATCCATGTCTTAATTGTACTGTATTATACATGAAGATTTCTAAAGTGCCTCACCATCTTAAAACAAATTAATTCA
This sequence comes from Lumbricus rubellus, assembly GCA_945859605.1. NCBI lineage: Eukaryota > Metazoa > Annelida > Clitellata > Crassiclitellata > Lumbricidae > Lumbricus > Lumbricus rubellus. The sequence continues at coordinate 31,728,299 of OX243814.1, forward strand.
TTCATTACAAATCAAAATTCAAATAATTTATTCGGCAATGAATCAAAAAAGTACAAATTACGGAGATCTCTATAGCATCACTTGGTGTACAACTGCACTGCCTTGATGCTTAAGCTTCCACTAGGAAGAAGACAAAAAAATAAGTTTAAAAACTGTGCTGTTAGTTTTTACTTTTGGCCTAACTTTGTTGAAATTTCTTAAGACATATTAGATGACTTATTCCTTATCAAATAGCTTTCACAAATACAGCAACATACTAGCCTTCTTCCCAATACTTAACATCTAATATTTCTCACCTTTGTACATCAGATTCCGAAAGATCCGGATGAATTGATGCGACATATATGCGATTGTACGGCTTTGCTTCCTCCATCAGCTTCTCAATAATCGGCTGCGCTTGTGGCATGTTACTTGGACGACCAACCTGTGTCAGATTAAAGCATAAATCGTTTTTACATCAGATTAGAATATAATAGGAAAATGTTGGTGTAAATCAGAGGATGTCATCATTTAATTAGTAGTGTCAAAGCAAAGTTTTTTCAAAATACGAAGTTCCACTTGCACTGCTCAATTATTTTTCAGGTTTGAACTGACTGGCTACAAATGAAAAATTAAAGTGCAAAACAGTTTGTTGAACATTGCTATTTGTGTATGGCACTTGTTTCTGACCATAATGGTAAACAAATCCTAAGAAATGTTTTCTCTGTGTGATTAACTTCAAAGCATAGCACTAATGCAAAGAGGAACATCAATTTGGAAAAAATCGTGTCCAACAACAGTCCTGGAGACCAAACATTTCCAGTTCAGGCTTCTGCACAATATCTTGCAACAATACTAATTAATGCAAAAACACATTCAATTTATCATTGTTTGCGTTTTTCCATTTGTTCAAAGAGGAACATCCCATGGAACCTGATGGCCTTGAAGTCAGTATGGTAGCAGCTGCCATACTGATATAACTGATATATTGCTGATATAACGCATACAGAAGTTTTGATTCTCAGACAAATTTATGTGATATTTCCAGGTTTTCAACTACGACAAGCACATCATTTTGCAGCAAGCCAAATTAATACTAAAATTAGAATGACAAACATAGAATAGCAGAGACAATCTAAAATAGAGCAATATCTAGAATATTAATGAAGCTAATTCATCAAGGTTAGTTAAACTGTATGGGAAAGATCAGGATCATGAAACATCTGAAATCCAGAGCACAAACCAAAAGTAAAAAGAAACATTAGTGAAACAGACCACACACAACAGCTGTGGAAAATTTAAATGATACCTTGATGTTTCTTCCACCAAGCATTACACCATTCATCTGCTCAAGAGCCAGAGTGGCAGCCTCAGGAACATCATACTCGACAAAAGCAAAGCCCTTGTGTTTGTTGGCAATAGCGTCCCATGACAGGCTGACATTCTTAATTGGTCCAAACGGCTGGAAGGCATTCTTCACCGTGTCTTCCCGAACATCAAAGTTGATGCTACCGACGTAGATTCTACAACATTCCAACAAATAAACAATTCTGATGCAAAAAGGTGCTATAAAAAACAGGTAATCAAATCCATTAAGTATCATCAAAGCCTTAGCTACAATTTATTCTAATTCTGTACACTTACGTCTTCTTGCTATTCAGATGTCAAACAAATAATGACTGCCAAAAATCAGAACTACAGTTCGTGTATGTGAACAGAAAGAAAGCACCATATTTTTTTTAAACATGGCAGACCAAAACGCATAGAGCACAAACTAACCCAAGTGTTAAAACGTCTGCAGCAGTGTTCGCAATCCCTTCATATTAAATTCTCATGAAAACTGACTTGAATGCCAATTTTCAAGACTCTCTCTAGGCAACAACACATCAATGTTTTAAATAGTGTATGAAAACAAGATACGTATGTATAGAAACAAATGAAGAAGTACTTACGTGCCAAGTTTTGTCCATACTTGTTCTGTAATCTGCATGCTAAAAATAACAAAATGTTATCAAATTTCAAATGTTATTAAATGCTAAAATAATTCACCTGCAAAGTGGCTCATATGGTTAAGAAACTTTAAAATGTGCCCACAACACAAAACGGAAATTGTAATGTTGCTTAATGTCGCAATACTGAACGCTGCTCTCATGGTCTCTAAAAATCATTATGTACATTGTACAAGGTGCAAACACCACAACATAGAGAACCAAAATAACACCATTCACATGTAATGGAACATTGGAAGCTAATGTTGAGCTTGAACTGAGGCGATCACTTTGTAAAACAGATGATGAAGTCCTTCACATATTGTTGATCAGCCCAACTGATATTCTGTTATACTTGCACTTGTGACATTTTAAAGGAGGGCCAAATATTGCTGTATTCCATACGATGAAAGATCTTCACTTTCACAAACTTATGCATTAATTAATGCAAAATAACAAACAATGGCACCACATTTCCCCTTCATAACACTTAAAAGTCAAGCAGTACAATTCATTCCAAAAGACAATTCTGGTACTTTATGCATACCGTAGATACTCACGTATAACGCGAGTTTTTTAGGTCAAATTTCTGAGCAGAAAGTGGGGTAGTCGCGATATACGCGAGACTAGTTGAAACTTAACTTTTATTACACAAGATATTTTACCTGTTGAAGTCATTTGATGCTTTTAAACTGATATTGGATGATCGCTATCGCAAACCACCTTATATTAATTTGTACACGCGGTAATTTGCATCCCAGTGGCTCCGATACGCTGGTTCCCCACAGTCCTTGTAGTGACATGACCAATGAATGCAACAAATTTTAAATGCGCTGACGCATGTGTTGCTGTATAGCTTAAATGCATGGATGGTAGGCTGACTCCATCGGCTGTGCCAGCAGACATTAATTTGTAAGAGACTTGATCTTCGAAACTTTTAGTCTTTGGTACTAGCATTGCATGAAATACATTAATTTTCGCTCACATGTTGAAAGAAAGTTTAATTTATTCAAATAAGAACAAACTCGCAATTTGGTTGCATTTTATATATTTTTAATAAATACAAACAAAATGTCAGATGTGCGTAGATCTATTTTGTAGTATTTAGTTAGGAAGATCGAATTTTGCAGCATTCGGACCGTAGATCTATTTTGTAGTATTTAGTTAGGAAGATCGAATTTTGCAGCATTCGGACCGTAGATCTATTTTGTAGTATTTAGTTAGGAAGATCGAATTTTGCAGCATTCGGACACGGTTTGGGTCGTATTTTGCATCAGATTTAATAACAACTGCTAAAGTTTGGCCGTCTAATTTTCTGATAATTTTGAAAATGTTAGCCCTCGCGTTATATGCGGGTCTTGCACTTTTTACCAATATATCTGCCAAAATTCCAAACCTCGCGTTATATGCGGGTGACGTTATACGCGAGTATCTACGGTAATCTATTATAACAAGAGTACAAGACGATGTTAATGACTCACCTGCCCATAACGGTAAACGGTCTCTGCAATGCATTCTGAATACTTGCCATCTGCAAAAAACAGTCAAGAGAATGAATAATGGCATTCACAAAAACATACTGAGAGTAACACTTTAATCTCAAGTAATTGCTCTCCTGGCCCATAAATTCCACCATGTACCTTCAAAAACTCTTTGATTTTAGAAACCTCATAAGTCGGTTCATTTGCACACAGCCTTCTCCAGCGACAAAGTTTCTGGAGATATTAGCCATTAGTTATTGTCTAATCAACTGGCCTTAACTGTGGCCTATAATTTGTCAGCAAACTGATTTACCCAATTAAAATGCTAAGCTGCTAACATCATCTAACTCCAAAACCATTGGTTCACAGATAACCTAAACAGCACCTACACATAATAATGTGAAATCATTCCTTAATCCAAGATACATACATATGAACTAGTTCTTCAGTAAAAACTATACACTTTTCTTTTATGTGAAAATGGCATCATTTTATAGCTCCTTCATAAACCAGATTGACCAGTTCCAAACCTGCTGTTGATGAACAAGCGTCTGTTTGAGAAGCACACTCTTGATGCTCTGTTCCATTGCGTACTTCTTGGCCTTTGCAAGTGCTTCCTGCTGTTCGGCATTTAACTTGGCCGGTGTGAACAGCTTCTGTTCCCTCTTTCCCCCTGGCCCGGTGACCACTGGACCGGACTGGGGTGCTTGTGGAGATGCCGGTCTCTCTGGGACGGATGGTTTGACATCAGCAGCAGCAGCAACAGCGACATTCATGCTCTCCTCTGGAATCAGAAAAGCATGAATTGAAAAAACAATTTCTACAACTCTGGCATCTAGAGCACATCAAACATCAGTTTTCTATACTTATATACACACATAAATATATATATATATATAAACATATATATAAATATATATTTATATGCTCTGTTCAATAATAACGGGGGAAAAAATAATAGCAGCAATAAAAAATAAAAAACAGGGCATTTGCAAAGGACAACCTGCTATTCCTTTGTTTCTGACTTTCTGCAGTTTTGCACCACGTCAAATTTGAACATATGGAACACTATTCAATGGTTTCTACAATGCCAATACCATATGCATCACAAGCATAAGTCTGATGGCACACAGAACAAAGTGCAGATGTCCAGTCAGCAGTAAAGCCAAGCCATTCAATGACCCATTAGCATCCGCCACACACGAGACTATGCAGGAGATAAATAACCCATGTTGGACAAGGTACCACGCAATTTTACTACCATATTCAGTCAGAGCCCAAGTCCATATTTTAGTTCACTTATTCTGAACAATGCATTTATATCCTAAAGCACTAAAAACCTCACAGAGAAAAAAACTGCTTTGTCATAAAGTTCTGGCAGAGACAACCATTACCGATTGCGTTTGGCGAGGGCGGCCCGACTTGATCCGTAGAGTCGCTAGGGCCCCTGTGCTACTAACTGACTCGCCAGTCACCATCAAAACCCAACTCATCTTAAACCAAGATTTCTGTCTAAGTGAGAAGACCATCATCAGACTGCTTACATACACAAAACACAGACAGAGACAAAACAAAAGCACATAATTATCACGCTTTTCTGCTTTTTAATGTTTAACCGCATCTCTAAGTATTGTCCGTCCGAGTTGAAACAGCCGAGTAAAGCTACGTAATGGAACTTTAAATACTGCATGGAATCTTTCAGTAAGGCCCGTCTTCAGTTCAGCACAGATGCAGCAAGAAATACAAGCACATTTCATCCAAGTTCTCAGGAAAGGGACGGCAATTCGGCTAGAATACTACCTAAGCCAAGTAAACATATCTTTACATCTTTGAGTAGACCCATCAAATTTTTGTGGTATCTGTAATGCAGAAACTCTCAAGTTCTTCCGATTGAGTGGTGATTTAACATTCGTCACATATGTCATTGATCAGTTCCTAAAGTGTAGTTCAATCTGCCTAAACCTGAGTACTGTACTGAGCTATGTTGAAATTATATTTTGAAGTCTCAATAGCGAGTTCTGCCTAGGTAAAGCTTGTAAAGGATATTTAAAATTCAGTAAATGCACCAATTTTAAACTGAAAACACACACACACAGAAAATCTGAAAAGAAATGAATTCAGCGGTGTTGTTTCAAAACGGTGGAAAGTGGCGACAGATGCTCAAGGTAGCATATACCACCAGGTGTTACTTGCGACACTTCGATGCGTTACGACTGAATGGTTTGAGCCGCTCAATTTGCATTCCTTACAGACACATTCCAAAACAAACGCAACAAGAAAACGAGCATCAGATACAGAGTAACCAATTATCAACCGCACAAAAAGCATCCCCTCATGAGCAAAGACAACTAAAATTTATATAACCCCACTATACTCAAAGCCACTCACTCGCAAAAAAACAAAAGAAAATAAAACAGGTTCTAATTTGGGTTTTTATGCAAAACACTGCCTCCTTGAAAATAACAGAGATTTTCCATAGGAATAGCCACAAATTTAAGGCTGTATTTTGACATGGGGAAATTGGCTACACTGTCGATGCCAAAGAAAGCCAATACTGGTTGTAAACTCTTTGTGGTTTACACGGAGGAGCAATCTCACCACAGAAATTGGACAAAATTCAAAATGCCACACACTTGACAAAAATCAATCACAGTTATGGGCAGATTACAGTGATTTAATTTTCATCTCCAGTTGATTCTTTTACTCCTTGTGGTTTATACTGAGGAGCAATTTCCCATTTTTATCCACAAATCCACCACGCACACTGGACAAAATTCAAAATGCCGGATCTTTATAAAAAAATCAATCACAGTTATGTGCAGAATGGTGATTTAATTCTGGCCACCAGTTGATTCTTTAACATGTACCAACTCATTCAATTTAATAAAAGTTCTAAAATTTAAAACATCAATTAATAAACTCTACTGAAGCTTTAACAACAAGCTCATAATTGAAAAGTGCATCAGAGTTTTAGAATCTCTCACATACCTTCATTGGAATTATTCTCTGATGGACTACTGGCAGGTACTGCCTCCTCCGTCACCTAAAATAAATAAATAAATATTTTATTTGTTTGATGCATCCATCAATGCACAAAACCCACAAGAACAGGCATTGTCACATCTACGTATATAAGTATATGTGCTTCATGGATATGTCAATATCAAGCAAGTCACCGCAAGTTACAGCAGCAGCAAGCTCTGTACTCCTTAAATTAGCTTTTACTATTCAATTTTATAGCGCCATCTGCCGATTGGAAGGTTGCGTGGAACTTTGGGAGGGTTGCGGGAAGCGATCCCGCGTCCGTACGCTCTTCGTAACCAGCACGTTTAATTGAGAATATTCTACCTTTTAATTTAACATCTGATTAACTTAAAAGCAATTCTGTTTAATAAATGCTGACAGGTGACAAGCGGTGAAACAGGGCGCGAAGACGTACTTAAAACGCAAAGGCCTAGAAGTTATATAAACTAATACACCTCTACCGAAGCTAATTTAAAAATTAGAACAGGTGTCGCATAACAGCTACGTAATAATTCAACCAGATTTGTGCTACCATTTCATCTAAGCCATTTTCTTCCAAAGAATCGCTTTGTTTCACACAAGAATCCTCCATCTTTATTTTGAAATATCTGAAAGGCTATGAAAATAATAAAATGGCAGATGGCGCTTCACTTCCGGTGGCCTATGTTTTTTGGCAACCGATGAATTTTCTTCATCGATGTTAAATTTTATTTTCTCGCAAACCGCCCGCATATTTTCATAAAGGTTATTGCAAACCACTGTAAAACAATGTGACGTAGGCTACAGCCTTGGATATCATGAGAGACTGAGGAAATGAATACACCGTGTAAAATCTCATTGACGGCACACGTAGGCCTATGTACAGAGCTGACGATCAAGAAAGAAAGAAGATGAAAAGCACAACAAATGGAACCATAGGCCTATAATAAAAAATTGTGATGTAGGCCTATCATGTACTATCAAATTGTCAAATTGAAACTTTAATATGCTGCTAGAGCAAACAAAAAATACTATTTTCCGGTCCAAAAATTGAAGTTTCAAGTTTCGTTCGTGAAAAGAGCCATTTTTCCCCGATTAAATTTTCGCGTCTGGGCCTTCTTCTTGGAGTGGGGGCTAGGCTAACCCTCGAGAAACCTACCATTTTCATGGTAAAAAGTTTAATCTGGGTCTTCTTTGGGGGCTGCTTAGGCCCTCTCTAGCTCCTGATAAACTCCACCCATGAGGCCTACTCATACTCATAGGCGGAGTTTATCAGGGGCTTAGGGGGGCTAAGCCCCTCCACGAAGGCCCAGATTCAACTTTTTTTACCATGAAAATGGTAGGCCTATCCTTTTTCCCAGGTTAATTAGCCCTCCCAATAAGGTTTCGGGGTTAGCCCCCCTAAGAACGGAAATCAAACTCCGCCCATGCTCATAATTAGGCCTATAAGCTTAGTGTCAAAATTTCGAGCTCTTCGATACCAAAAACGAAATCGCGGAAACGAGCTTATTCAGGGACGTCATTCAAAACAAAATCGATGCTCAGAGGTGCGAATCCGTTCCAAAGACCATCAGGCAATGGCGCATAATTATGTTGTGAATGCTATAGAAATTCCGAGTTCACGATTGGCCTACGATCGAGGAAGCCTTTGCTAGTCAACAGTTCGGTCATGAAAGGTTCAGAAAGATGAATAAGCTTAGGCTAAATGATTCTGCGGTCTGGTTAGACAGCTGCATTTTTCATGCGGAAAATGCAATTATTAGACTAGGCCTCTAGCTGCTCAGAAACTAGGCTACTGTCTGTGTGGTCTATTCATATGCACGGACGAACCACTCCGTTGGACTCGAGCCAGAAACTCTAAGCGAGCCTAAGCAGGCAGAATAGGACAAAGCTATCGCAAGGTTCTTTGCAATAACGTGTAGGCCTAGAAGGCAGCACTTTTCCCGCGAGAGTGGCTTACAGGGACGGGAGTTCTGGCTGTTGTTCCACAGACTGCCTACTTTGGACGGCATCGCTGCTGCTGGCAGGTGATTTGCTTGTGCGAACGGGGCCATAGACGGTGCATGACTGCCAGAGGTCTCTCGCCTGTTAGCATAATGTACAATGATTGATCGTGTCCGTTGACGCGCAGCAAGCCGTGCGAAGGGCTGTGCAAATCATAGCTTGGCAGCTGCAGCGTCAACACGGGAGGGAGGGATTGAGGAAGGATGGCCCCGTCGATTGACGGTCGCTGCAGGCTGTCGTATAGGGACCCAGCGAAGAAAAGATGGAGGGACGGACGGACGGACAGATGCTGTGGCCAGGGATGCCACTCATAGCTTTTCCCACCTAGATCTAGGTTTTTTCGGTCGTCTAAGTCTAGTTTTTTTCAAGATCTTGACAATGAAAGCATCGTCAAAGCCATAAGTCAAGTAAGTCAAGTCAAGTTGGTCAAGATCGGAAAATGGACATATCCATTTATTTTTCAGAGAAATTTTCTATCTAGCCTTTTTCAACCGGATCTGACCTTTTTTAAAAAGTAAGAGTGGCATCCCTAAAGTCGCATTCTGTTGGTCGCGTGTGCGCGCGGAGAGGACGAATGTTTACGCATAGGACGATGAAGAGTTGGAAGTCGGAACGAAGATTTGTTGTTGTTGCTTAGGTTGTTCGTTGTTGACTTGTTGCTTGTGTTGCCGTTGGGACGTTGTCATTGAATGTTGTTGTCGTGAAGATCAGCGCAAAGATATTAAGTCGTCGGTTGTTGTATATCGTTGTTTTCGACCGTAGTCCTGCAGAAATGTTGCGTCCGCTGTTGTCGCCCAAGGTAAGAACGACAATGGTTGTTTATTAATTAAATTCTGATATCAGTAGATGTCAAACACCTGATTTTTGAAGGTCTCCTAGCTTTAGCGTGAGGAAGGTCGTGAGAGATTTCTAGAGTTGAAGATTTAAGACCTCTTGCCCAGTTGAACCACTGGGGAGGCCGTGAAAGACAACAGCCAGTGCAAGACAACAAAGCAGAAACTATTGTTTTGTAGTTATGCCAACTTATGCGCTTCGTTAGATGTACCTTGATTATCGTTGTTTTACTTCTAATGGTTGAAGCATAACGGCCTTAAAGAAGGGAACCTTTTCTTCAGACGTAAAGGAAAAATAACAGTAGTAATTTGAGATTATTGAATGGATATAATTATAGGCATATTGAACATTGTCATAGAACTACACATTTGTGTTGCCGTGAACAAAATAGTAGGCTGCTGCTTCACACTAAAGTGCTAGTACTGGCGTAAGCCAAAAATCGGTTACAGGTGGTTGATCTTCTTTCATTAACTGACATTGTGATGTTGAGTTCTTAGTAGCACACTCTTTCGTTTTGTATTGTATAAAAACATTTATAAAGCGTCTCTACTAGGGTGAGCCGTTCAGAGGCGCTGCCAGTGTGCAAAGCCACTTGTAAGAGAAGAAATATTTTTTGCGAAAATAAAATGAGGAGGAGGGATTACCAGTCAAAAGTTCTTTGTACGTTTCATCATGGCAGTAAGCACAGAGATGGTTTGTCATATGTCCAACTGGTTTAGGGCAGTCATTTCTGGATTTCATCAAATGTACAAAGAAAATATTTCTATGTAAAATGCCCTTATGTGTCTTTATGTGCTTTTAAATTCTCTTCACAGCACAAATGTTTCACATACATTAGATCTGCATATTATTGTCAGTCATTCCTTTGTGCTGCATGGTTGTTTTTTGGCACAGTTTGTGCAGTGTACATGAAGCACTGAATGACTTAGTTCTATAGAAACTACTAAGCAAAATTCAGTCTAAAGTATTGGACCATCGATATGTAAACAATTTAAACTATTATTAGTAATTATTATTATTATTAAGTTTCAGTTTGTATCGCACCAATGTCTAATGTGAATGGCAGCAACCATGACACAAATTGACACATCAGAACAAAGCTGAAATCAGGTCAATATCCAGAAGGTCAAGACAAAAAGTGGCAGGGCTCTTGTTAGGATAATCACAACAACTGAAAAGAAGAAATAGACACAAGTATAGGAAATTTAAACTGAAACACTAAGTTTAGAAAACTAAATAATCTAATGTATTTGACCTAACTAACTAAGTAAATTATTTGTAGGTTGAGGTAAATAAAACAATTTATAAATAAATAGCTAACTCATGTAAATTAGGACGAGTTCCTGTTTTAAAATATTATTAGCTTATTCAACAAGATAGAACTGAAAAAAAAAACTCAGTATTTGTACCTACCGGTGTTATTCAAGGTAGATCCGGGAAACAAGCACAGGCATAGGAACTGTGTCAAGTTAACTGCACAAGAGACAGGTTGATGCGTCAGTTTCAGCGCCAGGCCTAATTCCAAGGAAGTTAGGGTGCAGAAATGTAATGAAAAAAATTATGAAATTATAATGTCTATGTGTTTTTTCAGGTTTTTGATCTTACAATGAAGTCCAGGCAAAGCGCACTTTGGCTTTCTGCCTTCATTCTTTTGCTCGAGTTTTCCGAAATCTCGTCGATCATCGTTCCTAATTGTCCAGCCGGATGTCGCTGCCCCACGGAGAAATCCGTAATCTGTCAAGGAATCTCGGCCTTTCCAAATCTTACCACTGCTCCAAACAACTTCTCAGACTTTGAGTTCACCGACTGTCAGTTCGTGGGCAATGTCTTGCCTCAGTTGCCACAGGCGTACGCCATCGCCACGTCGATCAGCCTCCGTAACTGCACCACTGTTATCAATGACAATCACGCCTTCCATTACCTCGAGAATCTGACGAGCCTGACGATCACGGGAAATCATCAGATGAACTTCTCCGTGTCGGAGCCGTTTCACTCCCTTCGAGCCCTCCGCCAACTGGATTTGTCGGACAATGGACTGTCGATGTTGCCACGACAGCTCTGCTCGGGAACACACGTTCTGCGTTTTGTCAACGCCAGTCACAACCGCCTTGACGCCATTCCGGAGGAGACTTTTCAAGACTGCCAGAGAAGTCTGGAGGAAGTCTACCTGATGAATAACAGCCTCACGACACTATCCTACGAGTCTCTTCCGTGGGTCTATCTGAGTTATGCAGATGTGAGCGAGAATCCGTGGAAATGTGATTGTCAACTGCTCTGGGTTGGAGAAGTTCCATTAAGTCATTTCGGTGGTGCAAGGTGAGATTCTTGGAAGACTTGAATCAATGGTCATATTGCCTAAATTTTATACTGATCAGGTTTTGATCAAATAGCATAGCTTTGAAGTGACAAGTTCTAGTGATAAAGGCCAAGTAACTTTTCATTTAGTGAAGCGAACTAAAACACAGGTCTGACTATAGATACCTGCACTCACAGCACCGTGCCTTCTCTGTTATTGGCCATATGGTATAGAATGGGCTTGCACTGTCTATGTGCCTTATGCCTAGGGTTTGCTCAGTTGCGTTTTATTGCAGCTTTAAAGCGTCCTTTTCAGTTGAGGTTGAGTCGGGAGCGCTCCTCGGGAGTAACATTGAACGTTGCTATATAAATCTCCATAGTGAACACACACACACAAGTAACATACATGTGTCCATCATACCTGTCTGTCCTTTCTCGACCTGTCTCCGACTTTGCAGCTTGTCGAGCTCTTCGCTCTGCTACAACGGGGGAGCTTTTGGTTCCTCGAGCTCGAACTTCTACAAGACAGCGCCAAGCCTTTTGTACTGTGGGTCCCGCTATCTGGAATGGCCTCCCACTAAACTTGCGACTTATGCCTAGACTAAATTCACCTGCTTTTTATAAAAGCCTATTAATTTAGCGGTGGCTGGGCTGGGAGCACCTCTGAATAGGTTTCTTGAAGAAGCGCTAGATGTAAATTCACGAAATGAATGAATGTGCATGAATCAGTGTTTTTATTTAATTAATGTAATATTTAACACGATGTCTTGAATTAATCATCCGCTGTGTATTAATCAGAAACTGCTGAACAGTATATTTAACTCGTTCCCGCCTGAATTGTTCCAATACCTATTGGGTTTATCGGGTCACCCGCGACCCGATCCGGCGGGAAAGAGTTAAACTTGCCAAATGAAAAGATGAATGGATGTTGGCTGTGTCTTCAGATGCGAATCTCCGGATGATTTTAAGGGTAGAGGCGTTTCCGAAGCAGCAAGCTACATGAAATGTGGTTTTGGTCGGTCGTCCATTGCGCTCGGTATCGGAATTCCTATTCTGATTGTCTCCATCATCGTTATATCCTACTACATATACAGGATGGTGAAGAGTCATCACTACAAGAAGAGGCTGCGATCATCGGTCAAATACAGTTCGGTGTACGGCGACACGGTCGAGTCGAGTTCCAAACGGTCGATACTGGCATAAGGGGCCATTCATTTGTGACACAGGGGCTCAAAACCCATTAAATGCTGTTTTTTAAAACCTTTTTAGTCAGTCAATTGATGCAATGACTCTGCTTTAAAATGTTGTTTTTCAAATGAAAATATCTTTTTTCTGACTAAAGTTGTACTCCTCTAATTATTTCATTAGTTTAGAGTGAGAAAGTAGAAGGAAAAGTTTAAGAATATTCATGCCATGAAAGTCTTCAGAAACCGCTATTGGATTATTCTGCAACTTTGTTGAATAGTAAAGGAATATATTCTGAATCAAATAACGCAAAACAGCACCAAAATTGGGTTACTACTTCGAGATTATGGCAAATTCATACCCATTAGGTGACTTGAAGAATGCTCTGCATTCTTTACCACTCTTGCCTATTTCAGCTACTGCTGCAATATCTGGGAAGCGACAAGCGACGGATTTCGAGCCCCGTTGTCACAATTGTCTCCCAACTCAGTTGCGACTTGATGCAACTGATTATGCTGTTCCTAAACTCGTTGATGAATCCATAAGGGTTGAATTTACTGCTGGAGTTTCAGCCTTTAGACTTGATATCAATCTTTGAGCCAGATCAATGGCTGTTTTTCTACTTGATTTAAAAGGCTTAGACCTCCTTAAATTGTTTTAGAACAGCATAATTTATATCCAAATGTCAAGTGAATATGTAGAATTGCTATGTGGATTTGTAGTTTTTGATCCATACTTGCTAACTGTTTGTAATATGTTTGGACCTTGCTAGCTGTGTTCCTTTTCATTCTGAGTATAAGGTTCAGAGAAGCTCTTTGCTGATTATTTTTATACATTGAATTAGTGTATACATTAGGCGTAACTTGTTTTGTATTTTCTTTATTTAAATCACCGTAGAAGTTTCCATCTGAATGTTTTTTGCTTCTCACAAATGCTCTGCCTTTTGCGGAATATACAATTCGATGCACAAATGCTGAACTGCACCATATTTTGAAAAATATGTGTTTACTGTTGTAACTGAACTAAACTGCAAATCATCATCAGCTATGTAGATCTAAACAGTGTAATTGTGTGTTAAATTATATCTTGCGATGCACCGTCTATTCGTGTTTTCCTACGTTTTAAAACTTTTGTTGTTATCTTTTGCCAAATGAGTTGCCTTAACTGAGTTATGTGTCTTTATTAAATCAAAACATTGTTTAGATTGTGAATCTTGCCTTGATTTTAGAATGTTAAAACTTGATGATAACTATTGTTTTGTGAACTAGTTAATTAATAATATCTGTTGTCAGTGAAGAGTGTAGTAATCAGTACATCATGTTACTGCTTTACTTGTAATGCTTTACTGTAGCCACTGTTTGTTGGTAACTAATCTAACTATTGCTGTAACTAATTACTTGTTTAAAGAAGTAGTGTGCACACTGCAGCAGTAACTGGGTACTTTTATATAGTAGTGCAAAATAGTTACTTTGTAATATTAGAATTTACGATATTTTTAATTGTGTTTGATTCCTATGGAAATTTTGTTCAGTGTAAAAAGTATAAGTCAAATTTTTTTAAAAATATTTGACTCTTTAAACAATTCTTATTCCTAAGACCAAACTTACTGGAATGCCATTGGTAAAATGCAATTTTGAGCCTTTGCCATAAGTTCTTAGCGTGAAAATGAACAGCAAGTCTGATTTGACAACAAATGTTAGGTGCGTGTGTACTGTGTACGTTTACCTGGTATTCGCATTTATGTTTAAAGTTTATGCATATTTGAATTTTTAGGGCTGTTGAATATGAACAGACACATGAAATGTAGTTTTCAATGCATTTCATGTGAATTGTATTGGTGTAGTTTCAAGACTTGAATTGTGTTTCAAAATCAAACCCTACTATGACTGATTGACGTTGATCAATTTATTTGCCATTTGCCAAGGCTAGCAGTGTTTTGAAATCAGTTTTTTAAGAAAGATAGCAGCTTCTTATTAGTGCAAGTGATTTTCACTTGGGAGTAATGTGGGAATGTAATTAGATCCAGGTCTTAAGAATCAAACTTTTTCAAAGATTATTTAAAGGGAAACCAATTTTTGTATAATCAAGTTCAGAATGTGATTTTTGTGAAGTCACGATTTGCGATATAATACCTTCGTTGTCTAATGTGATGTCTTTCAGTGAATTCTGTATGTGCTTTTTCAGCATTTTACTTAACTTGACTATTAGGTCTACATATCCACTCCAGTTCTGCCAGTTTTGACATTATCATTCTATGCGTACTGCGTAGAACTTTACTAAGTAAAAAACTTACTTGGAAAATTATCTGTATTTAGTTTAAAAAATTATAAACTGCTTTACTTTTTTGAATCCAGCAAGTAGTTACTGTAGCCAGTTGTACGTTATGCATATTATGGCATAATGGCATTTATCATTGCTGGACATAGATTTAGAAACTCTCTTGAACCTGTACATATTGTCTGCTTTGATTTGTGTCCTTTCATTGTCGAGTTAAGCCGTAACTTTTGAACGTTGCTGATTGAACGTGGCTGTGTGTCTTAGTGGACTTTGATCGTCTGGATGTTGTCTAGTTGCGGTTTCGTTTGGTGTGTCTCGTGCATCAGACACCAGCATGATAGAAATTATTAGCTGGAAATTATGACTTTCGTATATTCAACTTCGGTGTTTAAAACTTTGAGTTATATTGAATATCATAATGTCAAATGATGGTTTGGCCACGAACAATGCGAAACGTGTATGAACAGAACTATTTTGTTGAACAATTTGCATGTATCTAAGCCTGAAAAGTCTGGTTTTGTATGTTAAGGGTAACTGAACTTCCGTCCATATCTCTCGGTCCATAAGAAGTCCGTCCCTGCACCTCACGTAACTGGTTGTGCCATTGTAACATTTTATCTTCTGATGCCATATTGCTGTTTAATGAAGTTTTGATTGTGTAAGCCTGTGGTTTGAATGGAGAAGAGTTAATTGATTAGGATTGTGAACAGATATTATGTTATCTGATAATATCATCCAATAGATATTATATTATCTGATAATATTATCCATTAGATATTATATTATCTGATAATATTATCCAATAGATATTATAATTACCTGATAATATTATCCAATAGATATTATATTACCTGATAATATTATCCAATAGATATTATATTACCTGATAACATTATCCAATAGATATTATATTATCTGATAACATTATCCAATAGATATTATATTACCTGATAATATTATCCAGTAGATATTATATTACCTGATAATATTATCCAATAGATATTATATTATCTGATAACATTATCCAATAGATATTATATTACCTGATAATATTATCCAATAGATATTATGTTACCTGATAATATTATCCAATAGATATTATATTATCTGATAATGAAAAGAACTGTTAAGATATATATGTATGCGTTGAACACAGTGGGATCAAACGAGATTGTTGTAGCAAGTTTTTCCCCATTGTTTTGTAAACTGTTACATCATTCATTACAGATGTCTATATTTGAAATATATCTGAATGAAATAAATGAGGTTAAAAACAGATGGAAGGAGTATGTAGAAGAACTCTACAGAAACGAAGATCTTGATGGAGGAATCCAAGATATTGAGCGAGAGGAGAGAGAGGAAGACACTGGACCGGAGGTGATGGCAGAGGAGGTACGAGCAGCCATACGGGAAATGAAAAACAACAAGTCGGAGGGAATAGACGACATACCGGCAGAAATGCTCAAAAGTCTGGAGGAAGGAGCCATGAATGAACTAGTACAGATATGCCAGGACATATATACAACGGGAGTATGGCCAGAAGACTTCCTACAAGCAATCATCATACCGATTAAGAAGAAACCGAATACAACATCATGTGAAGAACACAGAACCATCAGCTTGCTCACCCATGCATCCAAAATTATGGTAAGAATACTGGCGAAAAGAGTACTGGGAAAAACAGAGACAATTGGAGGACTAGGAGAGGACCAATTCGGTTTCAGGAAGGGTGTGGGAACAAGAGACGCTATCGGAGCATTGCGGATACTAACAGAAAGGAGTTGTCAAAATGGACAGGACGTATATATATGTTTTGTGGATTATGAGAAGGCATTTGATAGAGTCAACTGGAGAAAGCTGCTACATGTACTGAGGAGGATGGGAATAGACTGGAGAGACAGAAGATTGATAGGAAATTTATACATGGGGCAGAAGGTACGAATAAGAATCGACGGAGAGTACTCAGAACCAGGAAAGGTGGGCAGAGGAGTGAGACAGGGCTGCCCTCTATCACCTCTTTTATTCAACATCTATATAGAAGAACTGGTCAGAGAAGCATTAGATGATATGGAAGAAGGCATAAAGGTGGGAGGAAGATGGATTAAGGCTTTGAGGTTTGCGGACGATCAGGCAATGTTAGCAAGAAGTCAGAAGGGGTTGCAAGAAGTGATGGATAGATTGAACACAACGTCAATTGAATATGGCATGAGAATTAACATCAAGAAGACAAAAGTAATGAAGATCAGCAAGGGAGAAGAAACTACAGTCCACATTCAAATAGAAGGCAAAGGGATAGAACAGGTGAAGGAATTTTGCTACCTGGGAAGCTTGATGACAACGGATGCTAAATGTCATAAGGAAATCAGAAGGAGGATTGCAATGGGAAAAGAGGCATTTACGAAAAGAGGAGAACTACTACGAGGAAAGCTAAACAGAAGTCTCAAGAAAAGAATGATAAAAACACTGGTGTGGAGTGTGGTGTTGTATGGTGCCGAAACCTGGACCATGAGAAAAGAAGACATAAAGAAAATCGAAGCGTTTGAAATGTGGACGTGGAGAAGAATGGAGAAGATCAGCTGGACGGAACACAGAACAAACGAGGAAGTGCTGGAAAGGGTAGGAGAGGAAAGAACAATGATAAAAACAATCAGAGAAAGGCATAAGAATTGGATAGGGCATATGCTAAGAGGAGACAGTTTGGTGAAAACGGTGTTAGAAGGACAAATGGAGGGGAAACGAACAAGAGGAAGACCCCGACAGATGTTGCTGGACACACTGATGAAGAAGATCGGATATCAGAAACTAAAGGAGAAGGCCCAGCGGAGGGAAGAGTGGCGACATTGGACAGCCGAACCTGCCTAGGGGCAGAGAACCAGAAGAAGAAGATATTTGAAAAGTGCATATATTTGATTGACTAATAAAGCGATCATCTACTGTAGTTCTATGGTTTGTCTAACGTTTGTGCCAGCATTGTCACAGCAACTTCTATCATTCATATAAAAATAGGGAAACATTTTAACCCTTTAATGACGAGCTCTATTGGTGTTCCCGTTTGCGTTTAGTACACTCTCGTCTTTAAAGCGTTAAATGGTGCTAAACATTCCTAGTAATGTGTGAATTTGTTTTAGCTGATTGTAATGTAACTGCTTACATGCGTAGAAAAAATCAATCTTGGAGACGGCACACAACAGAACAATTAACGATTTTCTGATATTAGTGTAAAATGGTATTTAATGTGCAGCTTACATGTACATCACAAATAATCGTAGCAGCTCGCTGGCTAGCGGCATTTTAAAAATGTCACTGGTTGTAAGAAAACTAGGATAAGTACCATTACATTTTTTATTCACAAAACTCTTAACTGTTAACTTAAAAAATGAGATTGTCACAAGTGAAGCTGGGTAGAAAATGAAGACCGTGACTTTCCTATTCCTTTTCATACGAGTCAATAATGTACTAGTTAACCATTGCTTGCCAGAGTGGTTTAGTTTCTGCCTGCCAGAATCTGGGTAGAGTATCTCTTTCAGCTTTTGATAAGAGTAACAAACAACTTGTATAATTTGGTTGACTAGTGAACAAGGCTGAAAGTGGTTTGGAAAAGTTGCTGGGTCTGACTTTCGGCGGATGGGCACGCCTTTGACCCATAGATATTTCTGACGACTTTTTTAGTCATTTGCCCCAAATTATCCAAAATCCTATCGTTTTTACCTGGTTTTGGAACCTGGCGACCTTTTGCGACCCTGCTGAGACCCGGCAACAGCAGGTCTCGAAAATCGATGCCGGGTCACAGACCCGGACCGACCCGGCTCACTTTCAGCCCTGCTAGTGAACAGGGAAACCTATGGCACTCCGAAAGCAAGCCATAACCACATTGACGCCCAGAGGACACTTAGATGGGACTACACATCAATGGTTTTAAGTGTTTTAGAAGATGTGTAGTCTGCACTGGTTAACCCAGTGCTGTCCCACCTGCGGCCCGCAGGCTGATTATAAGTGGACCGCCTGAGCTAATGAAATTGTTTCAAATTTCGTGGAATTTAAGAAAAAAATCGAAGGCCAACTTGCATAGCCATAAGTTCGTAACTTAGCGTATTAGTTGACAATGCGAACACAAAATCCAGTTCCCACGATGCATTCGTTATGATTATTATTCCATAGTAAGTTTTAGTACCTGTAGCCTAAACCAGCGGTTCCCAGCCCGTAAAGTGGCCCGCGAGGCCTCAAAAAATGGCCCGCCAGGCCTCACAAATGACCCTCATCTCTCAAAGAATTAACAAAAAATATGACAAAATTGACAATTTGGACAGGATAGAACATAATTATAATTATTTTCTATTACAAGTTATTTTATTTTGAAGTCTATAAACATCAAACATTCTGTTTTGAATCAATTATAACAACTTTCATATGCTTTTAGTTAATTAAATTTTAGCATTGTGGCCCCCTAAATGCCCTAATGCACTTTAACTAAGAAAAAGTGTCCCTCGTGTCCTCCAACTTAGAAAAAGTGGCCCTACAGTCAAAAAAGGTTGGGAACCACTGGCCTAAACAATTTACACTAGAATGACTAGATTATGTTTGTTGCTTTTAAATTCGACGTTGCGGCTCCCGGCTTAAAGAAAAAGTTCTTCAAAAGGTTGGACAGCACTGGATTAACCATTGGCAGTCAACCCGTAATGCTTAATAACCCATCTCTGTTGGAAGCTGCGATAGTCTCCACTAAAACAATACATTTTCTAAGAACTCTTGCACTGTAAAATATCTGCCTTAACGTTCCTTATGGTTTAATAAATAATTTATACCTACTGTACATTCTCGAGTCACCGTTGGTGCTAAATCAAAGAACCTGGGAAATACCTTGCCTATAATCTTTTATTAAAGAATTGGGTAAAACTTTAAGATTCATGAATACTTCTTTCTCACCAGGTTTCAAGAGCAAGGCTGAATTTGATATTTGTCCAAAGTTAATTTATTAAATGGAATTTTGATTCATGAGATCTCAATAAACCCAATTAAATTCAAAATCGCTAAACATTTTACACCACAGTTGTACATGCATTCAGTGCAGAAATGGTTCAATTTTTATAACAGTTTAAATTTACAAATCTGTCCGTTTTATGCACAGCCCTGTCGATGACCATAGGAGACCGACCGATATGGAAGACTTGACTAGAATGAAGGTCATGGAAAAAAGTCATTGTCAAGGCGCCGTCTTTTGTCTTTTCAAGCGCAAAAACAAAATTCAAGAGCTTGTCATTCGTAACAGCTGACGTGAAATTTACGGAAGGTTTAGCAGACGAGGCAAATAAATAAATAACAGATTTGAGATCAACATCGTTACGTTTCGACACCATATCACTGGATTCTACGCAAGCGACAACACCATCAGTTGGCTTGAATGGAAACGCCTCTCTCGAACTAGATCAGTGTGGTTTGTCAAACGTGTAGTCTCTGTAACATAGAAAAGTTGAAATCCATGGACCATTCTTCACTTTTGGCCAAACACACACTGGTGCCATCAAAGTGAAATGGCTTGTCCCTTGACAGAAGTTCTCATTTGAAAGGTGTTGCACTTGTAACCAGTGCAGCCATGTTCGCACTGGGACACATAGAATCAGAACAAGTGTGTCATTCAAACGCTTAACCCTTTAATGCCGAGATGGTAGTAAATGGCACGGGAAATCCTATACCTCCGGCATTAAAGGGTTAAACATGCGACGAGATCGTAATCGTGAAACTCTCGCATCTTCTATGGCATCTGAGCATTGGACTGGCGACTGTCCAACTTTCCAGCTTGCCTGTGCGATAGATCATCGCCACGGTGTTGTTGCAAGGGTTGATCTCGTCTTTCCAGAGACGTCTTCTTATCTTTCTGGTGCGAATACGGATTGCCATCCATCGTGTACGGATTGCTGCTATCCATTGCATTTCGGTTAACACGCGAAGGTGAAGTGGAAGCTGGATTAGCGTTATTTCTAGGTGGTTGGATGAGTGCGCTCTGGCTCTGGCTTTGGTTGTTGCCACGACTGGGTGATGTCGATGATGTGTTGCTTGTCAACATTCCACTTTGCATCCGTGAAGGCGAATGTTGGCCTGGCTTCGTTGTTGCTTGGTCTGAAGATAACAAAAACATTTCATTTCGTTTTGTTATTAATTGCAATTAAATGCGAAAATAATTCCACTGGTTAGGAGTTCAAAAATACCTTGCACCCTTGCAACAGCAAGGCTGTGGTATGGTGCCATGTTGTCGTAATTTTTACAATACATCTTTCAATTTAAAAAAAAAATACTTGGACAGTGTAGGCATAGTTGAAGGGTCAGCTATTTTTCATCCTAACCCAAACAAGAGAAGTTATGATTTTTTTCCCATCCATCAGTTTGCTCCATACCATCCTCTCTGCTAGTCTTTCTTCATCTTTCTCTCACCTCAAATCCAGCCCTTTCTCGGGGCCACTCACACCATGAGCACTTCTGCTATGCTCTTGCTGAGAGAAGCACCTTATAAATGGTCAAATACAATACAATACAATAGAACACAATAGAACACAATAGAACATGATGAACCTACTTCTGAGTTTCTGTCCAGTCTCCATGTATTGTGTGACATTAGAGAGCTTCACTTGTTGATGCTGAGCACAGCGAGGACTTTGCCCCACAGTGTGACCCGGTTGACTTGGTTGACCGGTCGCCGACACGCGTCGAGTGGTGTCGTACTTTTCATGCATCGTTCGGTGAAGTGTGCGAATGAAATCGTTGCGAGCTTTCAGGGAACTGCAAAAGAAAGCAACTAGGTTCCTCAGTTTTTCTTCTTCCATAATGGAACAGCAGAGAAAGGTGGTGGAATAGCAGAGGGAGGCAGTGGAACAGCAAGGGATGGGAGCACCTCTGTGCAGTTTCTAGAAGGGACGCTATAAAACATTTTGAAATGAATGAATGAATTGTAGCAATAAAGTAGAAGTTTTAATGATACCCTACGAACTGGTACTTTGAATGATACCTTATGAACTGGTACTTTGAATGATACCTTATGAACTGGTACTTTGAATGATACCTTTTGAACTGGTACTTTGAATGATACCTTATGAACTGGTACTTTGAATGATACCTTATGAACTGGTACTTTGAATGATACCTTATGAACTGGTACTTTGAATGATACCTTATGAACTGGTACTTTGAATGATACCTTATGAACTGGTACTTTGAATGATACCTTATGAACTGGTACTTTGAATGATACCTTTTGAACTGGTACTTTGAATGATACCTTATGAACTGGTACTTTGAATGATACCTTATGAACTGGTACTTTGAATGATACCTTATGAACTGGTACTTTGAATGATACCTTATGAACTGGTACTTTGAATGATACCTTATGAACTGGTACTTTGAATGATACCTTATGAACTGGTACTTTGAATGATACCTTATGAACTGGTACGTCTTCTTCGGTCGGCCCTCCTTCTCCGAACGACAGTAGACGATTTCCCAGACTCCTCGACAGTCGCTTGGATCTCCGATGACTGATCGCACTTGCAGTTCACCGATCGGAATGACAATTTTAAATCGAGTTGGTTCTGATTGCGCTCCAACCGCCTGTGAGGAAACAGAGTGCATTTAGCAGTGTTCCATCTCTCAATGCGTCAGATTCACATTTTGGTGTGACCTTGTGCGCATTACAAATTTAGTTAATAACAATGATAATTCCGTAAGAGTGCAAGGCCTCATATTATAAATTCAAATGTAATTAATTATACATAAATGTACGGATAATCATCCTTGTATTATTACTTTTAAGGCCATATTTTATGGATAAGCTACTGTTGGATAGACTTTGTGGTTTCTATTATAACCACCAAATTAGCAGTAAATATGATTGAAACTCAGAATCTCCATAGCATAATTACAGTAGTAGCTATTCTTCCCTTCGAGTTGTTTTTGCTACAACATGATAAATAGTCTTCAGACTCTATCTACCTTTGCTGTTCGCTTCTTTGCTCGTAGACGTTCCTGTGCCAATATGACGACAGCTGATTTGAATATGAAGATAAGGGTCAGGAGGTCACAGCCCTTCCTTGGCTTCACCACTTCATCTGTGGCGTTGATCCAGTTCACCGTTCCATACATCTGAAGCTCACCAACGCTAAGACTGATGTTCTACAGAAATTCAGAAGAATGAGAAGTCATTGAGAAACATTTAAAGAAATGATGCAAGGCCACACGATTATTTCTTCATATTGTTTCTTCACAGGGTGATAAGAAAACAGATTAAAACACGATGAAAACAAATGACCGCACTGATGATAGATGATGATGACAGCGATGATAAAAAAGAGCAAAACTACGATGAAGTCGACGATGAAGACCTGTTATTATCATATTATTCATATTATTAAGCACAGCACTATAATTCCTGAGCATCAATTGACGACACTGAGCAATTGAGTGTGAAGGACTTGCTCTAGGTCCCGACACAGAAACCAGCTTCTATATATAATTACATAGTACGGTATATGTCTAGTGATGCACGAACCCTACAGTTGTCTCTCCACAATGCAGAACAATTGCCTGAGCCAATCAACCCTTCAGTGATGATGATGATGATGATTATGACAATGATGATGATGAAGACTGATGATGATGTTAATGACAATGACGATGATGATGATGTCGATGATAATGACAATGATGATGATGACAATGACAATGATGAGTGATGACTAATGATGATGACTTGCCTTGTAGCAATGACGTTCCTGCTTCTCGACTCTAACCAATTCCTCGAAGTCTCCGCCGTACTCCTCGTATATCTTCTGCATCTCGTTGATGTGCTCAGCCACCGACTCCATCGCTCGCAAAGCATCTGCAGCAGTACCAACACAAACCATTGTCATTGATGAAAAGGATTCTTCCACCCACCTAACAGTCCTCGTCCACCAGTGGAAAGGAATTGGAAAAAGAATACAATTCATGGTTTGGCCTTTCAGTTTTTATGCATGCATGCTTGTATGCGTGTAAGAATAATATGCCAGTATCTATGTACCACGCCTTTAACACAATAACAATGAACTGCATTGGACTTCTAGTCGTTTATCATACAGCGTGTGCACTGTACACAGTGTACACTCCAATTGCTAAAATATTAAAGAATCTCATGTGAGACAAGATAAAAAAAAGAAAAAGAAATAGTATAACAATCAGTGAAAAACTACCAGTTCCTGAAACTAAAACGATGTAAAAGTGACCATTTAGCAGTTAAGTAGCTTTTCTTTCATCATAAGAACTTTCTTTGTTAACCTTTGAGAAGAGTGTTTTCATCGCTGTGTGCATCTGTCAATTCATGAAGCTGTTTGAGGAGCAGCGGATATTTAAGGATTCGTTGAATTGGTTTGATGAGGTACGACTCAAGCGCGGCCGAGTGCTGCTGCTTTGGATTGCGAGCGCGCAGGAACTCACGAAGAGCAGCATTGTCATCTGTCACAATGGAAAAGGTAAATGCATTAATTAAGTAACGTATGATTAGTTATTGTTACGGTTACATTGTGGACTTTTGTTCGCTCTCCTTACTTACGTACCATTCTGCTTAATGTGAAATGGTGGCATGTCCCCAAACTATTAACTTATAAACTTAAGTCACACAATAATGGCAGTGCAACGCTAAATATTGGCTTTTCAGCATCATCCAACATAGTACATGATTTACATGCTGTAGCTGAAGGCACATTCTCAATGACTTTATTGTGTTAAGGGAACACATTTCATTAGGTGAGTTCTTATTATCCACTCAGTATTTTATTTAACCCTTTAATGCCGGAGGGTATAGGATTTCCCATACCATTTACTACCATCTCGGCATTAAAGGGTTAAGAAGCAAAGCGAAACACAGTTGCTCCATTAGCATTTACTTCAGAAACACTAACCCAGCTATACTAAGACCCTATCTGCGCTTAGGCCACAACATTTAATAATTGGAAGAATAGCTGGTCTATTTAGAAAATAAGATATTAATTAGAAAATCATTAACAAAACTAATGGACACAAACATGGTGAAACAAACAAAAGCAGATTAAAAAACAGGCAGGCATGGTTTGACATACCGCTAAGGATCATTTTCTGTGCTTTGGAATGACTTGCACAAAACGAACTGTACAGTTTGAAGTGATGAGCATAGTAGAGGAATGAATTACCAATCAACATCAGGACTCTCTGTTCAATCAAGAAGACAATCAACATTTCAAAAAGGAAACAAATCAAATGCAATGAAACAATAATCCCATCAGTTAGAAAACCCATGCACTTTTCAGATGTGCTTGACATAAATGGATCTTTTTCAAGACTTTAACAAATGTGCCTCATAAGTGCCTCGATACATACATACATACATATCTACATGTAATCATATGTACATGTACATACCTATACAATGTACAATGTACAAGCAGGTATCATTTAAACTAGACCTTTCAACTGAAAGTTAGCTATAATACAATATACCCCAATACATAATATATAATTATATATACATAATTACATATGTAGGCCTACATACACACACCAGCATAAAAGCATGTATGTGCATACATATACATATAAATGCATAGGCGTATGGGAGGTTTCAGAAGTGGGGGGGGGGGGCAAAGATTGAACTTCTGCCCGAAAAATTTATCCGGCCAAAAAGTTTCTTTTTTAGTCGTCCGCGACTATTTTTGCCCGAAAAACCAGACTTGCCCAAAACTTGAGAACATTTTTTGTCGTTTGCGTCTGTTTTGCCTGAAAAAACCACCAAACTTGCCCGAATTTGGGGGGGCAATTGCCCCCCCTGCACCCCCGCCTCGTACGCCTATGTATAAATGATATTATATATATAATTATATATATATACACACACACAATTACACATACTTATACTAACCATTTAGTTGTGCTTGGGCACTTGAGTCACTCTGCATCTTTTGCAATGGAAGGCAACACAGTGTTAAGCCTTTGTTAAAAAGTGAGAATCTGTATGTAACAACTTGACCCAACCAAACATTTAGTGTTTATGTTTCTTCAAAGCACATAATCATCAATACATAAGACTGATTACATTGGGAAATGATGTCAAAGAATTAAAAAACTCACCCTTAATCCTTCATCCTGATCAATGCAGCAAAAAAGATAAAGAGCAAAAGATTTCATAAAGTAATTATAATTTATGTGAGACAGGATGGACAAAAATTGGACACTCACATCATAACTATTATAATAATTTTTATTATTATTATTACAAGTTATTATGCACTCAGTATTGTATTTTTATAAGCAAAGCAGAGACCCAATTGTTCCATTAGCAATTCAGGAACTCTACCAAAATACATTCAGCGTTTCATTGATTTCTAAGACTGTATCTGCACTAAGATTTAGGCTACAACTATTGGAATTGATCCATACCCAGGGCTGAAAGTGAGCCGGGTCTGTCCGGGTCTCAGACCCGGCAATAATTTTTTGGCACATGAATAAACACTGATATCTAGCACCCTCTGGACCAAAGAGAACTGGCAATTTTTTCAAGCCACTTTCAGCCCTGTCCATACCTTATAAATCAACAGCTGCATGGTTATATAATACGGGAAAAGGTATCGATGCAGATGACAGAAAAATAAGTGGCCACAGCAAAAATGTAAACTACAATTGGTAACTGGTCTAAAACATTTCACAAATCAATGAATGATGCACTAAAAAAGAGATTGCAGCAAGTTGTGATCCAGGGCAGAAGATCAGTTCACTATGACAGCTCATAGCGGACAATATGCAACATGAAAATGGCAAGTCTTAACTCTTAAGCATAGAGCTTAAAAACACGACACAAGCAGTTGAGCAGAATGGTCAGGTATAAGAAGACTAGTTCGTAAATCAAAACCCAGCAACCAGAAAGCCCACTCACCAAGAAAAGTTTTACTTTTAGGCATGAAAAGAGACAGATTTTCATATGACTTCAATAAATAATGATAAATTAATCTATGGAACAAAAGCATCAAATTCACATCAACTTATTACATGTACTAATCGTACTTTCCACATATGAAAGGATGTCCTCACAGTGAGATGGTTGTTGTCATCGTAGCAGTTGAAGTTGTTATCCGAACGAACGGCATCCTCCAAGCTGTGAAGAAACAAACGTTGAAACTGAACGATTTCCTGAATGTTACCAAACAATTGTTCAATGTCATCTGACGAGATGTACGTTTCATCCTTCAGTGGCTCCAGGTAACGCTCGATCAAGCACGTCAAGTCCTGCACAGCAAACAGCAACATTGTCCCAGTTGTAATGCAAAATATCAACAATGTACTTCAAGACATCCACAAATAATGTTTCCCGTTGTATTGGGCACGGTGGTGTAGTGGTGGCGTCATTGCCTTGGAGCCGGAAGGTTCGACGTTCGAATCCACCTCAGGTCGCCGCGTAAGGACCTTGGGCAAGTCCTTCACTCACAATTGCTCAGCGCTTTGGCGTGAAACTCCAATGCAGTGTCCGCTCTGCATTTGGGAGCGCCTCTGAGTAGAGAGAGATTGAAGGGGCGCTATAACAATTGCACATACAAACAAACAAACAAATATTAAACAGGACTGTTTTTATTAAGGAATTTTTAGAACTGCACAACAGTGCACAACTCCTTCGTCCCTTTTCCATCCTCCATGGTAAATTACTTCCAATCATAGGACAATAACCTAGTTTTAACTGTACAGAAGTGCTTCTACAACTGCACATTTTGTGTACAGTTGCACGTAAAAAAAGCCCTGTTTCTCAGTAATCACTAACTAGTGTCTCCTACTCAATCGGCCATAAACGTAAAATCAAAACGAACCCTAACGTAGAATCTCTCTGTGTCGATCAACTCCAAGACGACTTTGCAGATGCGTTGTGAGTTGCTGAGCGGTCGTGTTGACGGTAGAAGTGTTGCACTGTTGTTGTCGTTGTTTGGATTCTCGCTGGATCCTCGTAGACTGTACTGTCGTCGACACAAATGCATCACTTGGTTTACACCCTGAAATAACAGTTACCACCTAATACGTTAACACCAAACATTCCAGTTGATCAGAATAAGAAACAGAGCACTTTGGTTAAGCAATACAATACAACACCCTTTTATTCAACCTCAATTAAGATAGATAAGCTCAAATAAAGACAAATAATTAATTATTAATCGTGCTATTCTACGAATTATGAATTTACATCATAAACATGTCAATATGTTTCCGTACAAAGGCGTACTCTATGTATGCTAAAATAAATCAGAGTTTGAAAAATTTGAACACTGCTTTGACTATTACATTGAATATTTTTATGAAAAACCCAGGTTTTTCTAGTCAATAGTACGCGATAACTATTCATTCATTCATTCATTCATTCATTTCGTGAATTTATATAGCGCTTCTTCAAGAAACTACTCAGAGGCGCTCCCAGTCCAGCCACAGCTAAAATAATAGGTTTTGAGCGACTTATAAAAAGCAGGTGAATTTAGTCTAGGCATAAGTCGCAAGTTTAGTGGGAGGCCATTCCAGATAGCGGGACCCACAGAAGAAAAGGCTCGGCGCTGATTTCAAACTCTGATTTATTTTAGCATACATAGAGTACGCCTTTGTACGGAAACATATTGACATGTTTATGATGTGTAAATGTTTTGGAAAAAAATCTTACCTAAAATTTAGATATTTGGCCTGAATCAAACAGATTTCTACATGAAAAGTTACTGTGTCTGTGAGAATTATTTCACGATTAGTCATCTTCTAAATTCACTTTCCACATATACCAACTGTTCCAACGTTCCTTTACACAGCATTGAATACACTGTTTACTTGACTCTACAGACTCAACTCAAACTCAAGCTCTAAGTGGCTAAAGTAGATTTCTACCACATCCATCAGGGCATCTCCTTCTATTCTCTTTCTATTTCTATTCATTCAATCAAAATCTTAAAACTGTCCTCTTTAGACGAGGTCGAATCGGGAGCGCTCCTGAGTAGTAACCTTGAGTGGATGCTATATAAATCCTCATAAAGAAAGAAAGAATTAATGAATGAATCTCTTTGAAGAATATCTGTTTCAAAACCACGTCCAAAAACCCATAAGAATGCAAATGGACAAGTGCGATGCAAAGGTCAAATGCTTAGAGATAAGACATCTTGAAAGAGGCGACGCATTCTGAACACCCAGCATCGCTTTGGTTCCAATGTCAATAATTACCTTGAGCAGGTCATCAATCTGTCCAGATCCCATTCCACTGTCACTCGTTGTCCTGATGCGTGTTCTCAACAGATCCGGAATCTCTTTGTAATTATCTACAACACGAACATAACAAACAAACATCAGTTAACAACATGAATGAATGAATGGCTGCCACAACTCTTGGAGGCTTGATTTTCTCACAACTTATCACGTTGTATTTCAGTCATGAAAATAGCTCATCAAAAACTCAATGATCATAAATATTATTTTTGTATTAGCTTATTTATTACATACAATACACATGAAGTGAAATTTTTCCTCAGTCTTTTGATGGAAAAACCCGGCAAGCTCAAAGTTTCAATTACGTTAGAGGCTCAGTTCGCTGTTGAACCGACCTCCAAGTCACACAACACAGCACCGAGATCATACTATCGTCAGCAAAATTGGTAGGATTAAGTAACCAATGAGCCAGATCATGCCAAACATTATATGCCTCTGAGTACATTGCACCTCCAAGCAGGCTTCTTGAGAGGCACAATGCAACAGTTAAACCAACGACTCATTTTTCCCCGTCAGTCTCTTTAAGGGCATTTCTTTTCACCAGAGTTTTTCGTGCTGAGATCACCTCTGAAAAGTCATTATGTAAGAGGTGCTATATAAATCTACAGATACAACACAATACAATACAATGTAAATATCTGAATGAATGAATGAATACCTATGTTGGGTGCTGGAACAATCAGATCGCCAATGTTCTGATCTGATATCGGTGTCTGCGTGGGCGGTGGTGGACACATAAGCGTCTCGATCCCAGACGAAAAGTTGGAAATTCTCTGATCGTAGACCAACTGGTGACGGTCGATATGACACGATCGCAGCGTCATGCAAATCGCGTTGCATTCCGCGAGTAAATTCTCGATGTAGACCATGTCGAGTTCGCCTACCACTTTACCATTTATGACCAGAATCTCGTCTCCGACAAAGACACCTAGAGACGGAAGAAGAACAGCAAAAAGTCATTATTTAGACCATCCGATACAGTCGTGGTTGGGCTGGGAGCGCCTCTGAGTAGTTCCTCGAAGGGGCGCTATATAAATGCTCTGAATGAATGAATGAGTTGTAATAAAAATAAGATTTGTTTAGTGCTGCAGCATGGTCGAAGTCAAAGAAAGAAAGAGAAAGAAAAAGAAAGGGTAGTACACAAGAGTTGTAATGTCTCACATTGTGTTTTCCTTTGCATGTAGCACCTTGCAGCCAAAAGAATGCATTTTTGTAGAAAAGAATGGAAGGAGAACCAGATGAACTGTTCTATACAAATCATGCAGTTGGGTTGATGCAAATAAAGATGAATTTGGTTTTTACTATAGCATTAAACAATAATTAACTGTTCATCAAAAATGAAAAGACAACGGCAAAATCAACACCAATATGAAGGAAAAACATTCATTTCAACCAGGGCTGTAGCCAAGCCGAGGGTATACAGAGTGTACTCATCTTACAAATATTTGTGTGTAATATACGGGAATAAAAATGACCTGTAGACAGACCTCTGAGGCAATTGCAGTGGGCACTCACCTCTAAATCTGTCACTACAGCCCTTGTGATAACTAACCTTTGGCAGATGCAATTCTACCCGATGTGACATCACTAACGAACAGGCAAAGTTCATCTTCCTTTTCGGCATCTTCCGCCAGCTCTGCCTCCACCTGGAAGCCAAAGTCTCCAGCGCTGCGGACTAACTCCAATTGATGGATGAGTTTTGGACATAACTCGATATTCTCAAATTGCTGTGGAAAAAAAGAAAATTGCATTTTATACAAACAAGCATCAAATAAAGCACAGTAATTAAAAATTATCTTTAATTTTTTTGGATATTGTTTTATTGATTGATTGATTGATTGATTGATTGATTAGGTTGAATCAATCGAAAACACTTTTAAAAGTTCTCAATAATAAATAGCAAAAGTATATTTCAATGTCATCCTAGCAACAAATGAAACAGTTAGGATAAGAAAAGTGAATTTGTTCAACACTCAAATGATGAATGCATACTAAAAGTGACCAGGAAACAATGCAATCAAATCAATCAAATCAATCAAAAGAGTGTATAAAAAAGAGTCAAGAGGACTGGCAAATTCATCGGCAATTTCGTCGATCCTGAGTTCAACTAGAATTTTCTAAACCGGACAACAAAAAGCAATAGATCTAACAAGCGCTATATACAGGGTGGTCCAAAATAAACCGCACAATAATAAATTGATAGTACTTTATTCAGACCAATTCAAATATAACCGTGAAAATTCACAAAAACACAGCAATTATTTTTACTGTAACATTACATGGATGGATTTCGTTACATAAAATGTTCATTGTTCAATGTGTCCTCCTTGCTGCTCGACCACGCATTGAAGCCGACGACGCCATTGACCAATTGCGCGGTCAATGAAACGCAATCGCTGTCCAACTTTGCGCCTGTTCTGGTTAATATAAGTCCAAGATATTTCTTTGCAATACGTTTAACAGTTGAACGTGAATTGCCGGTTTCACGTGCGATCTCCCGTGGGCTCTTATGGCTTAGCGGTTTGTCTTCCTGGCTACAGATAAGGTCGCTTACCAACTTTATATTTGCATCTGTTCGAGCTGATTTCAGACGTCCGCTACCCGGCTTCCTAGCTGTGGTACCTTCGGTATCAATTTTTTTAACGAGGTCATCGATAGTACGATATTTCCATGTCTTATTTGGAAATTCTTTCATCATACGCAATAAAAATGGCATTAAACATTGAATTGTTACACATTATATCGAGAAAACTGTCACTGTGCGGTTTATTTTGGACCACCCTGTATATATATATATCATGGCAATGAAACAGCTGTCATTTACTGCACTTATTCAGAAAACAACATAAAAAATCCAATTTACCTGAGAGCAGAGAAGTGCGTTTTTGTCAGGCACTTTTATTGCAGTTAAACCCGGAAGAATGAGTCGTATGAAGTGATCTTTCGTGTTCAGCCGGTACTTATTACATACTGCTTCAACCAATTCCTGAATTGTCGTCATTGGTGTCACCTGAATACTTGTTTCCACCTGCAAGATGTTCAAGACCACGATTCAAATGAACTCATCAGCTCAGATAATGAGTACAATACACTTCTTACCTATGGTTATCAGTTGTGCATGTATGGGCAGAGTTTATCAAGGGCTAAGGGGGCTCAAGCCCCCCAAGAAGGCCCAGATTGAGGTTTTTTACCGTGAAAATTGTATCTTTTTCCGGGGTTAGGCCCCCCCCCCCCAAGAAAGTCCAGACTCGAAAATGTGGCTCTTTTCACGAACGAAACTTCAATCAAATGACTAAAATGGTCATCAACTTTTTTGGTCGAAAGTCCAAGTTTTTAGCCCCCCAAGAACGGAAACCAAATTCCGCCCATGTGTGCATGCAATTGCAATTTTTTTAAGCATATCTAAAATTGCTAACAGTAAAAATACATCTAAAGCTCTTTGTATGCAGTTAAGTAATTCAACACTGATGCGTTCAACTGTTTTAACACATAACCTGTAGTGAATCAGTAGATGCAGAGAACTGACCTGACTGTTTGGAAGCTTAACTCTGAGCAGCGACTTGGTCAACTGATCCAAAGCAATCTGATCTTCTCGTTGCATCTCAACTGACGGTCGGTTCTTCTGGCTGCGACAGTTTCAAACAATAGCATTCATTAGATTAACCAAAGAACAAAGATTTAAAACAATAGCATTCATCAGGTCAACCAAAGAATAAAGACTTTTAATAAAAAATTATAGTTATACAATCATCTCTAAAGATTATGTTGCTTTAAGAAAACACAATGAATAATAAGATTGCATGGTCGCATTCCATTATGCACCACAGACATAACGAGTTACATGCAGGGCTTAAAGTGTGGAAGGACGGTCATGAACGGCGTCCTGGCATTTATTTTCAAATCTCTATGCCGTCCAGCACACCTGAAAATGCAAGGGGCATCCAGGCACTTATTTTTTTTACACTTTTAGCACTGGTTAGATTACAAACTGTACTTCAATGGTTTTGTAGAGCACCTATGAGTTTTGCATTCAGTATTACCCAGCAATGATTTTATGAAAAATCATTCATATTTATATTGCATACTTCGGTGGAAGACTAAGCACTCTCGACGATTGCATTCTCGGTCCAATGGTCGTGTTTAGCGTTTCTGCTTTGACGGTCGATAGAGGATGACCAGAGGAGGAGGAAGATGGCGCCACGATGCTCGTGCTGGCGCCAGGTGAGAACGAACGTGCAAACACGTACGCATGGAAGGCGCTGACTGTGAAGGCGCCAATGCGACTTAGGAAGACCTTCGTGTTCTTTGATACAGAGCCAAGCACCAACTGAAACAGGTTGTATGACTGAGTAGAAACTAGCAGACAATGTTTAGAAAACAACGATAATATCGAAACAAAGTTGTTTGGTGAACGTGGATGTGTGTGCGTGTATTGCTCTGTGAACTGATTGGTTGCTAAGTTTAAAAAGTAAGCATGACTATTTAAATTTGTTAAATGGCTGTATCAATCTTTAATTTCTTAAATGATTATTAATGTTTAATTTCTTAAATCATTAAATCAATCTTTAATTTCTTAAATGATTATTAATGTTTAATTTCTTAAATCTTTAAATCAATCTTTAATTTGTTATATGATTATTAATGTTTAATTTCTTAAATGGTTATTAATGTTTAATTTCTTAAATGATTAGGCCTATTAATGTTTAGATTCTTGAATTCTTTTTATTTTTATATTTTTTATATTTTTTTATTTTTATTTTTATTTTTTATTTTTTTATTTTCTTAAATGGTTTTTAATTTTCAATTCTTAAATGGTCATTAATGTTTAATTTCTTAAGTTCCAACCTTGGGGTTGGGGAGCTCGGCGCCCTGTAGTGAGGCAGAGTAGCATCTGAGTCTGTAGTGGTCGATGTAGAACTTCTCGAGATTCTCGTCCCACTGCGTGAGTTGCCGCTCAATCGCCTGACGACTGCGTGGGTCGCTCACAGTCGCCAGATGCATCAGCGCCATCTTCTTCATCTTTATGTCCTGTTTGCCAGCATCAACAACATCAACATCACTATGACTACCGACCAGTTGGATACATTGGTTAGATATATTGATTATATATGTTGGTTAGATACATTGTAAAGTTTACGTGTTGCATCCCATGTGCCTCTACTAAAAAGACTAGAAGTCATGTTGCATTAGCTTAGTTAATCTTTGCTAGCAAGCAAGTGCCAAACCATGATTGTTTAGATTATATCTATAACAAAATCATTAATACGCATAGTTTGCAACTGAAGGAAGATACTGTACAGCAGTAGATGAAATAAGTATAGCCTAAATAATCAAGAAAGTAAGTATGCAATAACTGGTCGTTGCAACTAACAGCTGACCATAGATATCTTATATGATACGATTCTCTCACTAGGTCGATGCTCGTCTCGAGACGTCGAATTTCTCCGCCAAGCAGACGGAGCGTGTTGTCTCTTCCATGCTGACGTGCAAGCGACGCAGCACAGGCCGAGTGAATGGCACTTATCCAGTTGTCAAGGTCAACTTGACTAGTAGCCTACAGAAACAGGAATCATCCAGCGTATTCTCAAGGAATATAAGGTAATGCTTAACTCTTCGCCCACAATATAACAAGTGGTCATCATCATCATCACCACCAGCACCTGACAAGGTGTCTGGCCATCAGATTCTTGTGGTCATAATTGCACTTCATCCAAAACATCTGCAATTCTGTTGAGTGTCTAACGAGAAGTGTAGAAAAAGAGTTTTACTTTCACCTTTCAGTTTCATCATTCTCCTTAGATTTTAAACCAGAAATTAGACTCCAAAAATTAATAAGTAACCCTGAGAAGTTTGAGCAAAACTGATAAGTTTTCGCACAAGATGTGTTATATAATTATGATAATTCAGGATTATCTTTGCTATTTTAAAACATTTGACTTTTGTTGGCTCTATAGATGATGCACGCTTATTATTTATATCATTTAATTAATGAATTATACGATGTCTGTACACCAAAAATGCAGATAGCAATTGGTCAATAAAAGAATATTCCTGCCTTATTTATCTTATATATATGACAAAATACAATAGGGTAAATATAACGAATAAAGACACCTACCTGGAACAGGTACGCGTCTCCGAATGCAGTGCTCAGTGAAAAGGCATTTTCCTTTTTCGGATGTTCTGGAGCTGGCTGTGCCAAACCTCCTTCAATCACTGGAAAAAAGATTCAACACAGTTTCAGTCCATAAGTAGCATCCAACAACAATGATATAGTAATCCAGTGCATGCCATCATAAAACTTAAGCACATCACTTACATCAGCATGCACACACTTTCTGTAACTGACCATGTGTGGCAATGCTGCTTATAGTAGTGGTAGTTTCAGTTTAGTAACACTGTGTGATTAATAACCAAGATCATTAGAATCACCTCCTCCTTTCTCAAGGCTCGGGACTGGCACCAGATGCTGCTAACGTACAGGGCCGGATTTACTATGGGGCAAATGAGGCAGCTGCCTCAGGGCCCCCACCAATTCCACCAAACACCAAAAAATAGATAAATAGAAATAAATGTAATAAATATTGTAAATAGACCTACAAAACTAAAAATAGTAGATATTAGTCATATTACTTGTAACTTATTGTCAGCGTCGCGATATAAAAATGTAAGCGCTATATAAATATATTATAAACTGAGTCTGATGTTGATTTCCGGCAAAACGGCAGACATTGTCACGTTGAAATTGTAAAATAAGATAAATTTCAAAACAGACAAGAAATATAATAAGTTAATAATTATGATGTTATGATTGTTATCCTAAAATCCGTAAGTCAGTTATAATAATTTTTCTATTGAAATTTATTAAGTGGTCATCATGAGCAGACCAGGAGACCGGCACAAAACACCGCGACAGTATGGTAGTGGTGCTAAGAAGAGAAAATTATCAAATGAGAAACATTTAAAACAACAGGAAGATGCCAAAAAGTCTGGAAACATTTTTGATTTTTTGACGAGAACTTCTAGCGTGGCAACTGTCGGAGAATCTTCTGAAGCAGACGATAAACCGTCTTCATTCTTAGAGTCCTTACTAGTGAAGATTGAGTCTGACCCTGTGCCTGAGGTACATTGTAGTGATGGTACTGTGGTGACAGCAACAGGTGTGGACAACTGGACATTGTAATGGATGCTGGTAGTGATTACTGTCATTACTGTGACTGTGACTCTGTGACTCTGTGAGTGAAGTGACTTCAAGTGAGTCTGTCTGTAGAACAGTTAAAGATGTAACTTACCTACAGACTACAGTACATTAGTTATTAGTTAATAGTTAATTATAAAAAAGTATTCCATACTGTTTGGCTTAGTGTTTGCCTCAGGGCCCCCACCAACCTAAATCCGGCCCTGCTAACGTATGAGTTACGTATTAGTTGTACAAAAATGAACAAGTTTTCTAAGCATGGAGGCCATTAGATCATTGGATCATATGGAATAACTAATGCCTTGATTGTTGTGATCGAAGTCACATGTGAAACACATGTGAAGCACATGTGAAGCACTGTTCAAATTGACAATTGATATTCAATGCAGCCTAGGAAAGACACAAACCGAGTTTATGTCGTGGTGAAGCATTGTCAGTGATTGGAGCGCCATCGTCAGCAACATAGAAGAGCAGAATGTTTCCCTTGAGACAGACCCAATACTTCTTCCACGTTCTCTTCGAAGCCAACTCAATCTTGCGCTTTCGACGGACTAACCAGTTCTTCACAGTCAACCACCTGCACACAAAAAGTGAAATCACTAGAAGAAAAAAACCTGTTAATACAGCAGTTGTTAACCAAGGCAACAATGCAATAACAAGGGAACAAACAGCAATTATTAAACCAAGAAAACAAACAAAATAACAAAACAGCAATTATTGAACGAAGGCAACATACAATGAAACAAAGCAGCACTGGCATTTATTAAACCAAGTCAACAACATTGCAATCAAGTAGCTCTCTAACTTCAGCTACAATGTGTTGATAATACTGAGAAGAAAAGAAATGCTGTCTGTGCAAGAAAGTCGTAGGGATTCAGTCATCATTCCTCAGCTTCAATGGAACCAAGACCAGAAGCACAACTTCACCCGCAATGTCAATGGTAGGTCATCATGTATTTCTACAATCCAATGGCTGATGACTTGTCCAGCAACTTACAGATGAAATACTTTTCCTAAAGACCATGCTCTCAATAAGTTTCCGATTCAATTACGCCTACTCAGAAAGGATTTTCAGAAAGTCCTATAACAGATAACAGATAACTAAAGTCGTGTAATGGTGTAGAAGTAGAAGGCAACAAGATACTTCGGCCTACTACTTGGAATCAGCGTTTTCGTTTCAAATGAGATGGAAAGCGATGTGTATGGATACATCGGATAATAACCTACCCTGCCCTTCGGACAACGGTGCTCTTGCTGGCGAAAGATGCTTGAGACGGCATCGTGTGGAGGCTGCTGCAGTCGTAACCATCCTCCGCATCGCTTCCTCCCTCCGAACCAGAAATCTAACACCAAGTCAAACACACGCACACACGCACACGTCTGTTTACCGACTGTCAAACGACGACCGCACTCGTGAGTCGTGAGTGCTCATTTTTGTAGCTCCTCTGTAAGAAAACTCCTCAGATATGCGGGCTCGCGTCTGACAACATAAGACTATAGTCAAATAAAATGTCTTCAGTGATTTCCAAAATTGAGGCAGAGACAGAACAATAAGAAGCAGAAGAAGAGCTCTCATTTTGCAGAATGAAAATCTCACCACAGAAAAAGCTACCAGGCTGTAACACAGTGACGTGCCGCTATGCTGATACCTTGTTTCGTTTTCAAATAGCAATAATGATGATCATCTGGCAATATCAAGGCTATTTGATAACAATTATTTGAGATGAGACTTAATAAAATCGTGTTTTTGTTACTTTTTTTGTTGCGTTACGATTTTGAATCGTCAAAAAACAGTTGGTGGCCTCACTGAAAGTGATATAACTTGCTTTGAGGAAGCAAGGGGCAGGACAGGCAATTATCCCTTTACTTACCAAGGGTATGGAATTTCCCACACCATTTACAACCCTTTGATCGGTAAATGGTTAAACATTCAGCATACCGACTTTAATGTAAAAAAAGCCAATGCCTCTTTATGTCAACAACAATGCAACGTTTTAAACAGCAAGTACGTAGTAAGATATTTAACCAAACCCAGCAATCCCACACTCTTGAGCTACAGTATTTAAAATACTAGTCAATATAATAAAGAAAAAAAAGGAACTATAACAGCCAACCCTAACATAAAAGCAGTGCTCAATAGTATTGTGAGTTGTGCATATAATCCAGACAGTACTGCCTTACATAATCATTTAAATTTATGCATCAACATAAATGATCTTAAACTCGCATTGACAGCCAAGGCCGAAAGAAAATCGATTTGTGCTTCAGTGTAAAATCCATGTCATGCATGGCAGAGAGGGAGAGTAGGAGGGAGGTGCTGAGAAAAAGAAAATGGAAATAATCATATATTTGCACATGTTTTGCACAAAAAATGGCCAAGTGGGCAAAGATTGCCAAAGATGACTAATTTACTGTTATTTCACATACCGCTGTTATACCTACTGTTGTTAAATTTACCGTTGTTACATTTACTGTAGTAACATTACTGCAGTAACATTGCTACATTTACTGCTTTTACATTCACTGTTACCACCATTACCATTATTTTACTGTCATTACATTTACTATTGTTACATTTACCATAGTTACATTTACTGTTATTGCATTTACTGTTATCACATTATGGGTATTACGTTTACTGTTATTACACGCTTGTAATTTACCAGACTCTGATAAATGCATGCTGCTAGCATAAGTCACACTAGTTACATCAATGAGAAAGCCATATGTGCATCGCCTCTGAGAGATACTTCAAAGCTGCCATATTAGGCATCTTCATTATGCACACATACACACATAATAACTCCCACTGGGGCCTTGTGCTTTCTGTTAATGCTGTTTCTGATGCATTCTATTCTAATCTCAGGACAGTTTTTGGTTAGGAGCGCTTCTGAGTAGTTTCCCCTAAGGGATGCTAAATAGATTTCCGCAATGAACGAATACAGGAATAAATTACATATGCACACTTTCCCTGCTGGGTCGGGAGCACTCCTGAGAAGTTGTCGTGAAGTGGTGCTATATAAATTTCCGCATTTATTTGTTTTATTTAAGTTGAAGTATCATTCAGATAAAGCTCACCAACAAAACAAACAACATGTTAATGGATGGGGTCATTGGGTTTACTGGGGGTGGGGGGGGTGGTTATTATGGATTGACAATAAATTCAAAATTTCAGATTTGATACGCACGGAAATGTCCATCACAGATGCAGAGCTGAAGAGATGCATACGCAGCAGTCAACTGTGTAAATAAAAACTCTTTCTTAACAATTAATTTAGGCTTTAATTTCTCATAAAAATAATTCTTTTTTCTCTTCAATTTACCCAGCAGTAATCCCTCTCAAGTCGCACTAAGACGAGTGATGTCATAAGTCATTTGACTTATGTCAGATGTCATAAGTCATTTGACTTACATCGGACCTCATAAGTTACTTGATTTACATCGGACGTCATAAGTAATTTGACTTACGTCGTATGTCATAAGTCATTTGACTTACATCAGATGTCATAAGTCATTTGACTTATATCGAATGTCATAAGTCATTTGACTTACATCGGATGTCATAAGTCATTTGACTTACATCGAATGTCATAAGTCATTTGACTTACGTTGGATGTCATAAGTCATTTGACTTACGTCGGACGTCATGAGTCATTTGACTTACGTTGGATGTTATAAGTCATTTGACTTACATCGGATGTCATAAGTCATTTGACTTACATCGAACCTCATAAGTCATTTGACTTATATCTGATGTCATAAGTCATTTGACTTACATCGGATGTCATAAGTCATTTGACTTATATCTGATGTCATAAGTCATTTGACTTACATCGGATGTCACCAGTCATTTGACTTACGTCGAATGTCACAAGTCATTTGACTTACATCGGACGTCATGAGTCGACGAACTTCGGCCGATTCAGGCCAGCTGCCAGAATCTCTTCTCAGGTCATTGCTCAGCTGTTGTTTCTCTGGTCCACTCTGGCTGCTCATTGCAGCCTCCTCCCTCTGGCTCTGAGTCATTGCGCCATCTAGAAACAAAGCAAAACAATAAAGACTATTTAAATATTGATGACAGTAATCACAACAACAACAATAGATAGAATAATAGCAAAGCACTGGAATTTTTTCATCGGTGCTATGATTTTATTAGAACAAGTCATTTATTGCATTAAATTTCACCAAATTATATTCGAATTTGAATCTGAATTGTAATATTTGGAGCATTTTAAACCCACTAAGCAACCAAACCATTTGAACAAAGATGAGCTGAAGGGTCAAATTGGGTCATTTTGTTGTTAGAAGCTGTATTATTATAATTGAATGGCTGCTCCTTCAATGAAAATAATACAGTCTCTACCAACCAAAAAATCGCCCAATTTAACCCTTCATTGCCAAGCTGCATTGATTTCCAATACATCATAGTACACGCTGGTCATTAAAAGGTTAAAGAGTGACCGAATAATAAATGATAATTATCAGACACTAGCACAAAATGTCTGATTACGATTCATTAATGCCTGCAAAAACATCAACTGCCGAAACAAATTCCTTCGATCCCACGTAAGGAAAACAAACGGTCGCAGAGGGAAAAGATGGACAACATGGATAGAACGGAGGAGGAGCGGACCAAGTCGGTTACCATTTATGATGAAACCGAAGGAAGAAATCCATGTCCTGATTAGCTTTCCGGACGCGGACAAAAGCCACTTTTCCTCTTCCATGGCAAGATTTATTAATCCAACATCGGCGGAAGATGGCACGAACGACGAGAAAGAGGAAGGAGAAGGAGAGAAGGAGGAGAAGAAGGAGAAGGAGGAGAAGGAGGAGAAGGAGAAGAAGAAGGAGAAGAAGGAGAAGAAGAGAGAGAAGAAGGAGAAGAATGAGGAGAAGGAGGAGAAGGAGGAGGAGGAAAAGGAGAAGAAGGAGAAGAAGGAGAAGAAGAAGAAGGAGAAGAAGGAGGAGGAGAAGGAGAAGAAGGAGAAGAAGGAGAAGAAGAAGAAGGAGAAGAAGGGTAAGGAGAAGAAGGAGAAGAAGAAGAAGGAGAAGAAGGAGAAGGGGAAGAAGGGTAAGGAGAAGAAGGAGAAGAAGAAGGAGAAGAAGAAGAAGGAGAAGAAGGGTAAGGAGAAGAAGGAGAAGAAGAAGAAGGAGAAGAAGGAGAAGGGGAAGAAGGAGAAGAAGAAGAAGAAGAAGAAGAAGAAGAAGAAGAAGAAGAAGAAGAAGAAGAAGAAGAAGAAGAAGAAGAAGAAGAAGAAGAAGAAGAAGAAGAAGAAGAAGAAGAAGAAGAAGAAGAAGAAGAAGAAGAAGAAGAAGAAGAAGAAGAAGAAGAAGGAGAAGAAGGAGAAGGAGAAGGAGAAGGAGAAGGAGGAGAAGGAGGAGAAGGAGAAGAAGAAGAAGGAGAAGAAGGAGGAGGAGAAGAAGGAGAAGAAGGAGAAGGAGAAGAAGGAGAAGAAAGAGAAGGAGACGAGGAAGAGAAAGCGTTTGCAGACGACGAGGACGACGAATCGTCCCATTTAAATTGCTCCTAATCTCTGCGTCTCCTTTCGTCCGTCCTTCTGCATTCCTGCTCGCTCCTCCCATCACCATCAATCTCTATCCTGTTTGTATAACTGCCTGCCTGCCTTCCGTCTGTCTGTCTGTTTGCTATCCCTGTTTGTCTGTCCGTCTGTCTGTCCGTCTGTCTGTCTGTCTGTCCGTCCGTCCGTCTGTCTGTCTGTCTGCCTCTTCAATCGCTGTCTGTTAGACTATAGCTGCAAATGAATGCTTAGAGATCTGTTAGATATTCATCTGTGTGTTTGTGTGGCCGTGTCTGTCTGGCCGTGTGTGTGTCCGGCTGTGTGTGTTTGGCTGTGTGTATGGCTGTGTGTGTGTGTCTGACTGTGTGTCTGTCTGTGTGTCTTTTTGGCTGTGTGTCTTTTTATCTGTGTGTCTTTTTGTCTGTTTGTCTCTATGGCTGTGTGTCTGTCTGGCTGTGTGTGTCTTGCTGTGTGTGTCTTGCTGTGTGTGTGTGTCTGGCTGTATGTTTCTGGCTGTGTGTCTTTTTGGCTGTGTGTCTTTTTGGCTGTGTGTCTTTCTGGCTGTGCGTCTTTCTGGCTGTGTGTCTGTCTGGCTGTGTCTGTCTGGCTGTGTGTGTCTTGCTGTGTGTGTCTGTCTGGATGTTTGTCTGTCTGCCTGTGTGTCTGGCTCTGTTCAGTTGTTCGACAGATGTAACTGGATGCTTAGAATGATGTTTGCCGTGACATATTCATTCATCTGTCTGTCTGTTTCTATGTTCCTATCCACCCTTCCATCCCTCTGCTTGTCCTTGTATCTACCATCCACCATTCATTCCACCAACACTGGCAATGGTAAACTCGTCTACTTCTGCAAATATGGAAATGTTTTCAGCTGGAGACAGATGCATTTCCATATTTACCGATCCACCAAAGGCTGAAAGTGGTAACTTGATATAAGAGCTTGTTTCAGTGTACACTGTACAGCCTGTGGGAAAGTGTAATGACTGGACAGTAAAAAACGACTTAATATTATTTAATGTTTTTGACATGATCGTTGCAAACGCTATTCGGAGCTCCAATTTATTTCAAAATTATGTAGGCATGATTAATGCTTCATATGAACTAATGGTATGATAAGCTACATTAGTTAATACATGTTGTTTTATTGGTGTGCTATTTTTACAGACCAATGTTCCCTGTTAGAGTAATAGCCTACCTTTAAAAAATGCTGTGAAGTTCTAGCTTGGATCCTAAAAACCAGTGCTATATTTGGTACTAAAGAGCACAAAATTTAAAGATACCCTCATCTGAATTTTAACTTGAGCCCTAAAATAGTGCTACATAAATTGTTACTAAACAGCATATAGGCTAATTTAAGAATATCCTCGTCTGAATTCTAGCTTGGACTTTAAATAGTGCTATATAAACTGGTACTAAAGAGCAGATAATTTAAGAATACCTTCATCTGCATTCTAACTTGAACCCTAACATAGTGCTACATAAATTTTTACTACAGAGCACAGAATTTAAGAACATCAACTTCATCCGAAGTCCAAGCGTAGTCCGCATGCATAGCAGACCGGTCGAT
The DNA here is from genome assembly GCA_945859605.1 of Lumbricus rubellus. NCBI lineage: Eukaryota > Metazoa > Annelida > Clitellata > Crassiclitellata > Lumbricidae > Lumbricus > Lumbricus rubellus. The sequence continues at coordinate 31,771,897 of OX243814.1, forward strand.
GCATTAAACATGAACGACGCAGGATCACAACACAGGAAGAAGAAGACACGGAATTCCCAACGGAATCCCCGAAGGCATCGTGACCGTCGTCGATTGTGCATTAATCCTGTCTCATATGATCAGCAATGATGGCACTGTAGTGATATCTCACCGAATGGACGCCGAGTCCCGCATTCAAATTAGATCAACCCTCGGAGTTAATCAAAGAAAACGAGGAGTGAGTGAGAGCGGGGAAACGTGAAAAAATGAAATTAGGAGATTTTCAGGGCTTTTTTACGTGCAGTTGTACACAAAATGTGCAGTTCTAAATGGATTTGTGCAGCTTTAAAAGGACTTATGTACAGTTAAAACTAGCAAAAAGGCCGTTGTTCTCCAATTGGAAGTAAATTACCATGGAGGATTGGAAAGGAAAGAAGGGGTTGTGCAGTTCTAAAAATTCCATAAAAACAGCCCTCGAGATTTTATGTACGAACCTGAGCTGTGGCTGTTCGACGATTGGTCGTCTGCTGACGCGTCAACATCTCGGTTGTCAACGGCGACCGCTTTCTCCGTTGGCCGCATCGCATCTCGAGCGATTTCCATTGGCGTGATGCGCTCGGGTCTCGATGTCGTTCCGCGGGTAATATCGTTCGGTGTGACACGTGATGTTTCTGACGTTACAACGTCTGTGCGAATGCTAGAGGGCGATGTGATGTTGCCGTTTAAATGTGATTCGTCACGTCTGGAAATGGAATTTCTTTCCAGGGAATGTGCCGCGGTTGTGCTTGTTGTTGTCGTTTCGCAAGTGGTGGACATCGGCAGCCATGGTTGTCTGGTCGTCTGTTCGTCCTGACTGGCGCTCATTCGATCCATCTTCTTAGTTTCCAGCTTTGCATCATTCGAGACGTCGACACGGTTTAGCAACGCCGCGGAATTACGAGACAAATTACGCACAGGAGCCGCAGTAGTGTCTGGCGTGTCGGGCGGTGGTGGCGGAGGCCAATCCATGGAGATGACCGACTTGCGCTTCTGCCACACGTCACCACCCGAGTCTCCGACCACCATACCTTCCGCCTCGCTTCGTCTCTCCAATTCCACCTTAGGCTGACTGCTGACCCTCGGAATGGCTGTCTGCTGTCCTGACATGGACTGATCCTGTAATAAATAGCCTCTCATTGCCACGCCGCTGCCTGAACGAGCGCCTCCGCTTGCCTCCTTGCATCGATCGATCTTTCCGCAGTCGTTGTCTTTCCATTCCAGCGCTGGATTCGTCCGTTCCATCGCAACAACCCTCCGCCGCGTCGACTCTTTCGAAGCCATGTAGATCGTCTGATTTATGGAATTGTCGTAATCGGTCGCCGCGTGACAGTGCTTGTGACACGCCGTCGCGTGCCTCGGGCACACCCTCCGCTCGTACAAAGCCATGTTCATCGTCCCGTAGACAACGTCCCGACCACGTTGCGATTGGAAGCTGCATTGCGACAGCCGACTTGTGTCCGTCTCCTGGAGTGTCGCGGCATACGGAAGAGAATGCGTCCCGTACGGATCACTCGCACGTGTCACGGGGACGCAGCGCGTGGCACCGCCGCCGCCGCAGTGACAACCGTTGTCAAGGTAGACGGAGACAACCTGACGCACTTGCAACGGCTGAGGAGCGCTCTGCGAGCAACAGTTCGAACGATGAGCATCGTTGTTTGGAAGACCGAGTTTGCGCGGCGAGCTGTACAGAGGAATGGCGTCGGTTGCGGCTGCTGATGCTGAGACGAGTTGTCTGTCTCTGTTGCTTGTTTCCACTGCTTCTGTTGTTCGTTGTGATGACAACGCGTTTGTGACGGTGTTGGCGGAACTACGTGGCAGCGAGTAACCGTTGGTCGAAGCGTCGTTAGACAAAACATTCGTTGTTTGTTGTCCTTTCTACAGAAATAATTATTGCAAATTAATCAAACGAAACGATCGTTCTGTTAACGGGAGAAGCGCCTAATTGCGCGTGGAGACCAATGCACATTGCAGTTGGTTTTGCTTCTTTGCACACGTCTGGTAATTGCTAGCATGTGTTGATGCACCACATTCTAATGCAACACCCATGCATGTTGATGCACCACCTTTTAATGCAACAACCATGCATG